>CM067344.1:76099678-76112178 GCA_034190875.2 Urechis unicinctus | reverse complement strand
TCATCGTTCTTAACCTCCAGATCTCATACCAGTTCCACAAGGTCATCATTCTTGGTCTCCATATCATTTTTCATCAGGCGGCGCAGTTAGTTGTTGTTTCATACTACCGTTATAGGCACATAAGTCTATAACTCAACTTCAATAAGGAGTGATACTGCAGAACAAGTTGCCCCTCTGTTTCCAGTGGTTGTAGAAAAATTGATAACGTCACCTTGTTCCAGCTGTAAAGGTTGGCCTAAAGATATTACAACTCGTTGGTCAGCAGGCCTGTGTATCCCTATCGATTGATTCATCCCAGAAACGTCTGTCATAACACCAGTATCAGCGCCCACACCGGAAGACAAACTCATACGAAGGATTTAACCACTGGATACAATTGTATATCCACAATTTGAGTCTCTTGAGGTTTAACCCCTGGCCCCATCACCAAACGACCACTCATATCCTGTGCGAAAAGCGCCACTTGCATCTTCCAAAATAGTAATGATGTGTTTCGTTTGTTCAGCCACGTGGTGTCTCCCTGCGCTGCTGCCTATGTCTGTCATCAACATACTTTTTATTAGCAGCATCCTTTGGCGAAATCGGGTCTCCCAGCTAGTCATAGCACCTCCACCTTTATCCATTTTTTGTGAGTCTACATAGGTCTTTGTTGTATATTCAGAGAGGTCGGCGTCCTGATCCGGTTTCCATTGAGCTCCATAAATACTTGCTTTTATTGACGTCTTGTAAATTGAAGAACAACACCAATAGGATGGTCGTGGTTGTTCAATAGGCGTCCATTAGACTCATTCACAGCACCGACAGTATCACGTTTTGACACAGGATTAGCGATGTTTGTGGTTATAATATCACCAAAAGAGCTGCCCCCACAGCCCACAACTTCAAGAAGCGTAGTGGGCGAACTACCAAGCATGTTGTGCGTGGTACTGACTTGATCGAGGTGAACATACAGTGGGTTAAAGACGCTAAAGTTGACGGGCCGGTCACCCATGTAACGAGCTGAACGAATCCATCCTCAACCCAGACCGATATCAAGACCCAACATTTTTAATAGAACGTCGTCAAATAGAAAAGCGAAATCCTCAGGAATTTTGAGGGTGATAAGCCCACAGTCAGCTTCAAGCTCCTAACTAAGCCCTAGAGATGTAAATACCTCCTGCATACCCTTGAAGGTACAGAGACAATGTAATATTGTGGAATTTACTCCTTTTCCTGTAGAAATTTGGCTATTTTTAATGGACGTATCTGATTCAATGTTATATCAACCCACAATATACGTGACTTACCTAAGACCTACGCAAAGATCACCTGCACTTTTGTCAGTAGGATTTTGCAGGTAGACAGCCTAGCCGCTTTGAACATTAGACAGAGTGTGATACATAGCACTAAGAATAAAGAAGTCTGTTGATCGTTTCCCTGATGCGGTTAATTAGTGTTCGCAGACGTCCACAGTATACAGAGGCAGCCTCTTCACGGACACGCCGCAGGTACTTTTGCTCTGCAAGCTCATTTGCTTGCAATTTTCTCGCTGGATCTCCTTACCTCCCTGCCTCCTCCAGGCTTGCCATTTTAGCTTTCCGCCGGTCTATATCCCTTTCTATATCAGTTATCTTATCTAGGTTGTTGACCAGCTCACCCCTCTGTGTCTGCATAGCCTTGTCAAGCACCATAAGCTCTCTGAGTGGTAGTTCGTTGTCTGTTTGTGTACCTAGGTCTTGGATGGTGTTATGAACGTCCTCTATTAAGCTTGTTTCTTCCGCGCCACCGTTTTCACCGGAAATGGCTTCAGGGCCCCTCATTTCTAAATTCTCTGCGGCTTTAGCAGCTGCTTGGTCAACGCCTTGGAGGGCTTTTGCTTCATTTTGTGACGCTGGTTTTCAGGACCACTCAGTAAACCCAAACCCATCACAGACAGCCTTAGCCCTCCCACCCTGTCTGCTAGCTATTGTTTGAAGTGAAAACGGGGACTTAGTACGAGAATGTGTAATACTTTATTCAGGGTAATCCTTCAAACGCAACTCCTTTCTAACAAGTTCAAACTTTGTATAATCGCGGCAGATAGACGGTGTGTAACCTTTTTCAGCCAATGCATCGTAATAATCATTGACAGCACCTAAAACTAATCGCCCTCCCTGTGGTTTGCTTCCCCAATCTAGATGCAGAAGTCGTCATTGTCCCAGGGACAGCACCGCTGGCCTATACAATCACGCAAAACCTGGGTCGCGCAGTGGTTAAGAAATTGGCAATCAAGATTTCTGGCAATGAGGTCATGTCTTTTGATGACAGCGATGTGTACCACTGTTACCACGACTTGTGGCGGACCACACAGGAGAGACAAGACCTCCAGTACCAGAGCATTGATACATCAGATGACAGAAACTCAACTAAGATACGAGTGGGGGCAGGAGACAAGGTTGAGACCGAGGAAGAGGACAAGGCCATAGCCGATGTGTATAATAACAGGTTCTACGTTCCGCTTGACTTTGAACTCCTCGAGAGTCACATGCCATTCTACCAGAGCGCACTTAATGATAGACTGGAATATGAGCTCACGTTCAACGACTACAACCACGTGATTCGGGTGTGTACACCACCCGAAGCTATCCATCGCTTTGTATCAAATGGGGATAGAGACACCTTATTAACGTGCAGCCCATATATCTTGTGGCTGTCACTTTGGCGCATGTTCATCCCATGGCGGAACAGCTCTGATCAAACAGATCGGGTCTACATCAGGATGGAGTACATCTTTGGGCGCAGGCCTACATACTCTTGATGGGTACAACGCCGCACTCCTCTTTCATCTTTCCTAGAACCTTCTTGCTCTCATTGCTGTGGGGCGGGTGGGCTGGGTCGTAGTTGCTGGTGTTGAATAGGTCATTGTCTTTTTCATGTCGGCGTAGATGTCTGGTGTGCGTATCTCCAGGTGGAGGGACTCGGTGTCGGTGTAGAGTAGGTTGACCTCGTGACCGATCTTGGGCTTCATGGTGTTGTAGTAGAAGTCGTACATGAGGTGCTTGGACAGATCGAGTATGCACATTCCCACGTAGACTGGGCGGTTGAGGACCAGGTGGGCCTTGTGGATGTAGATGGAGGCCAGGTCGTTGTCAAATATTTTCTGCCGGGCAAAGGAGGGGCTGGCGATGAGCTTTCTTCTTTTGATGCAGTCTGCAGTACGGACCAGCTTCACGTCAACCCGCTTGTGGAGGTTCGCCATGGTCTTGCAAAAGACGGAGTTGTTCATTAGTTTGTAGAGGTCCTTCTCAAACTTACTGGTTGCGGCCTTGCGGAGTTTGGTGTTCTTGCAAATGTAGGGCTCCTTCCAGGGGCTCTGGGTAAACGATAGGGCGCGGTGTATCTTGGTCAGCCTCATCCCCAGGGCCATACACAGTTTGAGGTTCCTGTAGTGGAGTACGTATTTCTCCTTGTTCCTCAGGTTCGGGACCAGCTTCTCGACGCCGGCGCCACTGTACTCGTCAAGAAGGTTTCGCTGGTAGTCTGAGAGCCACTCGTTCTGCACCAGGAGTCGTTCGGGGGCTAGGGGGTAGTCGTTGAAGGCGTCGTGAAATTCGGGTGGGTATTCTAGGTCGACCTCAGGGATGTATCTATTCTCGGCGCCATCGGAGTGGGTCGGACTATTCTGGAGAGCGACTCTGGCCGGTCAACCCATTCAATGTTCGAGGTCGGTAGGGACTGACTCATTGCCCAGCCGTAGAGGTTGTTGGCGTTGAGGTACTGGATGTAGCTTGTAGACACATTCCTACCCGAAAACCCTTCTCGATGAAGAGGTGCTTGTCGTAGTTGGTGAGGAGTTCGGGCTATACCCCTGTGCCCTTGAGTAGAGCGTCCCACGAGAGGCCTGTGCTGGTGTAGTAGTGGGCCGGGTCCAGACCGTGCTGCTTTAGGCTGGTCTTCCGGAATGTTTCAAAGACGTTGGCTAAGAGAAGTACGTCGGTCCAGAGGTAGAGGTCATGGTAGTCGCCCATGTTCTTGCAGCCGAACGTGTTCCAGACCTTTTGCGCGTAGGCGTAGTCTGTGGCTGATATACCCTGCTCCGACAGTTTGCTGTAGAAGTGTTGGATGGGCGGGAGGGGAGAATCGAACTTGTCTCAGCTGTCCATGTACTCGTAGGGGAAGACCCCCTTGCGTAGGAGTAGCCCTCGCTAATGCTGTGCACTATCGATGAAGCTGAGCTGGCCGAGGGATAGGGATATGTACTTATTCATGCTGTTGGGGATGCAGTTGATGTCTCCCTCCACCTTGCTTATGCCCTGCATCAGGAGATTGGAGTCATAACCCCGGAGGTTGTGGAAGACTACGGGGACAGGGGTTGTCTTAGGGCTCAGCCTAAGCTTCAGGTTACAGGCGCTGTGTGCTGCCCCTCTGTACTTGCCAGTTATGTGGCAGTGACTGCGGACCCGGTAAGTTCCAAGTGGTTTGCTGCAGACGTGGCATTGGGCTGCGGCTGTGTAGACTCTTTGGTTCTCTCGGGTCATCCGCATGGGGATTGGCTTGGAGAGAACGGCCTTGATCTTTTTCTCCTCCTGCTCTAGGGCCTTGAGGAACTTCTCTACGCTATCTCGTAGACTACGAGGGGTGAGGTCTCTCCATCGCACCGAACAGCAATGTAGCCATAGCCGCAGCCCTGGTGTTCATGAGTCTTCTGGGTGTTGCTCTTTTCTGGATTGAGGGCCGGTCCTGGAAGCTTCACTGTGAGGGCCTCGAAGTCAGCGTAGATGACGTAGGGTCTGGAAGTTGCTTCTGCCAGTTCTTGAAGGAGAGGTTGTTCTTTCCCTCCTCGGTCATGTCTACCCGCACGGCCGTCTTGCATATGCCTGCACACTCGGGCTTGTGGGCCAGGAGCAGCTTCTCGGTTGTGTAACCATGGAGGCAGAGCTTGCAGAAGAACTTGCACCCTTGTACCTTGTCTGGTTGTAGAGGAGGTGGTTCAGGTGCTTGCTGATTCGGTAGACCATGACAGCTTTCCGGTCCCAGCCAAATACGTTCAGAACTCTGTCGAGAGCGGTTTCGATTTCTGACGTTGGCGACCGGGGTTGGGTAGCACCTCTTCAACATCACATAGTCTCATTGACGTATGTAGTCCCTTGACATACATGGCAATAGGCATTCTGTTCTCCGAGATCGGTATCATACTATGCAAAATAATTGTGATAGATTTCATATATATTCACTCACACCAAAATGACTATTGCAACAAATATTTTGGTCCAAACAATTCGTTTATCTAATGAAGTTATTGTTTGTTGTTCATACACAATCGCGTCATATTATAGGAATAACGATGGATCTTAAGAGATTTCAATAGTTGTCTCATATCTTCGACGTCATGTGCCGTTGGAGCTTAGTGGGCTAAGTGTGGAGAATCTCAATCGTATGAAAACGACAGGACAATGGTCTCGTAAGGTGACGATTATGGGCACTCTTACTATCTTAGTGGGAATTCATTGTGGCATTAGGCAAAGCCTCTTTGTGCGGCGACCAATTCCCACCAATACATAAATGAGACAAAATATCGGAAATATGGATTTCCTCTAGCATGCTGTGATTAATTCTGACACATAAGGTTTATTAAAGGCAATTTTATTGGACATTCCATGCACGACTGCGAAACGAACGAGGTTATTCTTCACATTCTTTCCATTTTGAAGGCTACAAAGAATGTTTGTGAACAACGTATTTCAAACGGAGAAATAATGTCGTTTCAGCATTGCCAATTACATCTAAACATGAAGTGCATATGTACTACTGGCTTCTATGACGCAGGACGTTTATATATGATATCAATCGTTGATATAACTTTATTTATGCAGCAGAGGCAAAAAAGAGATTACAGAACATCTCCAATTGCGTAGATGGTATGACATCAATAATGACCTGATAATTGGAGAGGGTTTGCCAAAATACCGAATGTA
This sequence comes from Urechis unicinctus, assembly GCA_034190875.2. Classification (NCBI taxonomy): domain Eukaryota; kingdom Metazoa; phylum Annelida; class Polychaeta; order Xenopneusta; family Urechidae; genus Urechis; species Urechis unicinctus. Next base: position 76,106,245 of record CM067344.1, on the reverse strand, counting down.
AATCAAACTATTACACACCAAGAAAAACGTATCCCTCATTAATTTTCTATAACATAAAGGGCATCCTGAACTTTGTAGGTAGCATATTTTCGTTACACAATAAATGAACAAAATCCTCATTACATTGGTCCACTACTTGTCTGTGTATTGAAGCCATACTCATCAAACGAGAATAAAAATCGAATGTTCTGCGTATGGCTATTCGAAGTGAGAACAAAGAGGCTATAGCTATACTAAGAGGGCTAACTCGCGTATCCGCCCGAAATTAAAATCCAATTGAAATGCGCTGTATATGATAGCGCATACAATGTCAAATCAATAATCAAGCTTCATAGCACAACACACATGACATGGCTTACCTATTTGACCATAGAAATCAAAGAAAGGTTAGGTTCGAGTGGTTTTTGCGTCCAATCGATAGCGGTGCTTAAGTAATAACCGACGTAATGCATTGTATTTCTACCATTACACTGCATTAATTTAAATCAACAAAATTTGCTATCTTATATTCCGGTACGTGCCACGTTCTTATGTAAAAATAAAGCCCCATCTCTAAAACTGTACATCGTTGCTCGTCTGTCTGTTTATATTATCTCAAAATACATTCTTATGGTCGCAATATTATAACTTAATTCATATTAGGGGTAATCCGCTGCGGATGGGAAGTTACTTTGTCCCGAATATCGTCTCAATTAACCTTTGGGTACCAAAGAGAGCAAACCACCCGTCACAATGCATATTCTCGTTACCCTACGAAATCATACAGCCATCGTTTCACGCTCATATACGATATTACCTTATTCTCATATGTTGGGATGTCGCTTGTATATCCGCTGCATTCAAGGGTAGCCCCTATAGAAACCAAAAATATAAATTTCACAGTAAATTAACCAACATTCGATATCAATGATACATGTTATCAAATATAAAACAAGTTAGGAAAATGCGAAATATATCTCACCAGACGACAATGAGGTGAAAACCCCTTCAGTTTATGTGGTACACTTTAGATACTTGATGATGATATTGGCAGGCTTGACGGCAACAAAATCTAACACCGAGCAAGATATAAATGCACAAACTACCGTGCGCTGCAGAATACCATCATTGTTGTCTACACTGCATACACTAACGTTTGGCCTGCGTCGTTCACAGCCAAGCGTTTGTATGCATAACTATCGAGTTTCACAGGAACATGAAATGAACACGGTCTGTGTTTCACGGGCTGAAGTTGGAACCGAGTTGATTACTGTAAAGCCCACACATTCGTAAGTGAAAAACAGTGAAGTGCAATCATGCATTCGTCTACAGTTTGTTGCCACTAATAACTGCGTATTCGTTCCGAAATGCTTGGCTATTATACAGATAGCCACTGCCGCAAAATCAACCATCTAAACCAGAAGATTTTATTTTATTTGTCTTTTTCTGACTCTGTACCGCGAAAAAAACAAAATACAAAATGACTATTCGTGAACGGCTCTACAAATGTCAAGGTTGACATTGGTTTAAAAGCACTGTAATATGTTCTCAATTAGGAAGCCATTGAGTTACATAGTTCACTTCACTCGCTATGTCGATATCAACCGCTAACCCATTTCTACCACCACAAACATTACACGTTTTGAAATCAATACTTTATGAGGACGGTGTGTGTTTGACAGATCGGTCAGTGTTGCTGGAGTAATGCTTATACCGTTCAATACAAATATCAGTTAATAATGAAGAATTAATTTATCATATCATCTCCCACTTAGTTCGTTTTTGAGCAGGAAACGTCGACTGGGTCATGTCATTGCCACAATTAGTCGTAGGTGTGAGCCATTTGGTCTGAACATTACATTACAAAATGTTATGTATCCAAGAGATGATTGAACTAGCTGAGAACTTGGTACTCCACTGTCATTTTCATTATCTCATCATATTTTTGTCGGAATATCACAATTGCCCACTAAAAGCAGTGTCTATTACGCTGCTGTTTGCAGAATAACTCTGAGACGGATGATCATACAAATGTTGAGCTGGGAATAAGTATAATACATAATTTAGAAGATGTGATACGGAAATCTTACAATAATCTGGACATATTAGAACTATATTGCGTTTTTTCTATTTGCGTAAATGGCTGGAGAATATATGGAGAATAAGTAGCAATACGGCCGAACCGCTACTATGTTTATGGCGTAGCCTATTATAAATGGTAGGGACTCAAAGACATATTCGTTTCTAATGGATGAATTTGCCACGTTCTGATAAAATTAAGACCACTATTTTGCTTGCTATTAGCTAAGGTATCCATGAAATTGAGCTTATACTGACTTTGGAATGGTTCAATTTATTTTGTGCAGGCATAGTACAAAGGGTATAAGCAGTGCCATTCATACTAACAAAATCGATGGTGAAAATTTTATAACCCGTAATTATGGGTAATTCCGCAGTCTTTGTTAGGTTATGGTTTCATTCTTACGTGTATCAAATATATCGTACACATCATCTTTCAGTGGCGGGTCTTATTCACAGATACATAGCCAGCCATAACTGGTTGATTTTAACGCAGAATAATAGTTATTCATCAGCCAAATACGACCGTACGTACATCTTAAGCAACACACAAACGGCGTATTATAGGTAGAGATATTTCACATTCAATTTACAAATAAATATATTTGTATTGACCGGTATATTGACATTTACTATAAATTAAAATTAAAATACAATGGCAGAAAAGATGTGGTTAAAAACACCCTGCGTTCGTTTGCGTCAAGAATAGAGCAAAGCGCTATTTTTCGTTATTGGTAACACAGAATGCCACAAGGTTGGTCACTTATCAAACAAAACGTTAAGGCAATATATGTATATAAAAAACGTTACGCCACTGAGAAACGGAAAATCAGATATAAGCGGTAACCGAAGACGATTTGAACTATAGAAAGTGTTAATTTACAAATGAGTGGACCGTGCTGTCATCTGTTCAGTATTCTTCTTAACCCATGTTCGTTACAATCAACAGTAAATAGTTCGCGTGTGTCATGATAAGGATGATCATGGCCTGTGTCTGAAAGTAGACTTCAAAATACTCTCGTTGGGCGTCTTTGCCATTAAGTACTTGCTGGTGCGTCGCATGTCACTCTAAATAAACCACTTTTACATGTCTACAGTTGTAAAAGGAATTGTGCAAGAATAAGTGATTATATCCAGGAGGTTTCTACTAACGCATAGTTACGCCAATTATTATCTACTGTGTATGCATGGAGGACCATTTTCGTAATAATCAACAGGACACACGATAGAAAGTGTCCTTTACTCATGCACGATGTGTTATTTGACTAGAACAATTAGAGCAATTGGTCTGTGTGAGGCTGTACCAAAGATTGTGATTAACATACCAAAGAACCAGATCGATACAGTAAGGTGTTTGAATGCAAATGTACAGCGAATGCGTGGTAGAGACGCTCAAACTTTCTATAACCCGGAATAGCAGATACGACAGTACCTGGTTCTGTGGTTCTTGTGGTTAGAAAACCCGTTGAGAGTTTGTCCACTGTGGAAGACATGAGCAGACGCCCGGTGTAGCGCTGCTTGTTCGAGCATCAGCGCTATATGTTAGCCACTGTTTGTACCGCTGAATACTTCGCCGTTCTACAGAAGCAACAAACCCAGTGAACAGTGTATATCGCTGGAATACGTGCATTTGATCAATACTCGAAGGGTGCTTTGAGATTACCCTGACATAAGGATCTATGAATATCAAGCTCCAAAGTCGACGAAATATTCGTTGAAATTATCATTACTTTTCATAATGAGCACTGCGTTCGCCTTGAAACCTACCATCTATGGTGGTCGCGAGAAAAGCAATAACGGCAGAGTTATCGTTAATGAAACTGCCTATGCCCAGCTAGTTGCATAACATATCGGCAGTGGACATAGCGATGGTACAATTATTATTGTATGTGGCAAAGCGAATCGGTGAATTTGGATGAAGACCCAATCCATCAACTAACTCGATGTAACCAGCTTTTGGAAATCTCTGCAATACTAAATCAGATGCGACCCGTGAATTTTCCTTTGCCAGTTGTCTAAATGGCATTTTAAGTATCCTGATTGCTTTATTCATGTGCTCTGCCAATGCAAAATATTACTGCCATGTTCCGGTCAATGCATGCATTGTGAGGTTATGTATTGTGATACATGGACTATTATGCATTTAATGTTTGATTTATGTGTAATCATTTGTGTTTGATAAGGGTCTTACATGCACCAGCATTTGGAACAGCCAACTAGGAAATTTCACCTCCAACCTGTTATGCAATTTAAATCTCACTCTAAGCCAGATGGATGGATCTTACAAGGAGGAATGATATCGACACAATTCGACTTCTATATTGACACCATCATGTATATGACAGTATGGTGCTGGTCTGGATTAATGTGTGATGCCGAACGGAACAACATAGACATCCAATATGGCCAGGCATTTTATACCCGCGACTTCCAAATGCAAAATGACTACCCATCAATCGTCTACCCATAAACAGATTATCATATGCTATCAATAATTTATGCACTGTATTGCGTTCTTATTCAGATCATTAACAGAGACGAGGTACGTAAATAAATTTGTATTATAAATTGTTTTTGCTTGGAATATTCGATTGCGACTGAATTCCACCATTTTAAACGTATTTATATTGTGCATGAGTGTGTATACTCAGTAAAGTAATTGCAAAACAGATACTGGATCATGATATCACATTGTGTGATATCTACATGCAAAATAGTTCGTTTATTCTGACGTATTGCTAAACAAAGCGACTGATATTGAATGATAGCATCGATGTTAAGACATCCGCTATATTAGCATCATGGCTTTATTAAAAAGCAAAGCAGAATCGCAAGTCTTGATTTAATGTCAGATTGAAATCCGAAATAGGGGTGTTTCATTCGCGTGACCGACAGTCCTACGGAATGTGGGGATGGATAGGTTCTTGGATGTACGATGGTACGATGTTATGAATAGCTTTATAAACAAATACTAGCGTCTTGAATATTATCCTCTGCTGTACAGGCCAATAAAGTGCATACTATACAGGGATGATGTGGCCGTATCTAGAATGCCTAGTTATGATTCTGGCTCCCACACATTGTATGTGCTGCAAGAGGTTAGTAGCGATTGTCTATCAACATACTTCCTCTGTGAAATGACACTGTACAGTAGTCACTTTAGGCTTTTCATTTTAATCAAAGTGTCTGGAAGTGAATTATCCTTCAAGGATTGTTATGCCTCGCTGAAGATGTCCAAATATAATAGTCTTAACACTAATGTAGCAAGTACTCCAAAGTATACCATAAACCGTCAAATGTCAAGTGCATTTACGTAATTTTATTATATGTTGTTTCACTTTCTGAGACACAATGGTATGAGTAACTGAATGTGTTGCTCCGATTCCCCTCTAGCAAGCTGATCATTCATGCGAGTATACCAGTGTAGAGTCATACTTTTGCCATAACTCTTGACAAGGTAGCGCAACAGGTCCAATCATTTTGAAAATAAATGTTACAAGCACATTGTATTGCAGATTTACACGAATAAGGCAATTTGCGTATTTTCTCCCTACCAAATGAATTCCTCTAAAGTGACAAACGTTTCCTGTGACCAGCCATGCGTTTTCGTTTTACCTCGATGTCGGAATCACATGCCATTTGCATCCGTCAAAACCACCCGAATAAGCAAAACAGCAGTTATATAGTATTTCATTTTGTAAAGAATAAAACTAAGTGATATCTTACAGGGTGAACCGCGACGATAGGGGTCAACGTATCTTAAGCCGCCCACTCTTCTTATGCAGGCAAGTTGTAATCCGAGGTTCGAAGAAGTGATATTAGATAATGCACGGTTATTACGGTCTCTTTATGTAGGATATGCTCTATCTTTGTAATAACGTTTCATATAAGTTATCTACAAATACTACGTAAATCATTGATATGATCGTTTGTGAGCGTTTACTTCTATTTCATCATACTTTACTTTCTGTATCAACCCCAAGCATTCAGTACATGTAATCGAATTTCAAGACAAAACTATTCTAAATGCAAGCGTGCATTCAAAGTAATATGGTGAGAGATGCCACAGGAGGAATGTCACCTACAAAAGGTTCTTCGAGACATGTTGGTGTACACAAGGAAGAACCACCATTTTATTAAGCTCTGCCATCTGATAAGGCCAACTCTAAGCTTATGTAATGTATAATGTATAACAATACCAATACTAATAAGTGAAGGAATATCACAACGACTATGCAATCTTTGGAAAGTCTTATAAATTAACGCCACAAGGCTAACAATGAAAGAAATCAATATATTCTCAAAAAATGACATTATTTTTAATAAAGCACCGACTCTCTAAGATATTAGAAAATCTAAAATTGTCAATCGCACGAAATTGTTTAAAACAATGGTTTGGTAGATAAAAATAGAAATTATAAAGAATATGTACGCATTTGTAAGATTGTCTTTGCAAATATAGCGACACGAAAATGGCAGTCGAAGTTTCACAACATTGTACGAAAATAT
>CM067344.1:76068332-76092299 GCA_034190875.2 Urechis unicinctus | reverse complement strand
GAGGATGATGGACGGAAATAATTATACCAATGATTTACACAATATGATTTAAAGACTGTCACTCAAAAGAATGTCTAATATCACACGTGTAACTCAATATTGTACCTTACCGCCTATTCGGATGCCACATTTCAATTCGACCCTTCATTTGATTGTATCCCCTTTCTTGTATTCATAAAATAGCTTATTCGGTTCAAAAATGCATGACAGGCCACAGGACTGGTGTAGTCACCCACTAAAACCATCCAAACAAAATTGCACGCTCCATCGTGTTTGACGTTGTTTCAAAATACTCGACTGACTCACTATTAATAAATTAGCCAGTTCGCTGGAAGAAATGAAGACAAAGAGAAAACGCGCGATTCAATTACTTCTAATTGTCAATAAAACTCTGTACAAGAGATTTGATTGCACTCGCTGGGGATGATACGCTGTGGGCTGCGAGCTACGCGAGAGTTTTTCTTTTGTGCATATTACAGATTTTCGATTGTTATCTAACCAATGAATTTTGCTTTGTTAATATTTATAAATTTTAACCTGCCTATTAAATGAATTTTTGTTACTAAGTTCGCAATTATTTGACATGACTTAATGTAAGATGTACAGAGAGAATGGGTTGATATAATCCTGTTTCACACTGCAGGTGTGAATATTACAATGGCCTGTATTATCCTTTCCGCAGAAGACTTCACCCTCATCCCATACACCTGTTTTAGGAAGAAAAACATTCAAGAGTGTAGCCTTAGGTTCATGCAAGGAGTTGTATATGTAACCTCTTACTTCGTGCAATTACCTTAGAAGTCTTCATTCAAGACAACCGTTAATGTTTTGTCGCTTGCAAAGCACTGGGTAGTTTGCAGTAAGAAAAAAGGAGCAATTAATTATCAACAATGTATAAAGCATAACTGGCCCTCATAACGTGCATCAGACTTTAAGGCGCCCGTTCTACAATTGTTTTTGACTTGTGAAAGATATTGTTTTTTATAGCTCAAAGAGCTGTTTTGATCTGATCAAGGCATTTTCATACTTAACCATTCCATACTTTTGCTCGTATAGCCCATTTACGAAAAGGGAGCTATTCAACTGGTATGGTGGGCATCGGAACCTTAGAAATTTTGAAAGCGGCTCTTTGCCTCTAGTAAAGTAGTAAAAAGTAGTAAAACAGTGCAGATGCTGTCACAGGCAGTTTTGCCGTTTTCACTAATTATTAAGGGACCCACTGGAGTGTGGATAGTATAGGGCTATATCTGGTATGTAGGTCATTCCAATTCCTAGAGTAAATGTTTGCTACAACTTAACATTCCAAATTATTTGTATCAAGGCAAGTATCCAGATTACAAAAGTTGAAAACTTTTTTCGACTGTTATTTATGACATATTATTATAAATAATGGCTTTTGTGGCATACTGATATGTCTCATTCATGCATCTATCAGTTAGAAAAACATTCACCAGAACAACCCCATTTAGCTGATCTTGTTCTAACAACCAGTTCATTATCTCATTACAGATGTATCCCTCTTTCTCTTGATTTATGTAAGTATATGCATAGATATATATTTTATTACATGTGGTACATAAGATGACTTGGGTTACATTAAGGAAGGGCTAACTGGCTGTGCAAATAAAGCTAAGCTTTATTCCCCAGTCCTAGTATTGGTGTTACATGTGCGGTATACAGTGATTGGAGAATTCAAAATATTGAAAGTCATTTTGTTAGTTAAATAAGGTCGAGTTTAGGGATGAAATATTTGTTGTTTCAAATTCATGAGTATATTCTTCATTGATTGCAGGTTCTGTCCAAAAGTTGAAAAACTTGCATGAAGAGGATCATCTGTTTGGTATTCTTGGAAAACACTTCAGCATAGAAGGGATCAGATGAGGCAACCCCAAGTGATTTGTCCTCGGAACACATGATAAAGCATGAATTTCATCCACATTGATACCCCTGAGGATCACCACTAACAGAGCAGTAGTTTCTTAGAGTTCATATGTGTGAAAACCTGACTGGCTCCCAGTGACTCGGAAGATCGCGTTAAATGTCAATGTCTGTTCAATCTCCGAAAGGGGGTGAACCCAAGCCAGTAGCTCAGCAGTACCATGCTGGACCTTCGTCTCAGCAGCATGGGTTACGCAGCCCGGTCTAGGCAACGGGTTTGTGCCATGTGGGCGCTGGCACTTAAGAGGAGCTGTCCAAGTCTCATCCATCACCTTCGTGATATCACCTGCAGATGAAAGTGATGCTGAACCGCAATTTTGGTCCCATACTGTTTTATGATAATTACTCGGATATTCTTCTAGGAGCCAATCCTTCTTACAGTGACTACAGTGCAAAGCATCTTCTGCTTGCTGTGGACATTTACAATCAGATTTATTTGTCTCCTATTCTTAAAATATTGATGAATCATATGCATTCAATGGTGATACTTCCAGTGATTCTGAAAGGGATCATTATGTGGATGATCGTAAGCTACTGCCCTCTCATCTGGAGACACATGCTCTTCTCTTATGTGTCACAACCTCACTGGGTGTGCTAGTTTAGTCCAATTTTATATGTGTGACCATATTGAGAGTATCTATGCTGTAGCTCCACTGATGATGGAACCATATGTTCGACATTTTGATAAGTTGTCCTGTTTGTTTTACATATATTAAGGTGATATCACTTGTGAATGACTGCTATTGAACATTTCAATGAAAATAAACTTATTGTTCAAAAATCAGTTTCATGGTTATTAAAAGTATTGATGGCATTTTTGCTGATCCTATTTCTGTTTTTTGTGACATTTGCTACAATAACTTGCCCCCAAACGGTTCATTTACGAAAGTTCATGCAACTTAAAAAAACAAAACTTTTTGCTGAGTGCTTACGGTTTGTTTTTGGATGATTGTCAGCTGAAGATTTGCCAACACCCTGAACTGCAAGATTCATGGCTCTTCTTGAAAGTTCATACAACCAAGCATACAGAAAACCAACTTTTACAAGCCTCTGAGAGTTTATGGACTTCATTGTGTTGATTGTGTCTGCTCAAAAATTAACAACACCCTACAATGTTTGCTCATGAAAGTCCATATAACTTAAAAAACTTAAATACTAACCTATCTTAAGCACCTGGGAATTTATGGTTCTGTGTATCAATTGTGTCAGATAAAGATTTGCCAAAACCCGCTAACGTAAGATTCATGGTTCTTCATGAAACTTCATGGAACACAAAAATAACTTCTCACAAGCTCCTGAAGGGTCATGGTTATTCAATATCATATATGAGCTGGACAATATTCAACAAACACTTGTGATTAACTATCCTGATTTGTCATGTATATTCCATAAGTTATGGAAGAACATGAATTAAGATTTTCATCAATGATGAAAAAACATGAATTGTCATAAAATTCCATTTATATTTCATCAATAATGAAAAAAATTAATCTGGGTATATACGGTTCCTTCGTCCGTTGATTATATACTGAATGACCCAAACGTGGCTGCTGTAAGCAATCACACCAACACGTAACAATCGCGATATCATTTCGTTACTGAAATGGGTTTCAAAACATAGTGAGCATACTGTACTGCTTGCCGGTATATGTCCTTGCATGCTGGTGCCTTACAAATCATTGAGAATGCTCAGGTCGTCAGACCACGGCATGAAGACAGTAACAAGAATACGAATACAAACTACTGGAGACAGATCCCTTACAGCCGTAGCACCACTCGAAACCACGCGATAGTTCTGTCTCGCTTTAACAAATGATTGCCAACCGACTTAAATCAACAGGGTTTATTCCACGCTTGTGACACACAGCCAGATGCAGGCGATCCATAAAGGTCTCAATAGTAACGTGCTATATTGCAGTGGATGTAGAACTTAATACTGCGATAGAAAGTGGTAATCTAATACTGTACTGGATATGGGAAGCATCTATATTTCCATTGCAGTTGTTTGATAGAGAATGAAACTTCATTGGACAGCTATTTGTGCATCAAACATATTAATCAATCTCCCTGGTATAGTTTATAATAGAGAATTAGAAGTTATTCCCATATAACCCCCAGGTTACTTGACACAGGCTCTATCAGGATCTCAGAAACCACCTGTAAAAATACATATATAAATGGTTTACCTCTGCAAGCCAATATGTAAGGATACAGTACTGAAGCTTTCTCTTGACACATGTGATTGATCAAATGCCATCTAACAAGTTGCACCATACATATCAACTCATGGCAAACGATGATGCCATAAGCATGGTCTCATCTTACAGCAATTAATGAAAGGCTATTACGTCAAATTAGGATGAATGGTCACAAAGCCTACATCTTATTATTATTCAGAGATATGAGTAGTATAACATGTTTATTATTTTTTTCTATATATTAGTTCTTGTTGCATTCTTGCTTTTATCACTAGAGGGCTTTGCTTAGAAGTCTCAAAATATACATACATCATAGGATATTTGAGCGTATAATCAGTAATTAATTGTTCCTGGTGAATTTATTTTATTGTAACGGTAAGATTATATGTATACATCCTGCAGTTATCGGCAATGTCACACCGTATCTAGAAGACGAACTTATTCAGTCGATAAATGCGGCCGCTAGTTGTCTCGACGAGCAAAATAGAATTTCGGTATGATTATACATCTCCCAATAGTGTTAATATAATTATATGTGTATGTCGATAAAATCGGATCAATCATGCATGTGCTGTTATTACACAAATAATCAAAAGCCAAAGTAGCTAGGGGGTAAAAGGATAGATGTCGTTAGCAAACATACTGTGCGTCACTACTCTGACCCCGATAATGAAAATATCGAGTCTCTGATTCAATTCGAAGCGTTATCAAGGCGCTAGTGAAGAGTACGCATCATTATCATTGCTGATTTACAAGTTTCGGCGCTCAATATGTCTAAGTATTTACAAGTATAGCTAGACGCCTTGAACCAATATAATTAAGTATCAACATTAGTCATTGTTGGCAACGTGATCAAATCGTACACATTCATTACTCCGGATGATATAATTGCTGCAAGACATACAAATGTCATATCACGTCTACATTAACTAGATATTGAGCTTGTAGCAATACGGTTTCACACTCTCAATGTCGCTCGAAAGTATTCAAGCATTAGCTAGCGAAAGCAACTCAAAAACCCACTATACAGAGCCACGACGGAATAAGCCTTAGATACTTTTGTAGATACAAGCATATAAGTTTCTCTAATATAACGTTATCCGATCATCTGTTACTTCATCGGTATTTTTCGTTATTCAATAATATATCCACAAAAGATGCGCAGCACGTCATCGATATGGTTATTTGATACATGAGTTCATGCCATTGCTCAGTACGGAATGAATGTTTGAAGACAAGTTGCTAAATTGCTCGGTACAACAGAAACACCGTGCACTCATCGTGTTAATATGGACTGTGATTTAGATCAAAACCTGCATCCCATGCGTCCACACTTGCTAAATTTGGACACCTTCATTAACGAACACGAAAACAAGCCTGGTTGTTCCACTGGCAGCTGCTTACGTACTTGGAGCGTGGTATTTCCGATTCTTCATTGAAGCGGTCCGAAAGTAAGACACCATAAATGATTTTGCCTTGTTGGTTTTGTCGCCTTGGGTCGCCTTGCGGTCATAACACTGTTTGTAAGGAGGTCGTGGTAGTACACAGGCCCAAAACACTTTTGTTTCAGCTTCGTACACTGCCCTTTGTATCCCATATGCATATCGCTATTACTTTTTTGTCTCGTATCGTTCCGGTGGTGCTAGAAGGCGGACGTTTTCTCTGTGGTGGCGGAGCCTTGTAGCAATTGTGGATGATTCATACGGCTAAATGCTATCAGTCAAAGCCATAATTCCTACTCACACAAGCACCAAGTGTCAGGAACATAGAATCGAAACTTTATGTTAATAGCAAAGATACTGGAGTCGGTTCATGGGCTGGGAGATATTTAGCTTATTATATACAGCTTCATTAGACATAATATCTGGGAGTTAATCCTTTAGCTTTAGCATATGTTTATATACCTACTGACTTCTGTGACACAGTGCGTTTATATATGTTAGGTTTGGTGTGTACAATACAGTGGCATAGGGTGTGTCTACTCAAACATTGTGTCAGTGGGTTCATGCTAGGCATGCGTGACACCCAATTAACATGCCATTTCACCAGTTAGTCATATCACATCCCTTTCCTCCCTGTGGTGACTTATTTACACGAATTACTCTTCATGCATATGCCCCGGACTAGAAATCGTTCTCCTTTAGTTATATAGTTAATCTCGTTTTATGCACACACACAAATCAATTTCAGTGCACGCATCACAATAGCTGGCGTCATGCAAGTTCACAACTGCGAGGTTGCGTTACAATGCATGTCGACCAAATGTTTATGCCATATCAGTCAAGCTATAACGACAGTCGGCTGGACGGGTGACAAGTAACCGCATATGTTCTTGCAGACCAAATATACAAATATATATTATATACATTTATATATATATATATATATGTATATATATATATATATATATATATATATATATATATATATATATATATATATATATATATATATATATATATATATATATATATATATATATATATATATATATATATATATATATATATATATCTATATATATATATATATATATATATATATATATTCTATTTTCCCCCAATATGCTTCAATGTGGAGCGCGCTAGTAATATCAAAGGGGTTTGGTCTATACACACGCACTCCCACATACTCAAACATATATCTTTTCAAACACATGGTACTTGTGTGAAGGGACATTCATGCTATTCCTCCCCATCCAGCCTCGCTATGAATTAATCATATCACTATATATATATCGCTGCAACTTTATGATGGTACCATTGTTTAGGCCAGTGGCATAGGGTGTGTCACTCAAATGTATCTTCCTGTAGGTTCCATACATACATACATACATAAATACATACATACATACATAGATACATACATACATACATACATACATACATACATACATACATACATACATACATACATACATACATACATACATACATACATACATACATACATACATACATACATACATACATACATACATACATACATACATACATACATACATACATACATACATACATACATACATACATACATACATACATACATACATACATACATACATACATACATACATACATACATACATACATACATACATACATACATACATACATACATACATACATACATACATATGAACTATAATCTAATGCTATCTGCGACGTTCTGTTTACTATTAATGATGTAGAATGAATGGGGAAATTATTTTCGGTGTTTGTGAATGCGTTGTTGATATTTACCGTTGTGGCTTATTATGCATCCTTTTATCAAGTTATTATTGGTGTCCATTCATTAGCACTTGTATTTCTATCCGAATTGTTCGATGATATGGGTTAGTCTTTGGTACAAGTCGAAACAAATATTGCCTATAAAAAACAATGGATAATTACGACTATGCTTATGGAAAAGTTAGACAACTATGAATTTGTTTACACCTGACCATCAGGTCGGGCCCATTGTGGATATCAAGGGAAAATATGAATTGTATGGACGATAGTGAAATCAAAGATGGCATCTAGGTCAAATTAGTTGAAACTACCATGAACGCCGTAACCAATGCTTCAACATTGTATCATGCAGTTCATGACGCTGCGTAATGAGAAAATATCATTCCTAATGGCGTATATGTGGCACATAAGGATATTTGCTATTACATTTGCTTTTGTAATACAAAGTGTTTTTTTAGGTTGCCGCGTTACATGTTATATCGATAAGGAAAAATGCGTATGTGAAACAATCATTACTGTTCTACTGTTGCCCCTATTGAAGCTGTATGTTATGAGCTAAATACCACCCATCTCATGGACCGACTCCAGTATCTGAACTATTAGAATATAGTTTCGATTCTATGTTCCTGTTGGTGCTTGTGTGAGTAGGAATTATGTCTATGACTGATAGCATTTAGCCGTATGAGTCATCCACCATTCAACCACAGAGAAAGCGTCGGCGCACTAGCAGCACCGGACGGTTCCGAGGAAATGAAGTAATGGCGATATGGACGTGGGATACAAAGTTTGTTTGGCCTTTGTACTACATGAACCTATTCACAAACAGTGTCATGAATTAACGGACGAGGCATCTCGAAAACCGTACATAACTAGCAAGACATCTCATTAATGTCAAGGATTAAGGCTAATCAACACAGGACATCAAGATTTCATCAACGAGTTAAAAACGCACGAGGAAAAAAGCAAAGCCAATCAGACAGATGCACACACAGAAAGACCGACAGACAGACAGAGAGGAAACGAAAGAACCAACGGTGTAAAGATGGAAGTGGAGTAGCAATTATCCATTGTTATGGAATTATTATATTAATATAAATTATCATATATAGTTCACGCTATCTCCATGAAAAGGTGCATTGCCGTATAGGCTAAACGCGCACAGCTCTAGCGTGGTCAAACAACGTATTTTGACTTATTAGTTTTCCCCTGGTCGCATTATATTCGTATCTTGCTATACATTGTCCTAAAAATATAGATGATACTCGATACAAGCATCCCGCAAAACGAGGGCTATATTTTGATTGCAACTGCTCATATATATTATCATCCAAATGTGCTGCGTTCGCTAACATGTAATTGACAATAATTGCTGTATTGGGCACTCAATAGTCCCGCTTTATGCTACACGAGCCCACTCGCATCGATCTTATGTATATCTTTCTTACAATTGGCATCATGCCAAATGCCTCAGCATGGGGAGTACCTTATTTCAAACATAATCCCTGCATCACATAAGTTGCTAGGTCGCTAGAAATGGGAAAAAGTACCTTCATAAGTCGCTGGTTCCACACTGTTTACTGAGTTGCGAACATAATTAACGTGATAATAAATATGTTCGTAATATAACGACACTATTCAAATCGATTAACAATTATTCGTTACTGGCATCATATAATCATGCTACCAAGCTGAAAGGTGGTAGCGTATTAACATAATGCAATACTAAGACATAATTTACGCTTTATATTTGCTTAATTCGTCTTAATTCAACACTGCATTTCTCAACATCAACCTCAAAAACACATATTCCGTCATGGATGACGCAATATTTGTTTCTTTCTTTCTTTTTCATAGCGCAAATACATTATGATATTATTTATCTGTCATTTTGTATATACATCAAAATTTAACAATATATAGTTATGTCTTAGCTGTGAGCCATTTGCATTCCTACCTGGAATCTGTATCTCTCCCATATCATCGTCATACATTTACCATTCATTCTTATATGGCATTTACGTTCTCTCTCCGAAAGATGCTTTGATGAATTCACTCGGTATGATCTTTGCTCTGCACAAATACTGACTGATTGCCCTGAAGCTGAAAACATACTTGCCTTTATAAAAAAAGCTGAGAAAGGACAGCGACTTCGCAAATGGTTATCTCTGGCAAAGCTGTATCATCTGCTCTGAAATGTAAAGATAAGGATTTATAACTGACCTTTCACATAATATAGACGCTATGTCCCGTAGGGACGGATGCGATGCTATGATAATGAGAATCAACGAGATGTCCTGTCACTTTCCTTTCATCTGTGACACACATTGCAACAAGTGTGCTTATTAATGTTACAGTATATGTGGCTAGAAGAGGCATAGAAAGGGACGAGAGAGGGTGAATGTGTATGAAATTCTCGCAAAACGAACATTTCACCTAGCCATTCTTTTTTCTTACACATATTGGTTTCTTTAATTACGCTCAATGCACAAATTGTAGATACAAAACGGTCAGTAATGATCAATCTATGGATGTTGCGTATTATATTGACAATACCGCATGAAATACATACATAGCATGACCTTATTTAGTTTCACCCCTCGCGAAAAAATAACTTAAGTGAACCATAAATACCGAAGGATAGTAAAGTATCGTCAGCGTATGCAAATCTGGGTGCAGGTAGTTAGTCGCTGACATCGTTTACCTACCGTCTCTTTCCAATAGTTTTGATAATTGTGGATCCACGGATATCTTCAAATTTTAAATATCAGGCAAATGATTCCATGATATGTAAATCATTTCACCTATGTATCATCATCAAAGAATGGACAAATTAAATGAAAGTTTTAATGCGTAATTGCTATTCTTGCCAAGGGACAAAGGAAACATGCACAACAAGCACAGCACCAGCAAAGCAGTTACATCAATATGTCCCGGTTTCGGTGAGGATGTCATTTATCGATCGTGCCAAGTCCCATTTTATGCCAAGTGTTCATATTGTGCGATACTAAGCACAGTACAACTTGGCAAGATGAAGACATCAGCTGTGCATTTGTCCATTTTTATGATGCTTATTGTCCTACACTGCAGCGTTGGTTGCGGCTCCAACGTTTCACATGTGGTTCTCCTCGTTATTGATTAGGTCAAATAAACCTGCCCCAAATAGGCGAATCCTAGCAAAACACAAGGCTGTATAGTAAGTGCTCAGGGCACCCTAGAACCACCAGCACTTATTTACTTCGTCGAATGAGAGCTATTGGTTGATAAATCGGCTCATTACAATTATGTTCTTTGCACATAGAATCATTTGTATCGTTAGGGAATTTTAGCCACAGCGATAAGGCAATATGGTGCTTCGCTTGCTGATAGATAGGTATGAAAGCACTAATTTGCAGTATTGGTAGCGCAGTGCTGTATTTTCTCCAGGATACATTGTAGTAGATCACAGATGTCTCGTAAAACACAAAGCTAAATCATTAAGGATGGCTCGTGTTAACGCGTTTCTAAACAGCCAGAAATTGTGCGACTGCATGACTCGACTTTGCCCTTCAAACAGAGGTAGTTTTTAAACACATTGTAAAAGTTATTCCACTGTTTGCCGACTCTATCTGATATCATATGCCTCGATCGCAGTGTCAACATATAGTGACTAGCTCGGCACGAATGCTATTTTATGAGATGGTCTATGATTCAACACCACTTGATTCCTTGTTAAGGGAATGATTGGCCTTGAAATGCTGTTGGCACTGACGTGATGACACGACCATCGTGCTAAATAAGCATGTCTACATCGACCAGTGTGCAGGTCGATTTCATTTATACATCGGATGTATGTTATATCTGGCTAACCAAGGACAACCTTACCCTTACAATTATTGATCTATCCTGGTCAAATTACGCTCCACAATAATGGGCGCATCAAACTAACGTTATCGTCTTGAAATATATGTAACCATACTTTGGGAAGGAGATGATTAAGTTTTGCCTACTGGGACAATTACAGCGATCAACAAGGTTTTTCACATGATCGCCATATTGTAATACAAAGCAAGTATTTCGGAATAGATTAGAAACATTGAAATACAAATGCACAGCCGTTTATATATTGTATGCTCCATCCCGAAAGGTGGCCGTAAGTACAATTGAATTGTCATCATGCGAATACCTCGGTCAGTGTAAAAGAGCTGGATTAGGGAGCGGTATCGGTCAACCGAATGTTTGCCATTCTAGACAACCATAAAATATTTATGAGAGCGAAGAAAGCGGCTTATGATCCCCGAATGAAGTATGGTTCGAATGATATAGTTCTTGAAGGTTACTTGCCTCATAACACGCCACCATAAACTAAGTACAAGAATAGAGGCTACAAGCGTTGAAAACAATATAGGGTATAGAGGGGAATAGCTGAGTGGTCAAGCTTAACGATAATCCCAAACGAAAAGGCACAAAAGAAAAGACATCAAGCTTGGTTATGTCAACAACGCTAGAAAAGTCCAACAATATAAGAGGATGTTGCCATGTCACATTTTGTCGGTGGTGACGCTAGACAAGACATGATCACTTCAGTTTACGCGTGTTATAGCCAGCTGTAGATGCGCAGCACGTCATTGCTCATAGTTCATTGAAAACGATTAACCATTACTAGTATTGCATGAATACATGAAAGACAAATTGCCTTGCTTCTCAGGACAAAGGGAAACCAGGTGCTTTCCGTTTGTCGTTAATATGCGCGGTGGTTTAGATCGTATCAAGCTCCCATTGCGTCAGCTAGTCCAGGACTAGACATACATCCTTAAAGGATACCCACAGCATCACAGTTGCTATATTGTAGCGGTCATAACGTAAAGACCCAGGAACACCATAGCTGTTATGCCCGGGTTGGCCGTATCAGATAGCCGAGAAAATTTTACACTATTTGTTGGGGGCCTTGTGAAACAGCGATCTTGTCACTGCTTTACTCATAACCACTTCCGACCCGGTTCCTCTTCCCCTTTATTACCGTACCTGCCAGCATTGCTATAATGCAGTCACATTTTTTGTTGTAACACAACCAAGTAGAAAGTGGGATGACTCCGCCTAAAGCTCTAGGACTGGCTCATTTATGCGCATGCATTAAGCACAAAGAGAAAAGAAACCAAGCAATATTCATACCAATGGAATTACAAGCTAGCTAACGGGTTTTGTCAAAGTTAATGTATCTGCACGACTTACCTGATAGAGCAGATGAGCGCACAAAACACTTCAAAGTATAAATCTGTGTCGTGTTAGTCCTCTCACCAACATTGGCGATGAATCGTCTTGGGCGAAGTTCTTAAATAAGCTTAATGTATCGACGAGCCAACACAGATGTACATTGACTACTCGAACGCAGGGCAACCATGCGGTTCATTTTGAACATGTATGCATAGGCTTCAGTTGCCTTCGCAGCGAAACTATAGTTTGCTTATCATAGTTATGCCTTGTTCCCACTAGGGTTTCAAGAGGCATGTTGATGGCACGCAAATTGCTGTTGGAAGTACTTATTGGGAAGCATGTGCCAAGACATTAGTTGTCGCAAACGATAATGTCAATATGTGGATAATCTTAAATTTTGAGGTTCAAGCACATAACAATCTGTGGATGATAACGCCATAATACATCCGATTACGAATGTCATCTGAGCCAAATAGTGCACTCATTTTGCATTATCTGCAGTGTAAGTGCCACCACATAACATGACCCATGGTGTTCAATATGCTACTACTTATTCAATTAAAGTTGACGTATCAAGTCTGGCTTTCATTAACCATACTCTTGAAATGTTAGATAGGCTACAAAACTACTCCGTGTGTTGTCTAAGCGCTAATTTTATCAAGAAGAATGTGTGATATGTACGTTTTCAGATTAAGTAGTGATTGGTCAGAAAGTTTATCCGAGCAATCAGAATCAACCACATGCAGCACAAAGCATAGGGCTTATTACACTTGCATGATGACGTGTGTCAAGGCCATCGCACAAGGACTGCAAATGTAGTCGCTGCTGACAGCAAGGCAACTTCATGGACTCGGGAAGTCATTGTATTGGTGATTGGATCGGTGGGCGGATTGGAGAGCAAACTACGAATCTCTTATTTCGTTGCCAATAAAGCGCAGCGCATCAGTCATTTACGTTTCTTGATATCATATTCGGTAGGCATATGTAGATTCAGGTTTGGAATTGTCAACAGCGGCTGGAATTTCGGCCTCAGTTGCAAATAAAGACTGCAATCATCATTTCAAGAATATGTGAATTTGCTTCAACGCACTTAATATACGGCTTCTGAATTCATTTTAAAACTTATTTACCTTGGTTCCAACGCGACTTTCGCACAAGACGACTTACATGCAATGAACAATGCGGTATGATCCGATTCTGCTAGCTGTCGCCAAAAAAGTGGTCATGGAAAGGATCAAGTATGCATTATGCTTGCGCAGGGATATTGTATGGTAATGACAACCATATGAGTCGTGCTGCGGTTTCAAAATTACAAAATAGGTGAATAGATTTTGATAATTCTCAGCTGATGCCTTATTAAACACATTTGATTTGTGTGGATTTCAACTAAGCCCGAGTCAATTACTAATCCTATCTTTACCTAATTTGTATGTATTTTATTGGCAGTTATCCCTGACATATGACTTCGGCTCATGCTATGCCATAGATGATGGTGTAATTGACACTTCAAAGCTGCCGCTGTTAATAGGTATCGATTTTCATGCGACAACTTCAATCTCTTGACAATGGTCTTGCCCATGCCAGCTAATGGCAGCACATGCTTATTCATTCGGCTAATACCTTGGCGGTTTGCATGTATTTTAAAAAGGATGTAAAATTTCTTGTATGGGCAAGTCTAATTAATAGATATGCCCCGCTCTACAGGGCACATGTCTTAAATATGCGACAAAGTAAGTTAATCACTCAAGAGTGAACCATACATAACCGCTGGCCATAGTAAGTGGATCAAAATATATACTTACTAACCATCGGATACCTGAAACGGTGATCTGGACAGCCATAGTGGTAACTAAAAGCTATTAGTCCATATGAATCCATATGATCAACGTATCGCACAATGTTATTTCAACATTATACATTGCAACTGCTTATATTTGCGTTACATTGATATATTTTCGATACTAACTTCAACTGATGTGTTTACATACTCTATTAGCACAGTCTCACTGATTCTGCAAAGAGAAGGCTCAGCAAACGATCTGTCACAGAGCATGTATTATGTGATCAAAAGAATAGCTATCTTCTACAAAAAACGCAACAATACACGTGCTGCTCAGATAATATCCCACTTATATTTCTGTCAAATAACGTGATAAAAATTATTCATGGGTACTATTTCCGACTGTTCTACGATATCCATCTTGGGCTATTACAGCTAAATTTCACAGCAAAAATGGCTTTTAAATATCTCTACCAAAGCCAAGTTTAGAGCTCGGTCCTATACATCGAATACCCTCTTCCATCGACGTCAACCGCATCATCCAAGAGGAACTTATAGTAGTAGTATACTTATTCGTCCAGAGACAGTGATATTCAAGCTGTGTAAGTCATCCATTGACGGACATGATAACTGGATCACCATAAAATCTGGGATTGGGCTGATAACACATAAATGGCAGATCGGCAGAATAACACTCACTCTTCTACAGTAATCGATATAATGTGAATCAAGACAGCAGAAGTTTACCAATGATGGATATTGAATGAGGGAGGTTGAATTTTGGATTCAGACCACACATGTGAATTGCGGTGTTTTTACAGTAGCAATTACATTGAGCAACGGTTTGTATAAGCATCAATACCCCCTCGTTTCAAGCATCATGCCATTGGTAATTCATCAAAGCGCAATAACAGCCACCTCGACATGGTGTGATTGGTTGTCAGTACAATAGAATAGATTCGCAAAGGTCGTTGTCCGTCTTTTGTGACAAAATGGACTAGGTTTGATGTGTACAAAACAGGTTTGAATTGCTTACATTAACAAGTATACAGAAATACGCTAAATTTAGCCACCTGATATAAAAAAGCCCGTAAAATGTCTGATGATTCTGAGCTCCTCCCTGGGGACCACTGGCCGTTTATGTCCGGGATCTTGCTTGCGAAAAGTTTACCAGGCCACAACTGCATAAGATGGATGCGGCGGCATGTTATCAGTCAACGCACTTATTGCTATTTGGAAATGAAATGAATGGCTGGAATTGAGGATTCTAACCTCATTTTTAAAGGCGCAATTAGAGGCGAGTTACCGAATGCTATAAATTTGCCCAAGTCACACAAAAGTCAACTTAAACTTCTTAAATGACTGAAACCGATCATTCGGCTGGCTGGTCATGACACTGAATAAGATCATCTCAGGCTCTTTCTCTGCAACGATTCCAGATCATCACATTATGAAATACCGTTTCTTTTGTCCCACATTACTTATAGATACTGTGCAGAAGGGCAGTTGAAACATTGATGATTCCGGCACCCGTATATTATGTTGCCCTTGCTGCTGTGGATTGCATTAAGATCACCAATGCTAATTGAACATGTTCACTGACTGACCTGAGGGTCGCAAGCATCGGGACTATACCGTAATCATTATGCTCATTGTTACATCAATGGTTGACGTGCGGCGCATGCAAATGTAATGGCATGGCTTGGAGGCTCGCGCCAATAATTTGATTGAAAGAGAACAGATCGGGTACCGCAGTAGTGATGAGTGACGTCATTGTTAGACTTGTAACCATAGGCATCTCTGATGACTTATCCTCGCTTTATGCATGTTTTATTAATGTCTTCATTTGTAGCTTAGCTTAAGCAGCGTAAGTGCCATTTCCCTGGAATTCTACCGAACCGAAGATACACTACCAGAAATTGTCCTACAATGTCACAGGAAATGACACCTGTAATATTGAATGAATACGAGGGCATTGATCTCACAGTTAAAATATAACCTTGGTGTGTTATTTGTAACAAGATTCAGCATAATGAGCAGAGATGCCAATCGTATGCTTAATAGTGATAATACTGCCATAGTAATCCTATGACTAAGGTGAATGACGTATAGCAGTACTTAAGTTTGATTAATCATTGCCTAAAAAGCAATGCAATAGTATTATTATCAGTACGTTTCCCCTAAACATTGCTTCGAGAAACATTAGCAACATCAATCTGTAACATTACACATTTAGTTTATCCGCTTAGTCTCCAGTGACATTGTGATGTTTGACTGGTCATCGTAAAAATATGGTGACATGCTCTTTGGAAGCAGAATCGATGTTAAGGTAATTAGGCGAGATGCTTTGGCAAGCCACATTTTTGCGTGTGCTGACTTATATAGTTTTGTGAACATTCAGAGCCATATAAAGGTTGCATATTAATATCGCCTAATATCAAATCTATGAGGTGCAATCACGCCTCATATCACAACTATAGCTACGTGATATAAGCGAGCGTTTCGTTGTTGACATCGAAAGACCCTTACTGAGTTTGCCACTATTTGATTTTGCTTAAACATCACCAAGACGTCTACAAGATACATTTGTTAAGCCTTGATCCCATGACTGAATAATGCATATAAAGCATATATTAACTCAATGCGTGACTCAAAGGTGAGCTCAATTGATTAATGATACCAAATAGCAATATTAAGCTACATTAAACGAAAGTTAAACTATACGCACTTTGCAGATACAACAGACCTCGGCAGTCTCGTGTGCTTTGATTTGTGTTGCCATATACTCTACCGTTTATTTAAATATATATGTTTTCGTCCCTTATTGTGCTACATATCAATTTTATCGATCCCCAAAAAGGGCCTTAGTAAATCGTATTGCGCCAATGCAATGACTGGTCCTGCTCCATCATAATTCAGTATCTTTGTATTCCACATCTATCCATCGGCCAATAATCAAATGGAGGGAACGCATTACACGTGCGCTTCACACGACAGACCAGCAAAAGTGAGCAATCATTCTGTTTAACGCAGTGTATTAAATATCGAAGCACGCCAAAGAGCTATGGTAACGGTCACAGCGCAATTTTGTGTAAGGGATTCTGTGAGGGCAAGCATAATCAGCTGTAGACGATGTATTGCATAGGACAAATTAGACTTGCTTGATGAAGTGCTATGATGCCTCAGCACAACCGCAGCCAATGTTGTCACGGCCAACAACATCGGGTCTAGCCAATTTCATTTTGGCCGGATCTTGTTAGCATTGGTTTATGCTGATTGGAGAGCCAACTGCAAATTTCTCACCGAACGCATTGTGCGTTTCATCAAACTTAATGTGGTTTAGATTGTATCATTAATTGCATCAACATGATTAAAGTAAGGGCAAGATGTTCATTGAGAGTATATAAAGTTGTATCATGAAGTCTATGAATAACAAGAACGTTTTGGTTGTGCCAGTTGTTACTCAATATACATAGCATAGCTGAAAGAGGTAATATTGAGTCAATATATATTATATATATATATATATATATATATATAGATATATATATATATATATACATATATATTTATATATATATATGTGTGTATATATATATATATATATATATATATATATATCTATATATATATATATATATATATATATATATATATATATATATATATATATATATATATATATATATATATATATATATATATATATATATATATATATATATATATTTACGGTTGATTTTATCCATGGCTGCTTCAACAGGCCTTATGATTGCATCATGCAAACCGATGCGTTCAATAGTCATGTATTTGAATACCAAAGCCCGTGGATTTTAGCTTAAACCCTTGCACTTTACAAATGGGGTCTTATTATTAAATGTGACAAACGCATTACATACCCGATGTTTTGCCAGTTCATGTTAATGTTTAAGCCACACGATGTATTTTACATGATATTGCTGTGTTCATTGACTGAAGATTAAATTTGCGTATTATCATTTTAGAGATTGTGTACCGCACGTCTTGTTACTGTGCCTGATACTTGATATAGCATATCTGTCACAATAAATTCGCTCTATTTTTGCAACATTAACGCAGCAGCTATACTTGGCCAATCTATCCGTTTGCGTCCTTATATTGTTATGGGATAGTGATGCCAGCATGAAATTGCTGGATTTTATAACCGTTGTTTACGGTAACAGAGAGCGATTTCTGCTCATTTCATAAGACTGTATCCTTTATAGTAGTACATATTTATGACGGCGTGTACATAACCTTCGACTAATCTAACGATTCTCAAGCGACGGTAATGTGTAACTCGCTGTTGCTGGCATTCCTTGGTCTCATTGACGTGACCAGTGAGGGTGAAGCAGGGATAATAGAAAGCATGTCTTCATTACGCCCTATCATTTATAACCATTCTTGTCTATCGGTTATTGCATTCCGAACGAATGTTTCTTAGACCCGTATTTTCTGATGAATCCGCAATCAATGCCATCAGTGACTTCTGTGTACATTATCGAATGGCTGCCGTCAACATTTCGGCGTTTATCATCTGTTAATTTGCTAAGATGCTGACAAGATAAACGAGACAGTCAATCTTTGGTTTCATTTCTATAATTTAGTATTCGCATTCAATTATGACATTTAGAATAAGGCTTACTGTGAACGATTACATGCGGCTTTTTTACCCTGCGTTGCGAGACAGACGTGGTCTTCAGCAGCTTCAGCTTTTCATTTCATGGAGGTTCTTTGCCGGCCTCGTAAAACCCATTTATACAATACCACGAATAAAAAATTTACGCCAGACACTACCCCTATCCCCATAGCAAGTTAGATAGTGGGCAAAAATGCTCCAGCCACAGAACCCCCCCCCCCCTCACGACCCTCCCCCCCCTCCCATTCTTCTCTCCCCCCCCCCCCCCCAGTGTCTGGGTCTAATTATTGTCAGTTAACTGCCTGACCTGTCTTTTTCGTAATGAACCATTGAATTCCGACTAGCTTTGTAATATCATTGGTGAAAGGTTGATGTTTGGCAAGAGATGAAATGAAATTTAGTCACTCGTCGGTGTGGAAAACACTCAGTCCGGTAATGGTACCCTGATATTGAATTGGCCGACCGAGTCAAATCCAATTCTGAATTCCATCGACTTGACAAGTCCGAATGGAAGCATGGTAAACTAATAGTGAGCACCTATGGCGACCCATAAGCACTACTGGGGGCACCTAGTTGAGTTATACCGACACAAAACACAGAACGCGGGGTTGAGTGTCTTTTCTATAAAGATAAGCCTCACAGCATACTGAAGACAGCGCAGAAAACGTCGTCATAAAATTCCCATCGTATGCTGGATATGGCGCGTATGGAACCTGCATATGGTGCTGTTTTTGTTATTCGCTGTAAAGCGTTTCTCATGATTTGGGATTACTGTCCCATTAACCATCGCCGCGTCACACCCTTAAGGCGCTGTAGCTGGTCTTGACGTCAGTAAAGGCAATATGGCGATATAGCGCAGGAACATGAATTCTAAGATACTGCAATCTATCCCGGCATTTACCGTAAATGCCCTATTCAACACTGACTCAATAATATTGCAATAAATTTTAACAAGTCATATGAAACATTTGCAATTTTTGGTGTAATATGGCGCTCCTGGACTGTTTTGTCAATTCTCGGTCTGCTCCGCGATTGCCATACGCTCCATTTTGTAGTGAATAGTTGCCTTAATCCAATTAGGTGGTGGAAGTAATCAGATAGAGCAACTTACAACCATCGTATACCGTTATCATTCAACTGACAGGCGTGACAGAGAGCAATACTAATTCAATGGCCGTAATTTAGATTGAATTGCCGCCCCACTTAGTATCATACACCACTGGCTGTTTTCTCCCAGGTTTGCGCTAATTGATATTGATATGCCCAATGTTTGGTATGGCAGCTGCACGAAATGCCCCAAGGCGGCCGTTCTTTGCAACTAACTGGCTTGGTGCATTCATGTTAAGCGTACTGTGTAATGTACACTGCTCCTATCCAAGCTAATGTCGGTACATTTCACGTTGCAAAGCAGTACGCATTTGGAATACTTTTTTGTGTTTTCCATCGTGGCAACAGTGCACACACTCGTCATCGGTCCACACACTAGACATCGTTGCATACACTAGTCATAGACGCACACATTAGTCATAGGTGCACACACAAGGCATAGATGCACACACTAGTCCCTGTCAAACACACGTAATAAACACTCGCAGATCATCAATAGCACTCTCAAATCATTAGCACATCGGCATCATCGGCTCTCGCATCAGAACATGTTCCGACCCCGCTGCTTGGATTCCACTGCTTCTTCCCCATACCTCATGAGAGCTAACGAATCCCACGTCATTACACACGCTCGCTTATTGTCCGATACCACTGCCATCCGCGCTCAACCAGGCCAAGCCGTCACTCACATACCAATCACAGCAGCGTGAATGAATTGTCCGTCCGGCGGGACAAATACACGGCCCATTAACCTGTCCTGCTTATAGTAACACACTGCTTTAAGGCACACCAGGCCACAATAAAGCGCAATCATTAGAGAGAGGTGGCATTTATCTATAATATGCAAACCCGATCTTAAAAACATTATGTATATGTTAGATATTATTGCTCATTGGAGTATATGCTGGAGTAGATCAGTGCTCCCTGGCCACCTCAATGCACTATCCTCGCTGGAAGCAGTCAATTTATTGTGATCAAGGAGGTATTTAACCTTCTGACTTTCTTATCAAGACAAATGATGAAGTTCACTGCGGACACTATCTATAACCTGAAGGATGACAATTTGTGAGCCATTTTCTTTCTCTCAAAGATAGTTGTAGGTAATTGCTCATTTACAGTATAAAAGTCGCCCTCTATCATGACATAATTGGACAGTGTTGGTAATGGAAGCCATGGTCAAAAGTTAATTGCACAGCAAACAGTATCCCTGCTCTGATGCATGTCACAAGGATGCACGGTGGCTGCCAATACTCCTAACACATACCGGTACCACTGTGACAATGTAGAGCGTCATCACGACCTGTGCTTATTGTCAGCATTGCTGAAGATAGCCAGACATGAATGACAACGAAGGCGCATGGAGCACTGTGATTGGATGAGACAGGTCAATACCGGCCGTGGCGCGCGATGGGCGGGGACTCACTCGTGGCTTAAAACAGCAGCGCCTTAGAAGAGAAAGTCATAGCCGAAATTAGCGGCGGTCTGGATAGTGTGGCCTCTGTAGTTGCTACACTATGTGCTGACTGTAGCTAACAGAAACCAATTGAACTCGCAACCACCTCGTTTGAGGCAAATGCTCATAGAAGAGAGACGCACCCCAGAGCTTGACAAGCGGCTGTATTCGTGAATACTACGCTACGCTCACCGCATATAGGAGCTACAGGTGACTGAGTGAAGCTCGCGTTAACATCAGACCAGCCAGCACCAGGCAAAATCTTCGCATTCCTGGACATCAAGAAATCCTTTCTTGATTAAAAGCGAATAATGCGTTAATTCGTAGTCTCGCAGTACATTTTCTCCGTGGTACTCCCTTCACGACGATAACAGGTTTTTTGTGACAATCGCCAAGAATTGGTTTCGTACTTAGGACGAGAAGGCGTACAATACAGGTAGATGTGACGGAAGTATGTCATTGCTACACAAGCATCATCCCTTGTTTCAAGGTCATTGCTTTTTTTCTCTGCTATCGCTGGCCATGGTTCCTGTCTTACCCTATATATGGCAGTGTCCCGACTGGTTTGGATATATGTCTGGTTTGCTGACTGGTTGGAACACTTACAGCCAGGACACCTCGCTCAGCTCCCCATATAGCCTTGACTTTGATGAACTGTTACGGATTAGGCAAGCAAACATGGCCAAATACTCATTTAACTTCAGCCGCACTGGAATAGACAGAAGGTCGGCTCTCAGTTTGGCTGAGTTTAAAGATGTCTATGATGGTAAATGGTAAGTGCATCCCAGGGAACAATTCGGCATTATTGAGTCAGGGCAACAGGATTTAGAACGTGAATTTATAACTGATCATTTCGTTGATGGTACATTACCTAGAATCGAACAGAGTCAAATATTTTATTACCATCGGCTTCATAAAAGATTATGGTAACAATGCCAATCGAAGTATATCTTGTCTGATTGTGTTTTCGTCTGATGTTCTATTGCGTTTTAGGCCGGTAATCATATCCGATACTGTATCATCATGGAAGGCCTTCAACTGGACACCCGGTTTCTTACTGTCTTCATACGGACAAGAGCGTGTCGCAATAAAAGCTGTCCACGTGAGCACCGCGTCGACGTTATTCATAGCCATGGGTATGTTCTCGGTACATTAATAAAACAACTGAAAGATGTTGTATATCGTTTTGGTTACAGAAGGATTTAGATAAAACTATCGCTGCTGCCCTGCTGTCTTCAATGCATGGCTCATCAGTCAGTGATCTCAGTGAGGTGTTATCTGACAACGAACAGGTGAAAAATTATCATCTAGTATCAGGTATAAACATATAAGATTCAATGAGAACACAGTACAATTCTATGCCGAAAATGGAATTCATGAGTGCTACATGAACCAAACATCTCCATTATATATCATGACGTATGTAAGCCTCTTTTGACTACTATCATCACGTTTTGTGATGTTCCTGCTGTAGGGGCATCCTGCTAAAGCCGTTAGTCTCACATTGCCTCTACATCGGTTTTACAAGCATATACACGAAGCTTCACCACACCGATGGACCTACTTGGCGGATGAGCTCTTTATTCCTTCTCGTCCGGATTTAATGACTCAAATTGGAACGCCAGTGAGCTTGAAATTGTTGTTTAACCATTTTGTAGATTCATTAATATTATTCAGTTTAAAAATATAACTACATTCGTTAGTCTTTGTTGATAAACAAACAAACAAATTAATGAATTGTGTTATTTGCAATGTTCAAATTGCGAGACGAATAATGGGTTATGCTTTGCCAGATATATGTCGAAGACGACATGTTTCAACTATTTCCTCAAAGCATTAGGCCGTGGAACGCCATGCTGTTATGGGGCTCTGCGTTTTCTCGTTCGTCATTACATATAGACCCATATAACTGGACCGGCACCAATGCTGTCATATATGGGCGGAAAAGATGGAAGGTAATCGTGTCTGTATAAAGTGAGCGCTGATAAACTCATGTTGTGTCATAATAGAGGATACAATAGTCGTTTCTCTCGCTCTGTCAGATGTACCCACCAGGCCAGGATGGATATTTCAATATCGAAGCAGACCAGAGGTCAGGTTTTCCATTAGACTGCATCAAATACAACAGGTATATGGTAAACATACTATCCTTGATGTATAATGTTATTATATATGGGTGTGTTGTATCAATACGTAAACATATCATCCACTTATTGTACTGGCTACAACTAGACTAACTTGAGTTCTTTGAACAGTCGCTTAGATGCTTTTAACGCTGATGGGACAAGTGGCAAAGTGAAATTACCCGAGGCCGTTCTGGAATTCGACCAGCATTCTGGCGAGTTTCTGATTATACCCACAGGCTGGTTTCACCAAGTCAGTTGACAGACGGTGCCTTTACCTCGAATTTATTG
>CM067344.1:76010711-76060945 GCA_034190875.2 Urechis unicinctus | reverse complement strand
GCTGACAATCATCTAAAAACAAACCGTAAGCACTCAGCAAAAAGTTTTGTTTTTTTAAGTTGCATGAACTTTCGTAAATGAACCTTTTGGGGGCAAGTTATTGTAGCAAATGTCACAAAAACCAGAAATGGGATCAGCATTAAATGCCATCAATACTTTTAATAACCATGAAACTGATTCTTGGACAAAAAGTTTATTTTCATTGAAATGTTCAATAGCAGTCATTCACAAGTGATATCACCTTAATACATGTAAAACAAACAGGAAAACTTATTAAAATGTCGAACATATGGAGCTACAGCATAGATACTCTCAATATGGTCACACATATAAAATTGGACTAAACTAGCACACCCAGTGAGGTTGTGACACATAAGAGAAGAGCATGTGTCTCCAGCTGAGAGGGCGGTAGCTTACGATCATCCACATCATGATCCCTTTCAGAATCACTGGAAGTATCACCATTGAATACATATGATTCATCCATATTTTAAGAATAGGAGACAAATAAATCTGATTGTAAATGTCCACAGCAAGCAGAAGATGCTTTGCACTGTAGTCACTGTAAGAAGGATTGGCTCCTAGAAGAATATCCGAGTAATTATCATAAAAGAGTATGGGACCAAAATTGGGGTTCAGCATCACTTTCATCTGCAGGTGATATTACGAAGGTGATGGATGAGACTTGGACAGCTCCTCTTAAGTGCCAGCGCCCACATGGCACAAACCCGTTGCCTAGACCGGGCTGTGTAACCCATGCTGCTGAGACGAAGGTCCAGCACGGTACTGCTGAGCTACTGGCTTGGGTTCACCCCCTTTCGGAGATTGAACAGACATTTAACGCGATCTTCCGAGTCACTGGGAGCCAGTCAGGTTTTCACACATATGAACTCTAAGAAACTACTGCTCTGTTAGTGGTGATCTTCAAGGGTATCAATGTGGATGAAATTCATGCTTTATCATGTGTTCCGAGGACAAATCACTTGGGGTTGCCTCATCTGATCCTTTCTATACTGAAGTGTTTTCCAAGAATACCAAACAGATGATCCTCTTCATGCAAGTTTTTCAACTTTTGGACAGAACCTGCAATCAATGAAGAATATACTCATGAATTTGAAACAACAAATATTTCATCCCTAAACTCGATCTTATTTAACTAACAAAATGACTTTCAATATTTTGAATTCTCCAATCATTGTATACCGCACATGTAACACCAATACTAGGACTGGGGAATAAAGCTTAGCTTTATTTGCACAGCCAGTTAGCCCTTTCTTAATGTAACCCAAGTCATCTTATGTACCACATGTAGTAAAATATATAGCTATGCATATACTTAAATAAATCAAGAGAAAGAGGGATACATCTGTAATGAGATAATGAACTGGTTGTTAGAACAAGATCAGCTAAATGGGGTTGTTCTGGTGAATGTTTTTCTAACTGATAGATGCATGAATGAGACATATCAGTATGCCACAAAAGCCATTATTTATAATAATATGTCATAAATAACAGTCGAAAAAAGTTTTCAACTTTTGTATTCTGGATACTTGCCTTGATACAAATAATTTGGAATGTTAAGTTGTAGCAAACATTTACTCTAGGAATTGGAATGACCTACATACCAGATATAGCCCTATACTATCCACACTCCAGTGGTCCCAAATTCTCCTGAATTATTCCCATCTTAATATTTATTAGTGAAAACGGCAAAACTTTGCCTGTGACAGCATCTGCACTGTTTACTACTTTTCTATCTCATCTCTCATATCTGCGCGGTAGAGGCAAAGAGCCGCTTTCAAAATTTCTAAGGTTCCGATGCCCACCATACCAGTTGAATAGTTCCCTTTTCGTAAATGGGCTATACGAGCAAAAGTATGGAAGGGTTAAGTATGAAAATGCCTTGATCAGATCAAAACAGCTCTTTGAGCTATAAAAAACAATATCTTTCACAAGTCAAAAACGGTTGTAGAACGGGTGCCTTAAAGTCTGATGCACGTTATGAGGGCCAGTTATGCTTTATACATTGTTGATAATTAATTTCTCCTTTTTTCTTACTGCAAACTACCCAGTGCTTTGCAAGCGACAAAACATTAACGGTTGTCTTGAATGAAGAATAAGGTAATTGCACGAAGTAAGAGGTTACATATACAACTCCTTGCATGAACCTAAGGCTACACTCTTGAATGTTTATCTTCCTAAAACAGGTGTTTGAAGGGTGAAGTCTTCTGCGGAAAGGGACTCAGATAATACAGGCCATTGTAATATTCATACCTGCAGTGTGAAACAGGATTATATCAACCCATTCTCTCTGTACATCTTACATTAAGTCATGTCAAATAATTGCGAACTTAGTAACAAAAATTCATTTAATAGGCAGGTTAAAATGTATAAATATTAACAAAGCAAAATTCATTGGTTAGATAACAATCGAAAATCTGTAATATGCACAAAAGAAAAACTCTCGCGTAGCTCGCAGCCCCCAGCGAGTGCAATCAAATCTCTTGTACAGAGTTTTATTGACAATTAGATGGTCTTGTATCAGCATTCTGTAAAATATTCAGTACATTTGTTCATGAAATGTCATGGATTTTTCGTGAAATACCATGAATATTCCATGATAAGGAAAGCTGTGTAACTACCAACACGTCTCATTGATGTCAAGATTAATGGATAATCGACCAAGGACAGCAGCATCTCACCAACGAGTTATTATGGCTAATAAGGGCGTTTATTGTGAGCTACGGACAGGCCAACCCGGGATTCGCCCTAGTGCTGGAAGACAATAGGGTGTAAGCATATTGGAAGTACATGTGGCAGGACGCAATTTGCAGCATTGGGTGCTATCAATGGGGTTAGAGAAAGTGTTTGATGAAAAAAATAGGGCGAGGGAAACAGAGGGATAGAGATTGAGACAGTCATTCTATTATCAGCAAAAACAGACTAGCACAAACAGAAAGAACAGACGAAGAGAGACAGAGGGAGACAGAGTGACAGAAAGAAACAGAGAGAAAGAGAGACATATCGAGAAAGACATAGGGAGAGAGAAAGCCATCCCCTCATCAGAAAAGCCAATCAGACAGATGCATACACAGAAAGACCGACAGACAGACGAAGAGAAAAAAAGCGAAACAACGGTTTAAAGATGGAAGTGTAGGTACGATTCTCCATTGTTGTGAAATTATATTATAAATATATTACAATCATATAGATTATCTCCATGAAAAAAATGCGTTGCCGTATAGGCAAAATGCACACAGACATAGCGTATAGGAGCACATATATATGCATACAGAGGCTCGGTATCATTAGTAGGCTCTGTTATTGTGATAGCAGCCGTGAAAAGCATAACCAACGAACCTGCACACTCCCTGTGATATTCATAATGGTTTGATGTGTTTTCTGCTATATTCCACTTGTTTTGTATCTATATATAGGTCACTGATTACATCACTGACATAGCCAGACATAAACAGCTACAGCGACATTGATAACATTGGAACGTTTGATTTCACCGAGACCCACTATCAACCATTCAAAATCGATGACTCAATGCAACGGCACATTGCTAGGGGGTGTTTATTGTGTCCATCAATGTGCAGACTGCTTGGTTCGTCTAGATCATTCCACGTCGCGAATATGTTTCCTGAATGCACCATTTACTCTCTAAATACAGTCCACAACAATGGAGCGACAAAAAGTTTTCCGTGCGTCTGGGAAAGTTAAGCAATAATGTTCATTTTCCCTCACAAACATGTCAATGAAATCGATCCACCTATGTCACTCTTTATCTTTTGTTATGGTAATATTGGTTCCCTTTGAACATACGTTTATCGACCAAGCTATATATTTAATTATAGTATTGCCCCGTTAGAACTTGAGCGATGTCTTTGTTACAAACCACTGGAGCATACACAGGCTTTGAGGCATACATTTGCTGATAAGTCAGTACTCATTGACCAAGTATATCACCGATTTGTATCTACTTATTTCCTTCTCTATATTCATATGACCATTTGATATCTTTGTTTTCCTAGAGCAGTTGAGACATTGCGTGAATACAGGTTGGTCGAACATTGCACAATCTTGTTCAGATATGAATTTTCATTAAAATTTGTGACAGGTCGAGAAATGACACCGGTTTGATGTGCACGTGTATCCTGTTATCAGCATCTACGTCATCAGTATTTGCTTTGGACATCCAAAATGTCTAAGAATTTCTATTTGTCGCCCATGTCTAAAATACGAGAGCAAAAATAAGCAGCTAAAAATATAGATTCTGTGATTTAAAGATTATTCAAGAGTTGCATTTTGAAAACTCGCTTCCTATATCATCACAAGTATAAAGTGAATATGGCTCAGAAAGATACCGGTGATGTAAGAGCAAGACTGCGTGATCAATACAAACAACATGTTTTGACATATTATTTTCCCGCTGGCGGTCAAAGCGGATTATATTCGTATTTTGTTATACATTGTCCCCAAAAAATGGATGATAATCGATACCAGCCTCCCGAAAAACGAGGACTAGATTTTAATTGGAATTGCTCATGAAAAATATCATCCAAAAGTGCTTCGTTTGGTAACTAGTGTTTGATTATTTTAGAGTTCCTGTCTTAATATAATGTTTGCTGATTTATTGCCAATATAATATAATTGAAAGCGTTCGTGTTTTGAACAATTGTTTTGCAAACTATTTTATTGCGCAAATCCTTGATGTTCTTTATCTGTCATTTTGTATATACATCCAAGATAAACATATTTTAGTCATGGTTATGTCTTAGCTGTGAGCAATTTGCGTTCCTTCAGGCAGGTTTTCTCGGCATTGAGGTAATGATCAGCGAAATTAAACTATAAATCAAGTTTTTACGTACGTCATTTGATTATTGAGTTAACTCAAGACATTCTCTTGATATACAGGTTATTTAAATAGGATGCAATAAATCAGAAAGCAGACATGCATGATAATAAAATAAATGTCACGTTTTTTTCGTGCATCATATTATTTCTTATCTACAAGCGAGATAGTTAACCGATTGAATCACCGCTTGTGTTACGATTCACCATGGAACCTTGTGTGCTACAATCTAACCAAAATGCATTATGACGATAAGCACCATTCTGCAGCGAGCCCATACCACCTTTGCCCTCTCCAATGACTAAATGGGCTCTTCAGCATTGTATCTCTCCATTATCATTATCATGCATCTGCCGTGCCTTCTTGTATGACATTTACCATCTATCTCCGAGGATAAATTTTGTTGCTTTGATGGCCTCATATGTTTACATGATACTGCTGCCGCAAATCTCTGTAAATTACACCTATACAATAGGTGGTAAATGTCGGCATTACTACGCTGCTAATGTCGCTTAATAAGCTTGCATACAATGCACTGATGCATTACAGAGCGTAAGGTATGTTCTTTGCTAGCACTAATACTGATTGTCCTGAAGCTGACGACATATTTGCCGTTCTGACAATACTGAGAGAGGACAGCCAATGTGACGGAATGGTCATCCGTGGCATAGCTGTATCATCTGCGCTTGTTCCGAAATGTAACGATAACGATTTATAACTGACCTATCACATAATAAAGATGCTATGCCCCCATAGGAACAGATGCGATGCTATGATAATGTCAATTAGCAAGAAGTCCTGTAAGTCGAACGTCGGAAAAAGCATTGTATTTTAAAGGATTGCGCTGTACTTTCATTGCAACATGTGAGCTCTTTAAGTGTTTGAGTATATGGGATAGAAGCGGCAGAGGAAGCAACGAGAGGGGGTGAATGTGTGTGCAGTTCTCGAAAAACGAACATTTACGTATCCTTACTATTCATTGTACATATTTGTGTACAAACGCACATAGTTTCACACGCGCATGCACACATGCAAGTAGGTATCAGATCTTGTCGTCTTTAGAGGTTATACATTTATCTCTATTCATCGAAACAAGGTAAGATATCATCAGATGATAACACAGCACCCACAGTGTCAAGTGTGTACTTGGAACTCAAGTCATGCGTTATGAATATAAATATTATTGCTGGATGACGCCAATTGGAAGAAGCATTATGTTTTACAAAATCTTGAGATTACATTCGCTAAGACTCTGAACAAAAGTACTTAGATGACATCCCAAGGTACTTTTATAAGTATAAACATGCCTCTATATCCGGACGCGTTACGCATATGCCATACGCAACTATACATATATCTCTGGAGGTAAGAGCGAATGTTACTTAATGATGGCGTGATATCAGGGCAGTAGCCTAGAGTAAGTGTTCTCCAATGGCATTACCGCCATCGTGACATACCCTTTCACCGGCAGGTCACATAACAGATCTTCCCTCCTTGTTGTGAATTATTTACTCATAGGCGAACTATCTTAGTAATGGTTCTGTGATGCTAATATAGTAAACCACGTATGTGCACACATTAATTAATTGTAGGGCACACATCACAATAGCTAGTCACACAAAATGTTTGGCGTCAAACAAAAAAAATGTTATATACTGATGTTAGATTAACAAATCCAAAATATTGAATAACCTTTATATGTCAACGCATCACATTTGATGCTTATGCAAACTAATATCAAAGCACAAGACGAGGCACAAATTTACGTTGGCACGTTCCTTCGCATCACTCATCTAACATTATATCACACCTAATCTCATGAGTCAGGTCACAGTGATATGTTTGTTGCTGATAAGAACCATATGGGTAAATATTCGAGCCCGATCACTTCTATCAATTGTTAACAGCAAATCTCCCTTCAATGCTAACGCATCTATCCTTACAGCAAACTTACGATTCGTGTAAAATTCAACATCAATATCGTACGTACAGCACTCTCTACCCGGATCGTAAGCCGATGTATTGCTCTCATAGCTTATATATGGCTGCATGCATGGTAAAGTTGGGATGGCAATAACACACGTTTGCCATATCGAATCAACATTAAGCCACATGATAAATCTCCATTCTACTCGGATGACTGATGCTTGGGTCTAACTCGGCCATTTTAGTGTTACTCTGGTAGAAGGCATTTATTTGACATACGACTACCCTGAATGCTCATTTCAGTAACTGTATCAATGGAGCTCGAAGGTTAGATTGTGTATGATGGATGAAAATAGGCTGCGGTCGACCATGAGGAGGAATGGTGCTTAAGGCCACAACATTGATGGAAATGTCTTAAATCACGCGAAATGAACAATTTGTCGATAGAAAATGGTCCGTTATGATCAATCTATGGATGTTGCATATCATATTGACAATACCGCCTGAAGTACATACAAAGCATGACCTTATTTAGTTTTGGCCCTCACGAAAAATAGCTTAAGTAAACCATAAATACCACAGGATAGTAAAGTACCTTCAGCGTATGCAAATCTGGGTGCACATAGTTACTCGCTGACAGAGTTTGCCGACCGTCTCTTTCCGATTGGTTTGATAATTGAGAAAAGATAAAAATTTCACCTCTTTATCACGATCAATGATTGGTCAAGTTGCTATTCTTGCAAAGGGACAACCGAAACATGCACTGCAAGCACAACACTAGCAAAGCAACTACATCAATATATCCCGGTTTCGGTGAGGATGTCATTTATCGATCGTACCATGTCCCAATTTATGCCCAGTGTTCATATTGTGCGATACTAAGCACAGTACAACTTGGCAAGATGAAGTCGTCAGCTGTGTATTTGTCCATTTTTATGATAGATATTGTCCTACACTGCAGCGTTGGTTGTGTCTCCTAGGTTTCACACGTGGTTCTCTTCGTTATTGATTAGGTAAAATAAACTAGCCGCTATAGGTTAATCCTACCAAGTCATCAGGGCACCCTACAACCCCAGCGCTAATCTACTTCCATGAACTGATAAATCGTCTTATTACAACTATGTTCACATAGAATCATTTGTACCGTTGGCGAATTTTTGCCACCGCGATAAGGCAATAAGATGCTCCGCGTGCTGATAGGTTGGTAGGAAAGCCCCAATTCGAAGTATTGGTTTCGTAGTGTTGAATTTTTCCACAAGATACATTGTAATAGATCACATGTTTCTGTTAAAACACAAGGCTGAATCATTAAGGATGGCTCTTGTTAATGTGTTTCTCAATCAGAAATTGTGCGAAAATATGACTCGACTTTGCCCATCAAACAAAGATTGTTTGTAAACACATTATAAACATTAATCTATTGTTAGCCGACTCTCTCTGCTCGGCACGAATGCTATTGTATGAGATGGTCTATGATTCAACACCACTTGATACCTTGTTAAGGGATTGATTGTCCTTGAAATACTATTGGCACAGACGTGATAATGCGACCATTGTGCTCGATGAGCATGTCTACATCGACTAGTATGCAGGTCGATTGCATTTATACAGCGGATGTATATCATATCTGGCTAACATAGGACTACCTTACCCTTAAAATCGCTGATCAATCCTGGTCAAATTACGCTCCACAATAATGGGCGCATCAAACTAACCTTTTCGTCAGTTTTGCCTACTGGACCAGTTACAACGATCCACAAGGTTCCTGCACATGATCGCCATCTTGTAATACTGAGCAAATATTTCGGAATAGTTCAGGAACATTAAAATTCAAACATACAGTCGTATATATTTTGTATGCTCCAACCCGCTTGGTGGCCGTATGAACAATTGTATTGTCGTCGATTCTTATTTTTGCGAATACCTGAGCCAGTGTAAAGGAGCAGGATTAGGAACGGTATCAGTCAACCGAACGTTTACCATTCTAGACAACCATATAACATTTACGAGAGCGAAGAAAATGGCTTATAATCCCGGAATGAAGTATGGTTCGTATGATATTTTTCCTGAAGGTTACTTGCCTCATAACACGCCTCCATAAACTAAGTAAAGGAAAAGAGGCTACAAGCGTTGAAAACATTGTAGGGTACAGGGGGAATAGCTGAGCAGTCAGGCTTGACGAGGATCCAAAGGGAAAGGCACAAAAGAAAACACATCAAGCTTGTTTATGTCCAGAAAAGTCAAACAGAAAAGAGAAAGTGCGACACGACCTCAAAAGACCGGATAGTCGCATGATATACATCATCACAGCTTAGCATTAGAACCGGGAAATATTCTTAACATGTTTCAAAGTGTCATATCATTCCTTTATGTATTAATCATACACACGATCAATTATGATTGCTTTCAAATCAACCGTGAGCGTCCGAAAATACTTCTTGACAAGTGTGAATGATGAGGCTGTGGTTACATGATGGAGTGGAGGGAAGAGCGTCTCTGCATTTTAGATTCGACATCGATGGATGGCAGCTCAATGGACTCGTAGCAGCATTGACATACTCATGTGACTCTCTGTGTTTTCGTACAATTGTGTGCGTGCAAAGGTAAGTACGTATATACATACATATATGTACATTAAAGTATAAATGTATATGTATGCAAAATAAATTTATATGTATATACATAAAACTATATATATATATATATATATATATATATATATATATATATATATATATACATATATATATATTTATATATATATATGTATATATATATATATAAATTTATATATTTATATATATATATATATATATATATATATATCTATATATATATATATATATATATATATATATATATATATATATATATATATATATATATATATATATATATATATATATATATATCATGCTGCGCTTGAATTTACTAGCAATAGATTTTGCAACAAAGGGCAGTATCCTGAGGTATCCATGCAATATGTTCATTTTGTTATTCAGCTTCTTTTATTTAAAGCAAAACAGAAGATCAATATGCGGCATTAACCTAGGCTACTACTGTGCATAACAACGTACCAAAGCATAAAGGAGGATGTTGGCAGATCATATATCATGTCGGTGGAGACGTCTGACACGAAAACGGGGCTGGGCTATTGCCCGCCCTATGGTCGCTTCAGTTTAAACTTGTCATAGGCAGCTTTAGATGCGTAGCATGTCATCGCTCATAGTTTATTGGAGACAAATTACCATTACTAATACTGCATGAATGCACGGAAGAGAAATTGCTAAGCTTCTCAGGACAAAAGATACCGTGGATTAGACATACATAATTAAAGGGCAAGAACTTTAACTTGCAAGTTTTCATTTTGCAGCTGCACACTTGTTGTACGATTCACACAGCATCACAGTAGCTCTATTGTAGCGGCCATAATGTAAAGCCCCAGGAACACCATAGTTGATATGTCCGAGTTGGCCGTATCGGATAGCTCAGAAAATTTGGGACTTTTTGTAGGGGGCCTTGTGAAACAGCGATCTTGTCACTGCTTTACTATTAACCACTTCCGACCCGGTTCCTCTTCCCTTTTATTACCTTATCTCCCAGCATAGCTATAACGCAGTCACAACCAAGTAGAAAGTTGGATGTCTCTGCTTAATGCCATAGGACTAAACTCTGGCTAAAATATGCGCATGCAATTAGTACCAATAGCGAAGAATTTAAGCAATATTCATTCCGAGGGAATCACTAGCCAGCACACACACACACACACACACACACACACACACACACACACACACACACACACACACACACACACACACACACACACACACACACACACACACACACACACACACACACACAGACACACACACACACACACACACACAGACACACAGACACACACACAAGCACACGCACACACACACTCACACACACACACACACACATACAACACACACACACACACACACACACATACACACACACACACATATATATATATATATATATATATATATATATATATATATATATATATATATATATTATATATATATATATATATATATATATATTAATACTGGATAGCTAAACACCGTCAATAACTTATGCACTCGACTAATCATAAATAATTACTGTCATTACTTAGTGCTGCTATCTCGTAAAGAGATAATACTGATCGACTCATTGGTTGTATAGACCTGATGCTACTTTACTGGTAACATTGGGGAAGCGTGGCATCATGTGCCTATAGAATGAACCCAGGTTTGTAACGCAGATCAGACCTGCTGAAATGTCTCTTGCAAAGTGTGTTCTCCGGATGACCGTCTCCCACGTCTGTACATAATATGAACACAACACAAAAGGTATGTAGGTCGATGTTATTGGAGACAAAATTGCATTTAAAAGTCAATCGAAAGCTCACATGAAGTGCTACTTCGTCGTAGATTTGCATGCCCTGGCATATGTGTTGTGACACACGTAACATTACAAGGCCATATCCTGCCGATTACATGCTACACACAAGGGATACATGTCCTGTCAAAGGTTAACAAAATATGGACTGACATGTTAGAAAGATATTCTTGTCCACGAATATAATTTAACTTGAATCACAGCCTACGTATTTCTTCATAAAATAGAGCAGTTTCGTCTCCTTCATTTTTAACCGAATGGTCCAGATATGACTTATGAGCAAAGATATGCATATAGAAGGAAGGTCCAAATAAACGGGTATATAAGTTGGGCGAAATTCAGTTCTGTCTGCTTGTTAGATAGCTGCACAATGGCGTCTCTGTGATAACAAATTATAATTGCATAGTAGGAGATACATTTAAAGTGTCCATCATTGCAGCGAATCAACTACATTGCAGCAACGCAATATGATTATTTTGTCAGAAAGATGCCGTCATATCTTCTCAATCCCCTAACATAAATCCGTTCTTTGCAAAGCCCAGTCTTCATGATTTATGAATAAATGACCCCATCATAGTCAATCGGTAAAGTCATAGATTCCTATTAGAGAGTGCTCTGCTTGGGCTGTGAGACTCATCTCCCCAAGCACGACGGAGTGATTGCTATTGCTCTCCACCTGCCAACTGATGGCTAGGGAGGTATACGCCTGTAATAAAACAGGGCGCCCATCAGAGACAACGACATTAGTGCTTGGAAGAACAGCAACAAAGACGGCAATAATGATAGTGGAACTCTTTATGCCCCAATATATCCACGTACGCCGTTCCGTTAATGTCAATAATGGGAGTATGCACCAAAGTAAATTTGTATATTTAATAAAACAGACCCTGTGTGTATAATTAGAAACTTGCGGAGATATTGTGCGGTCTCGGGTATATGCCAATTGTTTGATCTGTATTAAACATTACGACGACTGGTCACAAGAGCTCTATCAAATTTCATTATATGAGCGTGTTTACAGCGCTTGGCATGCTCAGCGACATTAAATCACTCATATTGCAATGGCAGTTTAGTGAATTCAGTACTCAGCTAAAAAGGTTTAATTGTGC
Source organism: Urechis unicinctus (assembly GCA_034190875.2). Lineage (NCBI taxonomy): Eukaryota > Metazoa > Annelida > Polychaeta > Xenopneusta > Urechidae > Urechis > Urechis unicinctus. The sequence continues at coordinate 76,048,633 of CM067344.1, read as the reverse complement.
CTGTTTGTCCTACTTTGACGTTGAGATGTTCATCTCATAGTTAGAGAGGAGCGAGTGATGATACGCCATATATCCGACATAAAGTAACCATCAGCACTGATGTGACACGATCACCTTCCGTCTCATTCGTGTCCGTATCAAAGCCCTGATGCCGGTCAAGTTAAATGTGATACAAAACGGGAAGAAGCAGAGCTCCATTACCTCATGTTTATAAGGGCCGACTGTTTGTGATAGTAATAAGGCGCTAACGTGCTACTGACAAGTTACTGATTTATAGTGGTGTTTAATATCTACATCTCGTACAAAAAGTGAGGCAGCAGAAACAACCACAGGCTGGTTATGCGCCGGTGTAGACCATGCCGTTACCTGGCCTCATGATGGCACAAACCCTTAGAACAAAAAACATCCGTTGAGAAAAAATAATTGCACGAGGTGGTGGTTCTTAAGCGAAATCCAACTTTTTAAAGCATCGCTCTGAGCCTACATACCCGAAATAGCCGCTAATTATGACTTGGTTTCAAACATGTTTATACTTGATGCTTATTAGCTATACCTTAACCTTTATAATTTGACGGTACTCAAACATACCGCAGAGAAATACGTAGTGAGAATCTGTTCCAATCTGCATTATTGTTTTACCGAACCTCGCATTGTTACGCTTTTTAAGAAAAATTACTGAGTGCCAAGTTACTATTAAGCATCTTTAGTGTAAAAGTGTTGTTAGTATAAAGTCATCGCTCCCATAACCCATCTTCCTTCGGCCCTATCGGATACTATGAGCAGTCTGGATGAGTTGCCCTTGAGAGCTTATATTAATCACCACCTGGCATTCGCCACCGCACCCTCCAGCCTCCTCATGTGACCCCTTGCTCTGTTGTCTTCTTCTGGCATGCCATTCGTGCCGCGATATGGGTAGTATTAGCTCATTTGAATCGAATTATGAATTGTGATGCATTGTCCTTTATTGATTGGTGAATAGTCACAATGACATTGAATGGTCACGTTCAGGTTCTTTGTCTGAGATGACAGTACTGCATGTGGTCGTTGCCAGTTCCACCTTTGTGTCTCTACAGTGGGTTATGACTTGCTTTCATCACAACTGACATCGCCACTATTGTGATAATTGCGGGTGTGAATACTGATCAGAACACGAAATACTTTGAGCCTCCATCTACTTGACCTCACTTACGGCGTGATATTGGCTGAACAATAATTGACACCCCACCCGGAATTCCATTAAAACAACTTAAAATAACTTAACAAATTATTGATACTATTACCGATGTCTTGTTACTCTATGCGAAAAGCATGGAGTCAGATAGGCCTTCTGTGAAGGTCGAACAGCAACAAATCATTCTTTGGTACTGCAAATCTTAACACTCCCTATGCTGTTAGTATATCCAACCCATTCACTTTCAGTTGCGTGTGGATATAAATGAAACATGAATGTGAATATAAACACGCCCTTATTTTTCACGTAGGCCCCTTGTATTACCGTCATGATGGTCGGTACACTTGGTCAACAAATGACCCAAAGCTGCAAAACAACGCTTATCTAAGTGCTATTGATTGATACAACCTCGGTTTATGATTAATGAATTTATATTGCAAACGCAGAAGATTCTGGTGGTGTTTTTTATTATTGTTAATCAACATTACTTGCATTACGGCAATAGTGTACATTTGACTCACTGCTTTATGTATATAGTTACCGGTGATGAGTTGCTCTCCTCGGGTTGCCACGGACGTCTTGTAATCGTAATTTATGAAGAACCACGAAGCCAGTGAATGAGCCGCAGTATCGGCACATGTAGTGATCTTTTGTAGCTACATCACCGTATATGAGATTAGGGTCAAATGGATTTATTATCGACGCTATTTCCTACATGGGGTATATTTGTGATTAACTAAATTCCTTCAAACACCAAAATGAGATTAATTGCTCAATTTGGGCTTGAGAAAATCTACAATAAGCATGTTCATGTTTCAAACCACAATGAGGATGTACTGAACGATGAAATACCACCATGTTACCGCCTTCTATTATCCAGATTATAAAGTGTGCCACAAAAGTGTTCAATCTAAAATGGGTTAAATGAGTAAAGAAGCTATAACTAATTGTTTTCTGTTTTAAAAATCGTCTATAAAACGATATTTTGTCTTTTATATGCGTGATTTGATCTTGATTCAAAGCAACATTATGCAACAACACCCGCATATGCCGACAATATAGCCCTTCATACCGTTTATCATAGTAGGTTAAATTCGCTTTGTTAATGTTTAGGCAAGGAAATTTCATTAAATCAACGTTTCTAACATATAACACCCTTTTTAATCATGAATCTGATCGACTATGCTGGTGGCCTTAGTTATAACAAACCGGTTGAATTGAATCAATATATATATTAAGACAATGGAAGCAATTAAGAATATGGAAGCAAAACGCATGGCATGGGGTCTGAATGGTTATGAACGCGTATGTAAACTATATAACTGTCCGCATTATCAACAATCTTAAATAAGAGGTTATATGCCTATATAGAGGTTGCTACTTTCGGTTGCTTAGATAGGGACGTTTGTTAAGCATCTTCTGTAACTATCAACAGAGCTGGGAGGAGGTTAAGAAAAAATACAAAAATATGGTGCAGTCAGGTAATATCAGTTTTAATGGGGAATTGGGCAAACTAAAATTATTGCGTCAAAAGAACATATGCAAATTAAAGCCTGCAAAACCATCCAAATCAATATAAATCATTAATCCTCTTTTCAGCCGATATTAGTTATATACTGGAGCACAGACCACTGTCCTAAATAATCAGGATGGTCCTTATAGTTAGATGACAAATGTTCTGGAACAACACAGAATTATATTGTTTGTTATGAGGACAAAAGGTGCCCAAACCGGTGCTAAGCATGCTTAACGACGCAGGAGCGTGATTTATCCCGATACCGAACACTCAGCTGAGTATCCGTGTAGATTTTCAGTTGGTTCCACTTGTCGCAGAAGGCGCACTCGCGTCCCAATGTTCACTGATAACCAATGCGTAATATTGCAGTAGGTGTGGTCATCGCGGCTTTGTCAGAGACAATGCCGTCTGATCATTTCAACAGCCAGATTTGATAACGCCTATGGAATCGACTGAAACTAGACGCCTGGGTGGCTCGTGACCTTGCTGCAAAATAAAATGCAAAATAAAGTCATTATCACTCAGGCCACCATTGTAATAATAATAGTTTGCGAGTATATGGCTAGGTATGTTAGGTATTTAGGTTCATTACATAGCTATGAGGCGCATGCAGCCTTACATTTTGGATCCTAAACCAAGTACAGCTGTAACTGATGGTTGTGTCTCTTTCCAACACTAATGGATTCTAATGATATCATATTCCGATGATCCAATCTGCCGAGTGTTCAATGATACCAGACTGTAGATATTTGTGTTTGTCCATGTTAAACATGCTGTACCGTTTTTGTATCACATATGGAAGTAGCTCTACGTGACGTGCATTTTTGTCATTCGTTTGTCAACCCATGCAAATATTCAGCGCTGCTATTTATGCGAAAAGCATACAAATGTTTAAAGTCTGACATGTATTATTTAGCTCTATTATCTTTTATCTTCTGCGTTTAATCAATATATTATACTCACCACACTGCGTCAAGTCCATTTGGATCAATCAAGATTGTTAAACAAATTAAAAAGGTTGTCATCTGTTAAATATTTTGTGGCTACATTTTGCTTATGTTATAATTAAATGCAGGTGGTTAAAAAAGAGGGTCAAATTGGATGATGTGTACTGTGTAGTTTATTTAGCCTTGGTAGGTAATTTAGCCTCTGGAGAGACCACTCATGTACAGAAATACTATTTGTAGACGTTTGAAATATACTCTAAGAGATTTTTGTTATGCTAGCCCACTGGGAAGTTAAAAAATAGTTACATTCTTCCCTTTTTTTGCCCACGCTAATGCCACCATTTGGCATAGCAAACCTAGAACACACACTTGTCTATCATTGATAAGACGTATTAAACTTATGTCATACAAACGCATCTAAGATTTGAAGGCCGCCTTGAAAGCATCTACTAGACAGGACTGTCAAAATTAATAGGCAGTGTCACTTGGTTATAGGTAATACGTCTAGTGTTGCAGATTACAAAGGGTGGCTTTCGTTAGTTTGTTACTGCTTGGAGTACAATTGGAACATTGTCGCTTTTTGTACTTGAATGAGCAAACATAAACCGATATTAAACTACCAGTGTAAATAAATACGGATATAGTTTATTTGATACAAATGAACCCGTTTCTTGCAAGTTCATCGTTGAGACAAATGGATAGCTCTCGTGCATTTGCAACTATGATTGTTTTATATGCACAATAAAGATAGCTTTCCAAAACAAAAGTGCATATATTATTGAGTTAATTGTAAAAGCGTATTCTCATTGTACTATTCCTGTCGGCATACCTGGTGTCACATCATCTGTGATTTATGCTGCTATTTCATATTGATGTAGCTAATATAGAAGCCTCTCATTGTACACAATGTACTATTCCTGAGGCATTAATTCTGTCGCATCATTAGTGAGTTATGTTGCTACCTTATATTGATGGAGCGAATATAAATCTGCAGCTTTCCTTGTGAAAGCATGCTTCGACTGTTCAATTGGCTACGCGCAAGGCAACAGCTAAATGGAGTATGCACAATGTTCCTGTGACTGTAATCACAGCTAACCAAGTATCAATCGTTGTTTGTTAACTGTTATCTGGGGACTTGAGCACAGGAGGCGCATTTCAATGATAATTATACCTATTGAACATAACCGATAAGCTCAGTGGAATGGTAGCCATTTTGTTGACCAGATTCTGGTTCAATTAACCGGGTTATCATTTGCACTCTAGAGACATGGGTCATTTGCTACAGTGAAGATTTCAGGGCTACGAGGGTTATTATAAGAAATAATAAATTCCCAAAATCGAAAAGTCTGTGCATCGACATTAAACAAAGATTACTATGGAGGTTTGCTTTTACACAATCAATGTGACATTGTGTTTCAAGATCGGTTGCTGCATTACTATTTCATTATATTAAGTACATAGGTCTTGTATGCTAAGTCATTTTTCCATATTAATAAGGATTCAATGAAAGCAAACAGCGAACGGAAATTACCTCAGCCATCAGCTCACAGTTCATTACATTTCGTAAGGGAGTAAATCTTTTTGCCCGCTGTAGTGACCGCCAAACCTCTGTCTTTTGCATGGACCTAATCTTGCAATGCCAAACGCCATCCATCAATTACGCATGACTACTACTGAACAGTTGCATGTGGTATCAGACAATTATCGCATTTTTCGGTAATTAGACGATCGACTCATGCATCTCGCTCCGCACCGTTCGATGAGCAGATTTTTATAACTTAACATATATTGTCAATGATGTTAAGAACCTTATTTTGTGCTAAAGCGATGCACATGTTAACAATGGAAGAGTTTTCAAGCTCGTCGTAACATACGACGAGCTTATATACAAACAAAATATATACATATCAAATATATACATATTCCATATATGGCCACATATATGAACGTTTTAGCATATTTTTTTGCCGATAGCTTTTGAACGTTAAGGTAACTACATAGTCATCTATTATTCATTGGGAATATGATGACTGTCGTTCTGCTGGTAACCATTATAAGTCAGGGCTATTCGACATGTAAACAAAGCAATATATGATAAGCTATGTGGGGTGAGTGTACCTTAAATTACATACCTTGTAAAGATATTTATTTTACAAACCATCATTGAAAAGTACATAAATGATTCCGATATATCTGCTGAGCTACAAATGGTACGGATCCGCTTATCAAGAGTTTGCACATTCATCATCCCCCGTTGCGTACCCGGATCTGGTATGATTGAGGTTTAAACCCATCAGAAACGGTGTTAAGTTAATCTAAGTCTTGTGTGAGGGAATCAAGAGATTCCAGGAAATCGAACTCAGACAACATCCTGAATTCAATTAATGTGATCTTCCTGAATATAGATTGAAACCTAAAGCGAACCACTGTGTCCATAAAAGGCAAACAGGCAATAATGCTACATTATTGATAGGCTTGGTGTTCAGTAAAGTAACAGAACAAAAGCTGATCAATGTCAGTTCCAGCATCTTTTCGTATTTTAATCGCGACTGTGTCTGCTATGAATCGTTCCTAGTTCCAGAGATACGCCTCTCTGCAATAATGTGCAACGATGAACCATTAACTAGTGATCAATTGTATGGGGTTATATTTGGAAAGGCTCATAGTAGACTTCACCTGCCGAGGTTATCTACCTACCTTCGCATATTATACGTATAATTTTTATCGAAACATAAATATACATGGGCAAGAAGAGACACGTACGAGAGTTGAAATGTTATGGTCTGCACAGATCTCACTGAAACCAACGAACGAACAAAAACAAAACCCAAACAATCAAGCACAAGTGTTTCAATACATGAATGCCTTGCCGCTCTGTCAAGTATGGGTGAGTCTGTTGCTCAAGATGTTTATCCGTCTAAATCCGCCAAAATCACCGTGGCGATTGACCTTGTTTGAGAGTGATATGATATGCGAACGAACACGCAATTACAGAGCCCGTGACACTGAAAGAAGTTGCTAACACCCGAAAGGTTTTCTTGCGACTTGCTTGCTACAATATTTCCGGCTAGATAATATATATTGCTCTGCCACAACAATCAAAACGGTCAGAAAGTCTATCCGAGCAATCAGAATCAACCCTATGTAGCACAAAGCCTAGGGCTAATTACACTTGCATGATGACGCGTGTCAAGGCCATCGCACAAGGACTGCAAATGTAGTCGCTGCTGACAGCAAGGCAACTTCATGGACTCGGGAAGTCATTGTATTGGTGATTGTATCGATGGGCGGATTGGAGAGCCAACTATGAATTTCATAATTCATGGCAAATAAAGCGCAGCGCATAAATCATTTATGGTTCTTAATATCATATTCTACATGTAGATGCACGTTTCAAATTGTTAACAGCTGGTAGAATTTTGGCCTCAGTTGCAAATAAAGACTGCAATTATCATTTCAAGACTATGTGAATTTGCTTCAACGCACTTAATATATGGCTTCTGAATTCATTTTAAAACTCATTTACCTTGCTTCCAACGCGACTTTTGCACAAGACGACGTACATGCAATGAACAATGCGTTATGCTCCGATTCTGCTAGCTACAGTATTATGTTGTTTGGTGTGACGTCATTGTGTTTTTAATACCTTTTGAACTTTATTGTTACAATCCGTGCATTCAGTGAAGGCAGCATCGTGCTGCATAGTAATGTGGTGTAATAAGATTAATTTCCGGATCCGTTGTGTATTGGTTATGAGTGAAATATATTGCTAAGCCTCTCGGTGCATTCGGACCATACGTAATGGCAGATAAAGCCGCCGTTTACGTACCACAACCGCGCTGGTGAAGTGTGGATGCCTCGAAGATGTGCAATAGCCGGTCGATAATATTACAACTCACGGTCTGTAGCGTGGAACATAACCCGCTCGGTGTATTGTCATATGAAAGGCAGGAATCCGCTTCATACATTCATTCACTTGGTATGGGTTGCAGTGTAAGCATAAAAACTAGCGGTCGCGTAAAACGTGGTCATGGAAATGATCCAGTAAACATTATGTTAGCGCAGGGATATGTATGATAACGACAATCATTTGAGTCGTGCTGCGCTTTCGAAGTTACAAAATAGATGAATAGACTTTGGTAGTTCTCAGCTGATACCCTATTATACGCAACATTGGATTTGTGTGAATTTCAATAGCTAATCGTTTATTTACCTTTATCTGTATGTATTATATCGGCAGTTATCCCTGACATAGATGACTTCGGCTACCGCTTTGCAGCAGATGATGGTGCAATTGACACTTCAAAGCTGCCGGTGTTATTGGGTATTCATTTGCATGCGACAACTTTATTCTCGATGACAATGGTCCTGCCCAGGCTAGGGTATTGCAACACATGCTTATTCATTCGGCTAATACCTTGGCGGTTTGCATTTATCGTGAAAAGTGTGTGGAATTTCTTATATGGGAAAGTGTAATTGATAGATAGACCCCGCCTCACAGGGCTTATGTCTAAAATTTGCAACTGCTTATATTTGCGTGAAATTGATATATTCACGAAGCTAACTTCAGCTGATGTGTTTACATACTATATTAGCACAGTATCGTTGATTATGCAACAAATATGCTCTTATCTCTGCACTCAATCTTCAGTTCGCCACAACCAGGAAAAATACAGCACCCATTACGCTTGTGTACGGTACAACGTGGTCTGATTTTGATCCATGAAACGCTTGATCAATCATGGGCTTTATAACTGCAAACGATCTGTCACAGAGCCTGTATCATGCGATCAAACGAATGACTATCCTTTCCAAAAGACGCAAAAATAGGCGTGCTGCTGAGATGATATTCAATCTCTTTCACCAATATTACATTGGGTAACGGTTTGTATATGTATCAATACCTCCCTCGTTTCAACCATTATACCTTTGGCAATTCATCAAAGGACAATAAGTCACCTCGACTTGGTGGTTAGTACAATAGAAGTCCTAGGACATGGTCGATGATTTGCAAAGGTTGATGTCCGTCTTTTGTAACAAATACGTGTAGACAAACAGCCCGTTAACATACAACTTCATGTGTATAAACAGGAATTACTTACATTAATAAGTATATAGAAGCATATTTCGAGCTCGACAATCTACATAGGGACCCCTGGCCGTTTTTTACGACGTCTCGGTTGCTCTTTTAACTCGACACATCGCTGTTTCACTACTAACATTGAAAATAGATTGATCCCATATTGTGATAGAAGAAAGACGCTAAATTTGGCCACCTTATAAAAACCAGCCCGTAAAATGTCGGATGATTCTGAGCTCCTCTCTGGGGATTCCTGGCCGGTTATGTCCGGGATCTTGCTTGCGGAAAGTCTACAAGGCTGCTACTGCTACCACTGCCACCTTACTCCTCCCATTAATCACCCTCCGGTGGCATCTTCCGGGCTTCTTTTTCTACGCCGCTTTCTTTTTGACGTCAGAGACATACAGAAAGGGTGATAACATGAGATGAATGCGGTTGCAGGTTATCAGTCAATGCACTTATTGCTATTCAGAAATGAAATAAATGCCTTGTATAGAGGATTCTTATCTCATTTTTAAAGGCGCAGTTAGAGGCGAGTTACCGAATGCTATGAATTTACTCCGGTCACACAAAAGTCAACTTAAACTTTTTGAATGACTCGAGCCGATGATTTGGCTGGCTGGTCATGACACTGATGGAATCATCTCAGGCTCTTTCTCTACAACGAATCCAGATCATCACATGATGCAAAAATGTTTCATTTGTCCCACATTACTTATAGATACTGCGCAGAAGGGCTTATACAGTGATTCAGTTGAAACATTAATGATTCTGGCAGCCGTTGATGAGTCAATTATGTTGCCCCTGCTGCTGTGGGTTGCATTAAGATCACCAATGCTAATTGAACATGTTCACTGACTGACCTGAGGGTCGTAAGCAAAGTGTCTATACTGTAATCATTAGGCTGATTGTTTTATGAATGGTTGACGTGCGGCGCATACAAATGTAATAGCAGGGCTCGGAGGCTCGCGCCAATGATTTTATTGTAAGAGAACAGATCGGGTACCGCAGCAGTGATGAGTGACGTCATCGTTAGATTTGTAACCATATGCATCTGTAATGACTTATCCTTGCTTTATGCATGTTGTATTAAGGTCTTGGTTTGTAGATAAGCTTAAGGAGCGAAAGTGCCAATTCCCTGCAATGCTACCGAACCTAAGATACACTATCAGAAATTGTCATACAATGTCACAGGCAATGACACCTGCAATGATGGCTAAATACAGAAGGATTGATCTCACAGTTGACAAATAACCTTGGTGTGTTATTTAAAACACGATTTGCAATGTTAGACATAATGAGCAGAGATGTCCATCGTGAGTTTAATAATGATAATTGCGCCCACAGTAATTATATGACTAAAGTAAATGACGCATAGCAGTACTTAAGTTTGATTCATCACTTACCCAAAAAAAAGCAGTGCAATAGTATTATTATCAGTACGTTTCCTTACATATTGCTTCGAGAAACACTAGCAACCTTGAGTTTGTAACATTACACGTTTAGTCTAGCCGCTTAGTCTCCAGTGACATTTTGATGTTTGACTTGCAAGTTTGAGTCAATGTTAAGGTTATTGGACGAGATGCTTTGGCAAGCTACATTGTTGCGTCTAATATAGTTTTGTTAACATTTAGAGCCATATAAAGGTTGCGTAATAATATCGCCTAATATCAAATCTATGGCCATCATTCATTATACGTACATTGGGATGTAAGACTACGCGTATCTAGATATGATTTATTTTTGAAACATCAATTTTGAGATGAATTACGTTTCATATGACGACTTAAGCTACGCATGTATGCAAGTGTTTTGCTATTGGCACCAAAAGACCCTTACTGAGTTTGCCACTATTTGGTACTAGTCTTGCATGAACATCATCGAGACGTCTACGAGATATATTTGTTAAGCCTCGATCCCATAACTGAATAATGCGTATATAAAGCATATACTGAGGCGAATACGGATCCATTTACGCACATTTTATTAAACTCAATGCGTGTCTCAAAAGGGAGCTCAATTGAATAATAGTACCATATAGCAAGATTAAGCTACATTTAACGATAGTTAAACTATACACTTTGCAGATACAACAGACCTCGGCAGTCTTGTGAGCTTCGATTTGTGGTTCCATTTACTTTACCTTTTTTTGTCAAATATATGTGTTGTCGTCCCATATTGTGCTGGATATCAATTCTATCGATCCCCCAAAAGGGCCTAAGTAAATCGTTTTGGCACCGATACAATGACTGGTCCTGCTCCTTCATAATTCACATCTATCGATCGGCCACTCATCAAATGGAGGGAAGGTTTTACACGCGCGCTTCACGCAACAGACAGGCAAACGTGAGCCATCATTCTGTTAAAGCAGTGCATTAAGTGTCGAAGCACGCCTACGAGCCACCGAAATGGTCGCAGCGCACTTTTGTGTGAGGGATTCTGTGAGAGTTGGCATAATCAGCTGTAGACAATGTATTGCATAGGACAAATTAGACTTGCTTAATGAAGCTCGATGATGCCTCTGCACAACCACATCAAATGTTGGTACTGCTCACAGCAATGCGTCCAGCCAAATCTCTTGGGCCGGTTAGCATTGGTGATTTGTTTGTTAACCTGAATGGAGAGCCAACTGCAAATTTCTCACCGAACGCATCTAATGATTCATCAAAGTTAATGTGGTTAAGATTGTATCATTATTGTATCAACGTGATTATAGTGAGGAGAAAAATGTTGATTGAGTGTATAATGTGGCAAAAATTTTAATGATGTGAGGCCATACTGCAACAATATGGCCCTGAATTTTAGCGGTTTAGCAAAGCAACTACATGAGCAACTGCTTGATGCAATGGTATGCAAGTGGATATACGACGGATTGTGCTATTTTTGAGTGAAGATGTCCCAAATGACTTGCAATATTACTAGTCAGTAGTTAAAGAAATATCGAATTGATATGCTGCCCAACGGGCAAGCAGTGCATCCGATTCTTCAAGCTTTGAAAAGCAATTTCTTCCCTGTCGTTCTCTCGGATTTAAGAAATTGGAAATGTAAGCTCCAATAGTCCGCGTCTATCCCGTTTCTATATTATTAAAGCTTTGTGCCGTGGTAGCAAAGCAAGAGATCTAGCCTTCGCAGGAAATGTAAGCTCCAATAGTCCGCTCTATAGAAATGTAAGCTCCAATAGTCCGCGTCTATCCCGTTTCTATATTATTAAAGCTTTGTGCCGTGGTAGCAAAGCACTCTAAGAGATCTAGCCTTCGCAGAGTACTGAATACTAATGTCTGAATTACTGGGATCTGTAGCATACATAGAACGAAGTCATTACTTACAGTGACCACAGTGCAAGTAGGAGGTCATGGAAGCAATTGTTATCAGTCTGATACTGAAATTGTTCCGAGCAGCAGTAGTACGAACGCCGTATTAAAATCCTTGTATAAGGACACTTTCCAATTCGCATTAGGGGTTGGCGATGTGGCTGTTGAATAAAACTGAACGACAAATGATGAACTGACAAGCGATGAGACTTGGATGTCATACTCGAAAAAATACCTTAGCATCCGGCTGATGTCTGATGATGCCCTGCTTCCTGCAGTAACAGCCGTAAATTCCCTACAATCACGTGCAAAGATTATATTTTGCTTCCTTTGTTGTATGATGCCCCATGATTAATAGAGACTGAAAGAGCCTGAGGGGGATGTTTTTGGCTGAGCCCAGTGAATCAGTCACAATTATTGCAGAGCGATTGACAACCTACAACTACAAGAGAGATAAATATTATAGAGGATGGAGAGAGAGCGATTGACATATATGTATAGATATATGACATATATATTATATATATATATATATATATATATATATATATATATATATATATATATATATATATATATATATGTATATATATACATATATATATACATATGTATGAATATATATATATATATACATATTAATATATATATATATATATATATATATATATATATATATATATGCAAATAACATATATATATATGCAAATAAATATATATATATATATATACATGAGTATATATATATTTGTGTATATATATATATAAATATAAGCACATGTATATATATATATATATATATATATATATATATATATATATATATATATATATATTTGCATATATATACATATGATTGTATATATATTGATATGTATATCGAGCTACGTTTGTGAATCGTTCAGGTCATGCGAGTTGGTTGGTTTCATCAATGGCTGCTACAACAAGCCTTATGATTGGATCTAATTACCTATGCTTTCAATATTTATGTATTTGAATGCCAACCCATGTGGATTGCAGCTTCGGCCTAGCACATCACAAAAGATGTCGAATCATTACATCTTACAAAAGCATTACATACCATATGTTTTACCAGTTCATCGGAATGTTTAAGTCACACGATGTATTTCATATTATAATGCTGTGTTAATTTACTGAAGAGTGGATATGGGTACAGACATTTCAAGAGGCTGTGTGCCGCCTGTCTTGTTATTATGCATGTTACTTGATAAATCATATCTGTCGCTCGATTTCTGCAGCAATAATACCGCAATTTTACTTCGCCAATCTATCCGTTAACATGTAATGGGGACGTAACGCTGGATTTTATAACCGGTCTTTAGGGTTACAGAGGTCGATTTCTGCTCATTGCATAAGATTTTATCATTTATAGTAGTACATATTTATGACGGCGTGTATATAACCTTCGACTTCTGTGACGATTCTCAAGCGACGGTAATGTCCATCTCGCCGATGCTGTCATTCCTTGGTCTCATTGACGTGACCAGTGAGGGTGAAGCAGGGATAATAGAAAGCATGTCTTCATCACGCCTTATCAGTTATAACCATTCATTTCTCCCGGCTATTGCACGAATGTTTCTTAGACCGGTATTTTCTGGTGAATCAGCCATCAATGCCACCAGTGACTCCCGTGTACATTATCAATTGGCTGCAGTCAATATTTTGTTTTAGCATCGTGCATCATCAATTGCTTAATTTCAGACAAGATAAACAAGACTTAGTATTCGCATTTAACTATGACATTTATAATAAAACTTAATGGAACGATTTCAAGCGGCATTTTCATATTGCTTTGCGGGACAGACTCTGCTATTCTCGGAGTCGTTAAGCAGTAGCCTTAATCAGCGCATCAGCTTTTTATTCCGTGGAATTTTCTCGCCGGTGCATTTTTACAATCCCACGTTATTTCTCAATGAACACGAATATCTGAATTTGAACAGCCGTTGACGAATAAATGACAGAGTCAGTCTCATTTTTGTTAACTGCCTGACCTGTCTTTTCCGTAATGAACAATTCAATTCCGACTATCTTTGTAATATAATTTGTGAAAGGTTGATGTGTTGCTGTAAATAATAGTTTTGAACCTACTCTCCGGCATTAATAAATGAAACTCAATTCCAGCTGTTTTCAGCGACAACAGCATTCTTTTAGAATACGTACATTCCACAGGGCCATTGCATTTCTCATACAATAGTGAGCCTGTGTATGGTAGTTAAAGATTGGTCATCTAGTTGACAATGCTAAGCAAGTTTCTATAATGCCTTACCATTGACGTGATTGTAAATGTAAAATCCACCTCAAAAGGAAGGGAGCTCGGAGGGGTGGGTATTGAGTTGAGAGTAATATAGAACAAGCATGGAGTCTTACATATGTGCATTTCATTTTCAGTGAAGCACGGACATTACTGGAGAAAAATCTTTCGGCCTTGTTATGACTGACTATAAAAGCTGGTCCTCCATCCTCACCCATAGTTTGCACATTGTGGTTAAAGGCAATGTGGTCTTCAGTGGCCGCTAATATGGAGAGTTACTTTTTGCAGTTACTTACCACTATTGCGCTGGATATCGATTCTAACGATCACACAAAAAGGGGTCACAGTAAATTGTTAGTGACACCAATACAAAGGTTGTGAAGTGATTCAAAGATCTAATGCTCAAATGAAGGCAACATAGGCAATTGAGTCGAATGTCTATTTAGGGTTAAGTCACTTCAAAGAAATACTGTAGCGACTTACTGAATATCGTTCTTGGTCATTACAGCATGCCTTCATTTGTGTCTAGTGTGGAGAAAGGCTTGATGGATTTGCTTTGTGAGAGATCATTCGCTCAGCCCTCGCTATGGCGTTTAATAATGCAACGACTATTGATCGAGTGCTACATGCGTCCAAATACGATCCAACTGTGGGAAACAAAAAAAAACAATCTATTGTACTACAACGCTATATTGTTTAGACTGGCTAGGTGATTGAGTTTTGATGTAGGAATTGTTAGCGACCAACCATGCTTTGGTATCTGAAGGCATCGTTGTCATGACTACTCCAATAAAGCAGGTGAACGCATTACATTACAGCATGATTATGATCCAAAATGTATTGGTTGGGTGATGCTTTCATATATCAACTTTGCCCACAGCAAATGAATGAATGAAGAAGACACCTGCCTCTGATGAGACAATAATCCAATGGTTGTATGTTCTGCTCAATAGAACACGGTTTGTCTGTAGAAAATTTCGTCTGTATAAATGGCCCCCAGCAATCGCATTTCTTACTTCACAAATAACCAATCAGCTGATGGTCGCAATGAAGTACATAGGGCACTCGGCGTCGTCCGCAACAAGATAATCCTACGGCTGGCATGATCTAGCGTACATAACATTTGCAGACCGTTAATATTTGACGATATTGCGCTTATGTTAAGTATCCGTTAAGCAGTCATAGCATTATTATTCCTCTGGTTAGTTGCAAATAAGTCACAATTTCGAATTTTGAATTCGATAAAGAGATCGACGAAAAAACTCAATCATCTGATCCATTCAGCACTACTGTAGAGAAAAATAATTAATTGAGAGATTTCCAGACTCTTATGGCAATTATATCCGCAAAATCGGGTACAAGCTGTGTCGCTTGCCAACCAATACATGTAGTAGACGATAATGCGCATCCGTAGATGAAAGAGAGCGGAGATTAGATAGTTACGGTAGAAAACGATGGAATTACGTCTGCATAGTAAATAGACCTGCTGTTTATTTGCATAGTTACGTAAAGAAAATAAATCATCGATTCGGTGTTAGTTACCGCTTATATACATGTATGTAAATATATATATATATATATATATATATATATATATATATATATATATATATATATATACATATGTAAATGTAAATATATATATATAAATATGTATATATGTGCATATATATACATATATATATATACTTATATATATATATATATGTGTGTGTGTGTGCATATATATCTATATATATATATATGTACATATGCATTTGCATGGTAATAGGTAACTACATTTATGTAGTAAATATATATATATGTATATATATATATATATATATATATATAAATTGATATAGATATATACATACACACATATATATATATATATATATATATATATATATATATATATGTATATATATATATATTTAGGTATCTATTAATATATATATACATATAGGTATACATATATATATATATATATATATATATATATTTATATATATATACATGTGTGTGTATGCATATATATATATATATATATATATATATATATATATTATTTTACGTATATATATGTATATATATATATATTTTCCATATATAAAAATATATATATATACACATATATATATATATATATATATATATATATATATATATATATATATATATATATATATATATATGTGTATATATAAATATATCTACGTTTATGTATGTGTATGTGTCTCCGTGTGACTGTGTGTCTGTGTGATTGCTTATTTTGAGTGTAGTGGCCTCGAGCAACTTTACTCCAATGTTATTTCCTTCATCTGAGTCGTAACTGGTTAACGGATCATCAAAATACCCCGTTGATATGATAAATCACCTTTACAGCATGTAGTTCCTACCAAACAATGGTTTAAAGCCCTAAGCGTGAGATGAGTGAAGTGATGGCGGCATGAAGTTGTGAGATTTAACCGCTGTTTACTATTACAGACGCCATGTGAGTATATAATCTCTGGCCTTTAGTGACAATGCGCAAGCGACGGTAATGTCATACTCGCCGCTGCTGCCATTTATTTTGTCTCATTTACGTGACCAGTAAGTGTGAAGCATGAATATTTATCACGCCCTTACATTTATCACCATGTTGTTCTCGCTGTGAGTTCATTCCCAACGATTTTTTCTTGGTCCGATATTTTCTGCTAAATTAGCAACCGATGCCACCAGTGACTTCTGTGTGCATTATCGAATGGCTGCAGTCAACATTGGGTTGATTACTGGTGAAAAATCTTAAACGCATTGCAGTGGTTCACTGTAATACCACCCGACAGCACTTGCTTGGACCTCCCCCGCTTCCAATGTATTTTGCAATTTGATTCAATCCGATGTGATAAATCTTCAACGACCGTTAATGAGGAACATTCTTCCCATATCGCGCTGGCTTTTGATTCCAACAATGACCACAAGGGGCACACTAAACCACCTGTGACACTAATGCAAGGTTTCTGTGCCAATTGAATGACTTTCATTTAAATTTAGTCGCTTCGTATTTCGCCTACATCCATCTACTAATGGCGGTAATGAAGTCAAATAACGAATTCAATTATAAACTATTTATAGATATATGTATAAAAACAACTACGCAATATACGCCGGTCGTAGAAGTAACTTATACGTCAGACATATAACAAATTAATTATATATGCAACTATGCCTTAATAATAAAACCTAGATAGACAAATCC
This sequence comes from Urechis unicinctus, assembly GCA_034190875.2. Taxonomy (NCBI): domain Eukaryota; kingdom Metazoa; phylum Annelida; class Polychaeta; order Xenopneusta; family Urechidae; genus Urechis; species Urechis unicinctus. The sequence goes on along the minus strand of CM067344.1, from coordinate 76,031,116 downwards.
TACTACGCAACTAAATAATGGGGATTAATTCTTACCTCAGAATATGCTTTCAAAAGACAGATGCTACTTAACAGTTGAACCATCGAGCAATATAAAGGCATGTGGTCAAATAGCACAGTAGTGGTTTGAGAGCAGATACCATTTATTCCTTCATAAATTTAGTTATTTGGTATTATTTCTCGACACCTATCACCTAAATAATGCTGGGGCACTGGGACCTAAATATTTACAAGCCTTACTCGCTCAATTTAGGAGAGATTACCATTCTTTAGTTAACTATGAAATAATTCGACGGAAGCGATCTGTATTGCAATTTAATTAAGCATACGCTGAGGTACTTAGCTGTTCTACGATATATGTGATTTACTGGATTGATATCGCTATGAAGAGCAATAATATTTGACGATATAATGGTACGTATTGTGAGGGTAGTGTAATATAATTTGCTTTATTTACGGGAGGATGATTCCGGACGTTTCATTCTACATTGTTATAATGTACGCATCTAGTCCTTTGACATATTGATAAATACGCTATATTAAATCTTAAATCTTAGCGTTTCTTACCACTCATGTAAAGTAAGTCCCAATTGATACGATTCGTCGTACAAGATGCTTAGTGTGATATTGTAATGAAAATTCGCCGCTATGTCACTCATCATAAAATGCAATTAAGGACATATTTACAGCGTGGGTGAATAATTACATGCGACTCTGGACAATGGTTATTAGTCATACCCAGCCACTTTATTAATGTGGTACGATGTGTAAGCAGGTGTCAGTTATGAATCATTCGGCTCCAATAATGCCATGCAGCTACAACAAACAAAGCGGCATGCAATATCAGCTGTGACCAAAGGTGGTTACCGATTACATTCATTAACGACTCCACTTGTGCAAATATATCACACTATAAGCACAAACACCACGTCATGGAATTGCCACTGGAATTTCCATAGATTTGAGTCGCCATTCGAATCATGTGCATACAAACGCAATGCCCACAAGATGCTCGGGATTGAGAGGTTCAGCGAGTTTCCTAGCAGAACCATTTCTTGCCTTTACTTAGGGTACTTGCGTTTGATTGTGATAGCATTATCACTTGTTGTTTTGCACGGCATCTAAGTATTATATGACAATTGAATCCTGAGAGTTATGTATCAACATTAATTATTCCGTTAGAATAAGCTTATTTGGCATCTTTTTTCAATAATATATCAGCGTCAACATTAGTTGGCTGCACCCTGTGATGGGATGAGAGTGCTGCGGAGAAACGTAAATGATCCCTTCCATTAACAGAAGTTTTGATAAGCGATGATATTTTTGATTTAGGACGGTAGACAATCGATTGCCACTGGCCTTATTAAAATGCACATGACTAAATAGCATAACACGGGATATGCTACATCACTCATTCATTCGGTGTTTGCTCTTTACTGGTGTCAATGGTCCAGAAATACATGTCACTCAAACAATCAATTGCGATTCAGACCAGGGGCGAGCAGATCGACCAATCGTTCATAGATGATACTAGTATAAGGGATTTGTGGTACATTGCTGGTTAACTTACACCTGAGCGATTGGATGCTGACATGAAATACCTGACATGACCATATCGAACGAATAATTTGTTCCGAGATCAACGCAATACCTGACGCGTTAGTTATGTTCGGAACAAAAGACATTGCTGATGTCATCATTTAATTACGTTACAGCTGATTGCCATTATAGCCCAAGCGAATAAAATATCCCGGTAAGATTTGTAGTTCGCCATACCAAGATGGATATTTTGCCATAGCACTATGTGTATTTTGCATTGCAATATAGTGCGATATTGTCCTTTTGACAGCAAGATTGTTGGATGCTCGTCTGGAAGTAATCATATTCTTGGTGAGAGCTTAAGTGATATCATATTAAACGTATGATACGAGCTATCATTAGCTTATCATATGATGCTTTGCATTTACGGTTGAACTGGGGGAACGAGTTTTGGTGATGAAGGATCATTTGACATTTTACAAGGTGTTCTAGCAACAACTCATCAGTTACTATAGCAGATGTGGCCTTTCATAATGAGTTAATGAGCAAGAGACAGGCCAGCCCAGGGAAAAGATGCATTAGTAGAATACACGAGGAGGTCAGCTTCTTGGTTTTATGTATTATGACGTAATTCATGGTATTCAGCACAGCAATGCGGTCGCATAAAATGTGTTCGTTTTCGTATTCGTATCACGCCGCCAGACTCCGTTGTCATAGCTCACAGATATCGTATTGATGATGAAAATTGTGACTGTTATTCAGCCCACCTGGTTATTCTGTATAATCAGCACGCACGCAGTCTTCTACCCTACTTCAGGTATTAATGCAACCCAGTCATCCTGTCAGTCACTGACAAGCTTATGCTGCTTGTACATCACTGTTTCTTGGCAACTAAGTGTACGCCCCCCTCTCGACATGCCGTTAATGCTAATGGTAATGACAGAAAATTTTATATGACGGCGTTACATCTGGCTTTCACAGAAACGTTTGTACTTTCCATTTTCTATTTCAATCTAGCAAGATAGGTGTCTTTGGACAGTTAGAGATACCATCAAGAAATGCGATGCTGATTTTTGTTTAAATTTCTTCAAACAAATACTTACTGAATATCTTGCTTGGTCCTTACACCATGCCCTCATTTGCGTCCAAGGGTGGTTTGTTCAGCTGAACAGACCATGATTCGGCATACTATCGTAGCACGTTAACTTCACCAGCGCGGTTATATAGTTGAATGGTAATTGTTCCTGGTGGCACGATATACTTACCCCGTGCATTATAAGAAATGACGTTGACGTAAATGGCACCCTGCAGACGCATTTCTTGTTCCGATATTAACCAATTTACTGATGGCTGCAATGAAATACATGGGCATTACAAAACACCCGCGTTAGCTTCGTCTAATATAGACTGTTGAAATTTGACACATCTTAAAAGAATAATACAGGCAACCATTTGAATGGAAACACAGTTGTAAATGCCTGTGAACATTTCACAAACAAGATTAACAGTATATCAAATGGTTGTGTTAAGCGTATGTCATTACGATGGTACGCAGTTACCCGGGTAAGCAAGACACACAGCCGAAATCATCGTATTAAAGTTTCAAAGCTGCATGAGTTTTATTTACTCAGTATGGCGAAACAATGATAACAACAAGATGTTGGCTAAGTAATAATGGCATTGTTCTCCCTCTTTCGAGCTGCAAAAAGTCTGAAATAGAACAAAGGAGATCGAGGAATTTGCTTCATAATCTCTTCCTTTTAACATTAAACAGTACATGTAAAGGTGTATACCTTAACAAATTGTCACAATTCTGTTGTGCACAAAAAACTTAAGTAACCGATTTCATATATATTTATATATATATATATATATATATATATATATATATATATATATATATATATATATATATATATATATATATATATATATTTATATATATATATGTATATATATACTAAATTTGGCGTATTGCTTGGTGTCATGAATAGGGTAATCTGGCAATAGAAAAACTGGGATATGCCTTCCGTAAAAAAACAATAACACAGGATTATCAATCCCATAACCCAGGACAGCCGTTTAATATTCAGAATAAAATGTAATAATGTGCCATGTGACCATGTCTTACCACGCGTCAGTAAATCGCAGTAATATGCATTTACCCATCATACAAGCCGAAGGGGAGCAAAAGCAATGTTAAATGCAAGTCAATAAAAAATAAATACTACGGCCAGCGAGCAAAGTAATTGCAAAACACCGAGTACTAAATGTAATCCAGCCGCAAAATGCTGGCCAGTAACAGGAACCAGGGCAAATACGTCATGCCATATGACGTTAGACTCTGCTCGCAATATCTAAAGCATGAGGGGAAAGCATTTGTGGCTTGATTGACGCAGCATTTGGCGGCTATATGAAAAAATGGCATGAAGTACAAATATATATATATATATATATATATATATATATATATATATATATATATATATATATATATATATATATATATATATATATATATATATATATATATATATATATATTTATTTTTATATATATATATATATATATATACACATATATATATATCAATAGTAATTTATATATACGCATATATATATATATATATATGTATATATACAACGATATATATATATATATTTATATCGATTAATAAATCTCTATTCATATATATGTATCAATGTATATATATATGATAATATAAATATATATATATATATATATATATATATATTCATATATATATATTAAGATATATACATATATGTAAGTATATAAAAATACATAAATGTATATATTAATATCTATATATATAAGCACATAAATATATGTATATATATTTATATATACATGAATATAAATTAATATGCATATGTAAGTTTCTATACATATATATATATCTATATAATTACATTATATTTGTATACATATTTATGCGTTTATACATATACATCTATATGCATGAGTATATAAATAAACGTTTATAAATATATATACATATACATATTTAAATAGATATATTTATAAATATATATATATATATATATATATATATATATATAAATATGAATATATATATATATATATATATATATATATATATAAATATATATATATATTGATTTGTACATGTGCATTCTTAAAAAAAACAATAAGGAGCACTGGCGATTTCGTTTTAATATTTGAGAGGATCGCATACATTATATATACATACATATACGAAAAAAAGAGGCTCATCGTGTTTACATGTAATGTCATGTCAGAGTGCAATCGGAGAGTTTCAGTATTGTTAGCTACTGGAATGGCATGATCCACATAACCAACTTATATTAGCTCCAAATAGGACAGAAACATTCCAAATTTGAAGAACGATAGTGCAATTAATACTAGTTATAGTGGTTAGCGATATGCAGCCAAACACATACAGCTAGATCAAAACAGGAACGGAATCATAATACAACAAGGACATCAATGACGCGATACATTGATCAAGACTGAAAACTATCATAACAGATTTACTATTAAAGCTCGGATCATTTGACATCATGCGATCTTTGCTACTACTGAAATAAGTCGTTTGAGCAGAACCGGAAAATAGGATTTATGTAGGAAAGTACAGGGAACGCGCGATGTTTAGTACGAGGTACCATGTCTTTTTCTAGACTGAGGTACTTGTTGCATGAAGGAGATGCGATTATAATCCTCACCATGTAGGTTTCTGGGAGCTTACAGAGAAATGACCACCTTGCCGCTTTATTCCTCTGCTCTCTTCGCATATCTCTGTAGTTAAGAACTGGCCATTGATGTATTGATGACAATAAGCACCACTTTAAGGGGCCGCAACAAAACACTTACCAAGTTAGAGCTCCGAAAGAACAAATCGCAGCATTATTTTCTGACAAGATCTTATTGTTGCTTTTGATGATAAGCGATAGCCCAACTGGCGAATATTTTAAAATGGGATGGACGGATGTGTTTTAGATGATGATTTCCACTGCAGTGATCGTATTCAATTGGCATGTGTGGCTACACTAGGTGTGTTTATACATACTGTAAGCATCACATATGTTAGCTTCTATTATTTGTTTAACAAACACCAATTTTGACCCAAGACATTAATTAAATTTCCTTCATAACATTTGATTTAAGTTGATTTGCCCAGCTTATGCTTGCATCGGTGGTTTAAAGTAGTTTTCAAGTTTTTTAGTTTTTCAATATATAATACACTATTGCGTGCTAGTGATTGTTGGCGTTGATCGAGTGCAGATCATGTCGCCAAAGCAAAAAGGAGCGCACTCGAAGATCGAGAGACAGCAATAAGTTATCCTTTAAACTGGACTTTCAAAATAATATGGGATCAGGGCAGAGCACATCAAGCGTTATCATCATCGCATTACTAATTGCAGATATGTATTCGTGAGCGACAAAATAAACTGAAATGCAACAAATCAAGTTATTTACATTGTTTATAACTTAACGCCTACTCAAACCAGGAATATGTGCTTTTTAAGATACAAAGCACGTTCAAGGTTACTTGATGGGAATAAATTCCTGCATAGAGACGAATGTCATTGGTGCTTCAAGTGTTCATTGGCTGTGCCTCTCTGATGCCGAATGTACATTTTCGTCGATGAACATTTTGGCCATATTTAACAATTTCAAGTGCAAATTAACGATAATTAGCGACAATTATAAGCATGCTGTTTTTACTCAAACGTATTCTGCTTTCGCGTGGAATTAAATTGCAAATTGTCTTTCCATTAATATTGATACAGCAAACCGAATTCATGCTATGCACAATGCAGTTAGAGTAGAGAGCCAGTCAGGCCGTTTTAAGTTATCTTACCATAACATACAGGCATTGAGCTCAAAACGGGTTTCCTACCATATATATGACCGTTAATCTGTTTCGGTGAAATGGATTTTAACGTTTAGTGTACTACGGCATATTTGATATACAAGTCACCAATGAAACTTAACGGAGGAATACAAAGCGCAATATTACGCTAATATAGCTATCTGCATCAGCCCTCATAAGTCGTAATGAAAATAATTGCGTATGTACAGAAATGAGCGTGCCTGCTTTCCATTTAAAATGTGAGTCATGAGATGGTTCCGTGGGAGTTAAGAACAAGCAGTCGTGGGTTTATCTTCGATGGTTATTTTTATCCTAATGGTTTAATGTGCAATTCACTGATACAGTAAATATGCAAATTAGATCAGCAGCAATGAATCCCGTTATAAACATTGCTCTCAAACATCTGCATGATAAATAAACAGAATTTCTAACTCCAATATGTCAAATCGCTCATTTGTAACAAAATAAGGCAAGAATTTCCAAGTGAAAATAAATGGTTGTAAGCGTGTCTACATGGATAACTTCGCAGGAACTTTCTGTTGTTCACCCTTCTTAGTAACTTTCACATCAGCATCATTCACTATGATAATTTATGGTTTTAGCAAAGTTATTCATCAATGACAATGTGATTGAGGAAATTTCTAGCTATTTTGTTACCTTAACCTTAGTTATTCTGGCACTGTATATATGTACAAATATTGTTTTCACCATATGCGTTTGCACGGGAAGTACTATAATTAATAAATTAATCCAAGGGGATCCAATCCAGGATTGGGTTTCCATTATGTGATAGTGTTAAAATGTGTCATAAACCACCGCGTAATAATTGTGTGAATTATGTGCGTTGCAATGTATTATTGCTCATGCATTTCTCCAAAACGCAATGTAGGTTATTGAATCATGGTCATAATGGCGTTGATTCTCTATATCAATATATGTTCACTCCTTTCATATCAAAACCTTTTTTACGCCCGTTAAGATATATAAATTCATTTGGCCTAATATGCCAACAGTGGGTTGCATACAATTTCACCTGAGTTATGCCACTAACCTGCTTTATCTAGGAATTTGCAGTATCCATGACCTAACTATATCAGGGGTCAAATAGTAACTATCAGACGTATTTCTAGTGATGTTTTGCTTCAAGATGATGGGCCACTAATATACATTCAGCTTCAATACCACTACTTTCGGGCGATTGTGCCTCGATCTTAATTTTGACTCTTACTGACAACACCCGTAAGCAGTTCGGTGTCTGCGTGCTTGTATGCTGTGTTGCAAATAAGCAAGGATTACATGGAATGGTTACTCAGTCGCTTTCAATGTTCATAGTGATTACCACCTTGCCATAAAATCTGCTCGTGGTGGCAGGGCATCGACTCAAGCTAGTGAGCGCTTATCCGGTTAGATGTCTGTGGGAGGCATTAGTAAGGATATCAAAGGCTATCTGGGGGATTTATATGTCATGAGCTCTGGAATACAAATGCCGCTATTAGGGGTATTCAACAGATTCAGAACGACGTAACTTTCCCAGATGACTACTGTGGCTCGAAAATACACCGCACAATTACATTGTTTTGACAAAGCCCATCCTCAACAACATGCTGTGTTTTCACGTGGTTCCCACTCATTTAAACAAGGGATGACCATTCCCCGCGAGAGTCGTACGCTTGAGAAAAATCTATCATGATCCGCATTTTATCTGGATAAATATGCAATACCATAGCAATATCAACGGTCGCGGTCGGCACTGTATGGTAATAATATTAATGTCTTCAATTGTCAAGCTTTCAACATTCATGTATTGCAATTGCAATTGTTGGAAGCAGTCTTATAAACCCATTGACATTTGTAAATTCATAGAACAACGAATAGGAGTTATGTCTGATTCCTTAGTGATTCCTTGGTCAATCTCGTATTGTGATAAAGCGAATATGTAAAGGTGAACAGAAAATAAACGAAAATCAGTACATACGTACATGCATGTTGGCATTTTTGTTATTGGTAATTGATAAGGAAACAAACTAAGACCGTGATGATATATCTTATACTATTGTGTCATATAATTTGCAATATATACATATTGCGGGACATATCAAGATATTATCATCCACTGGTTGCCAGGCGAAACATCACGGTTTGGTTTGTGTTACATAACAGCATGATTCAAAGCTAATACATAAATGAAGGCATTGCCCTTTCTGCTCCTTTGGCGCTCCCTTCACTGACATTCCATTTGGTACCGTATTACTGTCACTACAAAGATAAAATATTGCAGCTTCTATTGATTCCTTACATTTCTCGAAATGCAACTTCCCTCTGAATCACTGATCCATCCCACTGATCCATCCATCAGTCCTTGGAGAAATATTGGCATTTTGATCTACTTTGTTTCATCCCCATTGACATTTCTATTATATTCATGATTCTTGCAGTGATGGCATGACGTTCGAGGCAATGGTAACTAGTCATACGTTATCGTTCTGACTTCAAACCCCCTTTGACTTACAACGCCTTTTTTGATTGGTTGACGTCTATCATAAGAATGGGAGGCCACGAGACAGCAGGAGAGCGATGATGCTATTGGGGACGTGGAGTTGAATAGTTAAGGTACCGGTCTAGCGGCTTTTACATTTGCCTGAATTTGCTTATGAATGGATATGATGGAATGTCAGTGACAAATGATTTGTGGCATTTGTCATTATCTTGCAAAATATAGCTCATGCAGTACACCGAGAACTGTTACTGAGTACCTCTTTATGCCCATGCTGCTTTGCACAAGTATGACGTTTCACGAATCTTCTGTCATTCACTCCTTGCCTCATTATTATAAGCAAATGATTCATACCGATCACGTGCGAAGGATTCACAGGATATATTTCAAAAGACAATGTGCGGCGGCCTAGAAAAAAAAACTAATCTACGTAAAAATGATATTTCCCAATCGATTGACACCGCATAGTGCATTGATAGGTTTAGGGGGAAACAATCGTGGTTGTTTAATGAGTTCGACATGAAAAAAACCAGATTGACCGTTTAACAAACGTTGATAATAATTCCGAATAAATACAACTGTAAAACATTACCGACTATTATTTGTTGATAACTGCATGCAAATACACATAGAATTAATTCTCATAGCTGCAATTATGTACACATAAAACCCTTTCCAAAATATGATTCGCCATCTAGCAAATTGTACTTCGCTAGATTAACGGAGTTGACAAGCTTTTAATAAAATATGCTACTATTCCAATTAAGCCAGCAAATAAAACTACTATTCCAAAAGCCAACAAATTACTCATCACCTCGTCTCATTTATGTCGAGGCAGTAGACTTGCAGATGCCCTGCCAGACATCATGTCTATGTGATGACCATACAACTGGCTGCAATCAATGGATGGCCACTAATAAGTTCAGGCAGTAGCATCCAAGCTTGAAACTGAGTTTTTCCAGGCAAGAATCAATGTATATGTCAGCTCTCTTCAAGTGATATCCTTACTTGCATAGTTTAGATGGACTTTCCCTGACTTGAAAGGGTATGTGATTATAAACTGACGCATTCAGCCCATGCTATATGTGTCTGATGCAAAAACAAAATGCGACCCTAGGCGGACAGGCCTGTTAGATAACATGATAAGGTGCTTAAAGTGGTGACAATGCACTGCCAATCCTGCACAAGCGCGCTCGCTGTATCCTTACAGAGCACCGGTTATGTGTTGATGTGGCATAACGTAAGCATCATGTGAAGAACGATGCAATCGAATGGGTCGAACACGACATGACATTTACGACGAGCCAAACTTTTGTTGCGTTGCAGAAAGAACGTATTCGAATTATGTTTACTGATGCATTACGTAACAATAAAACTTATGCATTACTAAGCAACGTTTATTTGTCGCCGACGCACTTTTGCATTATATATCAAAATCTATTCGCGGTCCATAGATTCACGAATAATTTTGTTATAATGGTTACAATTTGGCATCATAGGCATGCTATGTCAAATGCCTGCCCATACCTGAGGCAACTATGGACCAGAAACTAGCCTTACTTGAGCAAATGAGCTAGTCAAGAGCATACCGTAATATATATATATATATATATATCTGTATGTATTTACGGTGCATTTAGACATAACGTTGCTTGTGCCAAACCTGAATGGAACATGCTTTGTTACAAATTTCCATTAAATGCCGTATTTGAAGAGCTTGACAATAACGAGTTGAAGCAGTGTTTTTATTGCATACATATTACAGATTGTAACATTTTGAAAATATTCCATGCAAATGACGTCGCAATCCTTACAACTGAAAATCTTTGGAGCGTTGAAAGTCTTACAGCTGCCTTTCTACACTATTTACTATTGTTAAAACGCAATTAATTATTAACCCTGGAAAAATAGCATATGATGCACCATATTCAATGTTCCATAAATCGCAGAAGCTGTTGCCTAACTAGTGATGACAGAACACAATAGACATACTATCCTGTACCACGCGAATGTATTTTAGTTGACTTGGGTGTAATTAATTACATAAATCGCGGCCAATAGTTTTCCTGCATTCACTAGGCAGCATGATCGATAGCGTTGGGTCGAGATAGTGATGGTCATGTGATTATGCCTCAAATGTCTCCCCATAAAGTAGATAAGACGTAGCACAAGCTAGTTATATTGTGCATATTGAGTTTGTCAACTTAAGCAATATTGTCTGAAAATAGAGGTACGCACATTAAATCACACATTTGAATCAGCAATGCTATTGATGAGGCTTTTCATTTCGAATGTTAGAGATAATCGGGTAGGGGGGGGGGTGACAGCAGCGCTCGTTAGGAATCAATCATCTACTCACTGCGAGCAATAAAACTGATTATATCTGCAAAATCAAAAGCACTTCATGTCAACGTATTGTCCAAATGATTTCAAGGAATTGCCGATCCGCCAATGACCCACATCAATAAACCACATATTGCTTCAAGATCAAAACAAACGTTTTTTGGCAAATCCGATTTGTATGTTTCAAAATATAGGAAAATATCTTTTAATCTAACCACGGTAGATAATTGTACATTCACTCAAGTACTGTGAACATAAACCCACTGAGAATCTGGTGCTCGGGTTTAATTCCGATTGAATTCCCTTTTGCACCAGTTGGTCGCTAGGAGGCAGGTCGCGTGAAGGCACGTTTGCGGCTCGTCCCAAAACAAATTCGAAGGCGGTATTTCGGAAGCTGAGAAAAATTATGCGATCCGCGATTTTTTCCCAGCAACTTTCCTTCCTACTAATTGGTATCTATTAACATGTCGTCATCAGATGAAGATTATGAAGCCTCATTTGGTAAAATGAGGACTTATGATGTCCGTGGGTATTTATTTGAGCCCACACGATTGCGAATAACGACCGAGTCAGATAATGTTGTTTGGAGCTCAGAAACGGAATACCGACTCGGAAAATGAATGCAGCCAAGACGCTTTGACTTTCAGGCCAGTGGAAGTGTGGTGGGTAGACATTTTTCGTGTCTATTATTCTAAATGGATTAGCACCGGTAGAAATAACAATTCCGTGTAATGGGGTCTATCTGGCCCACACACCCAAGTCAATAAATTCACCAAGCGCGTTCCCCGAGCGACAGTGATAATATATAATGTATGATAATATATATAAAATTGACTTGGGTGCCTGTGATCTGACCCCTTTCAGAATTTAGACGTCCTGTTAATATATCTATAATCAGCGTAAATTTAAAAGACTAAGTCTACTCTTTTGCTTACAAATAAAGTCAGAATGCTCAGAAGAATTTGTGAATCATGGACAAACATTGACTGCTGGGTCAGCTTTTGTCATGTGATTGATCTAACTTGGAGTTGGAAATTGCTAAAGCTTGTCATAATTGCGATCAGATGACCACATTGCGGGAATGTGTTCGTTGTCAAAATTTCCCAAAGACTCTGGCAACAATGGAAGAGTGGCCATGTATGACTGATCATCCAGGGTTCAAGTCGAACTGCTTGGATTATTACGTCCTGCTTGCATCTAAATTCGGGTACAAACAGATCGATGGACCTATAATGGATGATGTTAACACAAATGAGAAGGTTATGCCTTTATTGAAGCACATATAAGACACACAGCTACTTCTGGACATAGACAATGTGTATCCCAAGTGTCCATGTAGTGCAATACATTTGGTAATCACGTTCAGTGCTACTAAGGTACATGACAAGAAACAACAAAGCCAGCAATACTTTTATATCTGGAGTACATAGTTGACAAAAAAAAAACAGTTATAAAAACATTATTTTCCTATTTCCCTAATAAATAATCAATTTTGTTTGGCTCCAAGTTGTTCAGGTATTTGGCCCATCGCCGTTTCTACACAATGCTGTAGACCTCGTGAAACTTGAGTGCCTCTCGAGTATGTCCTTGTGCCAGGAAAGCAGGACTTCGGCGTTTGTAGCGATTTATCAGCAGTCTGCATTTCAAAAAATGAATAATTTTGACCGAGCTTGTTTCACAAATAATTGCTAATTGCCATATATAAATGCAAACTATCCAAGTCGAATAAAGACATCCAGGTGACTCAATATACTTACAAGCAAACATGTTTGAACTCCATAAGATTTGTGGGAGCCCTCTACCGGTTCCGTTGAGATGGCCTCTATCTCGGTTAAACAAGTCATCTCGTTTTCACTTTCACTGGAGGCATCAAGACTCTCAGCTCCAGTTAACATTTCATGCAGCACCTACAAACAGAGGCAACAAGTGTTTCAGTGTTGACTAGTTGAATACCAATGATATTTCCCAAAATAGGGATCAAAATGACCTATATCAATATACTTCTATATACAGACTGTCTAATTTGTCCTATGACATATAAGTAGTACTCCTCATGTAAATGGACCAATTAAATACAGTGTGTAGGGTATCCAAATCCCTAAACAATAAACAGGCAATGTCATGCAAGCATTTTGAGATCACATTGAAACACCTGTTATCGAGTCATGCCCATGGGGCCTTACTTCATCAGTGATGCCTTAACACGGCTTGTTGACCGTCGTGATCAGCGAACATCGAGCAGCTAACGTGACGTCAATGGCCAAATAATTCCGAACGTTGCCGAGCGGGATGTTCAACGAGTGGAAGATGAAAACATACATTTTAAAATCCTTTTTTAAAGGAATAGGGTGCTCAAAAGTAACCGCTATTGAAATGAATTCCATTATTGAAGTTTATTCTTTTGAATTTCGCTTTAGAAAAAAATTGTGTTCATGATCTTTAATGATATTTTGATCTAATTTTTACAAACTTGACATTGACAAAATATGATGCACTTCAGTTCAGTATGCCGGCGATGTAATGTTACAAGCACTTACAACATGATATCAACTACACTACCGCTTGCACACTTACACATACAAAGATATCTAAAAATGTATTGAATCAGTTATAATGGTCTATTTTCTTAACGACCATTTATTTTCACAGTTTTGTTGATATTTTCAATGGTTAAGTAATTAATCTGCCTACAAAATGCATCGAGCTGAACGCAACGTATCAGATGACGAGTTCATTGATAATGACAGACGTTTCATTCATCTATAAGAGCTACAGTTGGTTTAGCAGCTTAAGGAGCATTCGCTCTGGTCGCGCTTGCAAATATGATCCGCTGCAGTCATATCACTTGTGATCTGAAGCTGCGCATAAAATATCCGACCGATGCCTCAGATTTTACTTAATTGACTATGCAGTGTAACTATGGGTTCTTGTTGATATGAAATGAAAGGTGTCAGTAGAGTGTATTCAGCAGCAATAATGTCTTTCTTGCTAAAATTGTGCATTTATCATATTTTACCGCCATATCACTCCAACCGATATCATCCTGAGGGAACTTTCTTCTACGCACATCGTACTCGACATAGGGTGGTCTTCCATACAATCGTTACTGGTTGACACGGACAATAAGAATGTTTACAACGTTGCAAAAGATGAGCTGCGGAAAAGCATTTAGAGCTGCAATTATCTTTTTGCGTAGTTTGATTCTCTTGAATTATTCATCTCAGTCAATATGTTCAGCGATGACCTTAAACGTTGCATAATATATTGATAAATGCAATATCAACGAAACTTATCTGTACGCAGCTGGCTCTATACATCGGTACACAAATCACATCACTTCGCCTACGTGAAATGTGACTGCTGCCAGAATCTCCATTAGCTGTTAGTCCCGTGTCAGGACATTATCACATTTCATTGAGCAAACACAATCAGCACTGTACAATGCCTTGTCAACGGTAATAGTGTTTGCTCTGACAGACGCCTTGACTAAACATCATTTATGCTGAAAGTAGGCATATAAGGATCGACCACAAATAAAAGCACATCGGGTGTACGAACCACTATCAAGTGCTTAAATGCCAGTGCATGCAGATCATGTGTCTGGTCCTTTAATTGTACATGACGTAGCATATGGTTAAGCCATGAATAATATTACATTACCGATATGTTGTTGTAGTTAATCCAGAATGAGAGTATCATACGACGTACATGGCATTCATCATAGGATGTAACACTTAAATGTATACCGTTATATATCGCACCTCGGCTACAAGAATATACTTAAACAACTGAAATTTGACATTGTAAAGTGTTATTAGTGTATACCTACATGATTACTTCCCATCACAAACCTTACGTGTAACCAGCTTTTGGTGATAAGCTTGAGACCACGGCATTTACTTCTCTCATTGAAATTGATGATGATGTTGGTGCTGATGAAAAACGGCACAGGATTGACCGAAGTTGATGATTAATTAGATAAGAGCCACCAGGTTATTATCTATTGTCAAGCTACACATAAACCTACAGGTAGTGAAAGCATTGTGTTCCGGAATTAATACCAAGTGTACGCATAGAAGTTGGCATGTAGGATTTACGTTTGCGTAGCATATAATCGGTATGTTCATTTAAATGCATATAACGCAATTAAATTTTCCAAAAATGCTTTGACAAACAATCTCACGATCCATTATATTGGTTGACTATATCATCTATGCCTAATGTTGTTGTCAAATAATTTGATGTATTCATATAGTGAGGGTCTACTTTAAATATTCATGAGCATAGCGAGAAATTTTGAAGTTTTACGTCACATTCAACAAGGTGATATCGCGACGTTGATGGATGAGAATGATGGATGACGGGGGATGCTTGGACTGATCAGCTTAAGTGCCACCCACGCCGCTGGTACGAAGGTCCAGCACGATACCAATAAGCTATCGAACGCAATGGGATCGAGTTGGGACCGCCATTAAATGTGATCATCCGAGCCACTGGAACTAGATAAATATTCACACCTTGGGATCTTACCAACAACTTTTGGGTCGGAAGGCGACGCTGTTTATCACTACGCCGCGTGATCTGGCTAGGATCAAGTAGGCACCGACAACCGAGTATATTCGGCATTTGTTCCAATATATGAGATTTGTGGTATTCCCAACTTTCACTTCCATCTCAATGACATCAAGACGTTATTTGTGCGATAAGCCTTCGTGCTTTCTATCATAAAAAATAATCTTCCATCGTAATATATTTACGATTTGATGACTAAGTAAGGTGAAGATACTTTTCCGCATAATGATTTGCTGGTGGTGGAATTTAATGTTATCAGTTTATACAAAAACTCCTTATCACCCCCTCTCACCCTCCCTACCTTGACCTAGATCTAAGGAAAGAGAATGAAGAGTCAAGTTTAAAGGGTTAAGCACAGTACGCACAATCGAAGTTGCGTGGGATTCATTTCTTCCATCTTTTAATCATCACACATTGTATGTATTTATTGTTAACTTCGATCACGTGATTGCTATGCTCATATGAATTTATTATGCAGCATTATTCAAACGCACGATTGGTGATATGCCACTCTAGCTCTCAAAACTCATGATTATGTTCTTAATAGCATGAGTCCAGTTATACTGGAAGACATGATAGAATTGCTCAAGGTACAATGTTAACATAGCTATATTTGAATTATGCCGCCGATGAATCAATATTTGCAATAACTTGTGGGTCAATAGAGTCTTGAATTAACTGGGGAGAACACTTGGGAGAACAATCATCATTAAACATTCACACTCGGTGATCAGTTTTTCTTGCTTTTTAGTGACTCTACTCTGATACCAAATATGTCAATTGTGATCACGCATTTAATTGTCCTGTAAACAAAGCTGTGACACTTATGATATACCTCTCACTCGTTTGATTGTTATTTCATAGTTGGGCATAACGAATGTTAAAGATAAAAGGAAGAAACTGTGGAAAACGTGTAAAGCTTACAGATGCATCGCGCAAATATACACACACAACATTAAGATGAACAAACATCTTATCATTTGTTGTTATGATAGTGAGGTGCTATATCAAATGACCAATACGTTGGTTATCTAGTCCTTGGATATTCGCATTAGTTACAGTATCTATATTGACATGTATGAACACATTAATTAATTAACGCACTCCGTGTAGCATGGTGTGATGTGCTCACTACAACATGAAAGTTACACTGCCAATGTAAACCAGTGGAAAGTTTGATTTTTGCAAATGTTTTGCAATAGCTCCATATATTCTGTATTCATTTACAGAATATATGCATGCTCTTATAGTAGGCGTTAATGTTGCATTGAAATAAGATAGCAATTGTATTTTGTAACCGTTTTTTTAGTGAACAATGCACTTATTAAAACGAAGATAAATTGATTAATTCCGATTAAACCTAATGGTTTATTTGAGAATAAATATCCTTTTATCGAATAATACGTTGATGTGAAGTATCAAATGTGCCATGCCCAGCACAATGCATTGCTTACAGGGCACAATACATGCTTATTGAGCACAAAAGATACACATTACTACCCTTATCATTATGGTTGATTATTTTTCTTAGCAACATGTCCGGTGAGAGGACAATGCATTCAAAATAATGCTCTATCATATCTGTGACGTTTATGTCACCAACTAGCGCGCACATCTGTTGGGTTGTTATTACAAACATCCTTAATAATACCAATGGTGAAAGACGATTTCTAAAAGAGATAAGAGCAAGACGTTGATAGCGTACCATGTACCACACATAGATTAAATGCAGAAGGTTGAGGAGAACACCTTGTAGTTGTTATTGGCTTGCCGCAGGTTTAACATTTACCCATCTTGATAGGCGTTTAAATATTCACCGAGGTCAGTCCGTTCACCATGGATGAAATTGCGTTAAAAGCCGCTGGAAAATGGAGGTCATGATCGCGGTCTACGACGAGATATATCCAAATACCTCCAAACCTAAATAACTACGGCGAGATATATCCAAATACCTTCAAACCTAAATAACTACGACGAGATATATCCAAATACCTTCAAACCTACTACGACGAGATATCCAAATACCTCCAAACCTAAATAACTACGACGAGATTATCCAAACCTAAATAACTACGGCGAGATATCCAAATACCTTCAAACCTAAATAACTACGGCGAGATATATCCAAATACCTCCAAACCTAAATAACTACGACGAGATATATCCAAATACCTCCAAACCTAAATAACTACGACGAGATATATCCAAATACCTCCAAACCTGAATAACTATTCATGTAGTTGGATACATATGATGATTACACAGTAAAGAGAAATAACCTATTATATAAAATCACCCATTTATAATTGCAAACGTGCAGATGCTTCCAACCATACTTTTGCTTCTGTGCAACTTCATTTGTTAGATCAAACGTTAACATCAGGAGAGCTTTGTTAAGCATATGAGACAAGCACCACCAACAGCAATAAGCATTACGTTATGTTATTAAACATGCAGAGCTTATAGATCGAATGCCGAGAATAAACAAACATCACCTCATCGAAAAGTTCCCAAGCATAACTGGGAAGAGAGAGAACAGGTTAACTATTTTGTTTATTTGTTAAACAGCTATACATTCTTCGTACACAGTTCATCAAATATTAGTTAGATGTTTCCCGACTTCAAACCGTAACATGTACTCTGAGAGGGATGTGTCGTGGCATCGTTTGATACGATCACAAGATACTTCTTGGATTAAATTAAATGGTGAGGTGAGAATGTCCAACTGCTCCATTGTGACTATTGATCCAATGAATGGAATTGGATATAAAATATGTTACATTCAATTGACTGAGCACAGGGAATCAAAAAGTATATCAAAGGAAGTTTGAATGTGCTTCCATACGCAGAGGCGGATAAAAGTAATTGTCTGTACAGAAATTGCAGAATGACATCAATATTAACGTTTAGATTTGAACATTGCAAACAATATAATTGACTAGATGATGACCCACTGCTTAGGTTAACGTTTATAACTTCATTGCCTCGCAGTTTGCAGTCAGTAATCGCGCATAGTCTCACCAGATGATAGCATTGTCATGTGATACTGCTTTAACCACCCGCCAAGATTTGATCCAGGTTATTAGCTTATTACATACCATGCTATGAGACAGGGGAGCGATACTGTATTTCTTGATATAAGCATTGGCACAGATATATCAATGATAAAGGTATTACGGCGAAAATATAGGCTTGTTGCGGTGATAAAAAATTTTCTGAAGTAACAAATTAACGATTACCAAAAACTGTATGCAAAATAAGCAGCTGAATAGCTTTTTACTCGTTTAAATACTGATTTACTTGCGTTGACAATAAGATGACGATTGAAGTGGCAAACCGAACACTACTTGAAACAGGCAATACAATGTTTGTCAAACTAAACATCTTTTTTATGACATTTCTTCATGCCGATAGATCCCAATTATTTAATATGAGTTTTCTAGACACAACATAAAATATCTAATAATATAAAGTTCTTCTTAATACCGCACAGTGTATTCACATAGAAAGATTATCTTCTGAATACCATCCTGTTTACTTTAAGTTACGCTGATGCTGGTGTTTCATAACGTTGCCGGAATAGTGGATATGCAAGTGCTAGATGTCGCCGTAATAAATATAATCTCAGTGCTGGAGATACGCGTGAGTATGATGGTGCTTATCAATTTTGATGAAATCCTTTCGGTATCGATATATCTCTCAAGCACAATAATCTTAAGCATTCAAATATTTAATGCTGCCACTTCTTGATTCTTTAGGCGGAATCAAGAGACACTAAGCTCTATGATTATCCGCAGCACCATGACCGGCCATTTTGCATTCGGCCATTTACTATCGTAAAATAGGTATCAGGACGTAGATATGTTGGGCATCAGATACTTGGATGTTGTGTTCGCATATCAGCCAAACCAGCGAATCCAAAATAGGTCCATTATATGCCCCATATAATAGATTTTACTTAACTGGATTACATGAAAGATTTAGAATCATTCTAAGAGATGGCTTTTAGTATTGTTGTTCACCAGGCGTTAGCAAGCAATTTGTTGTGCGTGAAATCAACGGTCAAGCACTAGACTAGATAGTAGATATAGCGTAATCAGTTAGGTAAGCAATATTAGCAGCGTTTCTTAACTGCCAGACATAGATCAATAATATGCTCAAGGTCTCCGATAATACTTGTCTCTTTCCATACTGAACCATTTCTAAGCGTAAATAACTATGCTGCATGATAAACTTTCAATGAAAGCTATATGAAGAAATGAAGTAGTTTTATGCTAACGGCAAGGACTCCGAAGCTCTACAACAACGCTTGTCATTTTACCCTATGCAAAACAAAACTAACCGCGCCCAAATTTCACGATCATAGCTTACAAAGTTTATGTTTACTATGTGAAGGTAATCGTATGATTACTTGTCCAATCATTATGTAATAAATCGTTGGCAACAGAACTAACGCTGATATTTGTTATTTGGAGATAACATGGGGATGGTGAGCTGTTTGGATTTGAAACTATTACGGTGGGCATGATAAAATAATAAGCCTTAATGGAAACTAGGGTGAATTAAGGCTACCTGGTAA
>CM067344.1:75915711-76005711 GCA_034190875.2 Urechis unicinctus | reverse complement strand
GCCAGCATCACAATTTATTCCGCTGTGCATTAATTCTGTATTGACTTTAATTTTGAAAATTACTATAGACTATTTCTTGAATGATCTTCCACATCAAGGTGGTGGTTGAAAAAATTATAGACCATTCAATAGGTATGTAAGGTGTTATGCTTATGTTATTGAAGAGACGCAAATATTAAAACTAGAAACTAGAAATAGGCCAGCATCACAATTTATTTCGCTGTGCATTAATTCTGTATTGACTTTTATTTTGAAAATTACTATAGCCTATTTCTTAAATGTTCTTCCATATCAAAATATTAAATGCCCGAGAACATTTACCAATGTTAGTCAACATCAAGGTGGTGGTTGAAAAAATTATAGACCGTTCAATAGGTACGTCAGGTGTTATGCTTATGTTATTGAAGAGACGCAAATACTAAAACTAGAAACTAAAACAATTTGTACTGTGACCAGGGACAACCCGTAACTTCCAAATATATAGCCAATTGTTGTCATGTTCAGATCAACAGTTACCACTTACGTATCAGCCTATATACACATGCTGTCGATATCTTTCGTCAACCAAAACCAATCTCACTAAACACTTAATTACTAATTTGTTTTATTGAATTTTTTGTGTTAGGAATTGACTAAGTTGGAGGCTTTCGAGCAGATAATGTTAATATTGCTAGCTGAGTTTGGATGTTCAGCGTCTTAATGAGGTTAATGCGTAGCTTGTATTCATTTTAACACTAATCACGCTTTTTACCATATGTAGTACCGCTGTACACACACACACACACACACACACACACACACACACACACACACACACACACACACACACACACACACACACACACACACACACACACACACACACACACACACACACACACACACACACACACAACAGCAAACATATTTTTTTTTACATTCATAGATTACGCATCACCAGTTGAAACACAGACACGGTACTATAAGTTATTTTGGGTTTTGCGGTATGCTAGCTCGTTTGCTTGTCTGCATAGTCGTCTGCTCTACGTCAAGCAATACCTACTTAATCATATTTCCGAACACATGGAGCACCATTCATCAATCTGTATTGCTTTCCTGCACTGCCAAACAATAAAGGCTAGGAACCTATTATTATTATTATTAATATCATTACTATCATCATTATTGATGTGGAGCAACACAAGTAATTGAATATGATTATAAGGCCCCGTCATCTGCCACTACCCGAACTCACACACAGGTGTGATGCATTTGATGATTGTTGAAAGGCACAATGAGAGAGTAAATTCTCATTGAATTGTTTACCATCATTGCCCATGTTGAATCCTCTGCATAGGGCAATATAGTAAATAATGTGTTATAAACACAGTAACAGAGTAATATCAAAATCCATTCGTGTTGTATTCCACTAACATATTAACTTCATTTATTTGTATAGGTATTTACGATAGCCCCTACATATGAGATCCCCTAAAAGCGACATGTAAGATTTTTCATCGACACATTGTGTGTCTTCCTAATCGAAGGACAGTAATTGGTTACTTTACAACACACAGTGGTCATTCATTTTCCAATTTCATTATCTTAGAGCTGCACGTTTTTACCTATGTGAAGAAAGAGGGTCAATTCGGGGGCTGTAAGTAATTGGCAAATGCTTCGGTATCCCTATGCGCCACTAATGTTCATCCTGGAAATTGATTTAGTACTCGCACGACACCAAAATATATATTCATTAGCTTCAGGAAAATTTCCCTCGAGTCTCCTAGATATTACATCTGTATTTTGTGGGAAGAGTCCCCGCTGTGGTACCGTTGGTTCAGACAAATCAACTGGTGCATTTCAACTAGTGCGGCGGCTGCATGAATATAAACTTGTATACTTCACGATTATTAACATTTGCATCAATAAGAGGACGTAATCACCTGCAGCCATATTCTTGTTATGCGCCACATTCCTAGTCACAATTTGTGCTACCGATTCATGAAACCACGCAAACGCTGCTACACTGCATGAGGTTCCGTTCTATGTTTTACATGAATCAAACTCAACAAAAACGTCACTAGTAACGCAGACCAGATCACAGTCAAACGGTAGCTAGATAGTCATATCCTAACCATAATAGTAATGAGTCGTTCTTCATCAAAGAGAGAGATTTAACATCAATTACCTAACTGTTGTGTCCATTTCAATGTCAAATATACTGACGAACAGTTAAGCCACCATAGCCTAAAATAATACTCAATCAATAAGCAAATAATCTATTTGTTAGAATCTTGATTTACAACCCGGAGCGAGGGCAAAGTGGTGTGGTGTCTTTGTTAGCATGCTGCAATAATGGGCTTGTTAATGCGATGTTGATCTTGACTTTACTCACTGCTACCTTCCCACAACACCCTCACCTCTAGCATCCCTCTCTTTCGAATTGCGTCGTCTAAGACCAGCACAAACTTTAGCTCTGATAAAGTTAACGCATATTTTAACTTCTTTGGTGAGTTATTAAATTACTCATTATTAGAATGGAAAGACGTTTACCGGAAACCCCAAATCAATAACAAGCACTATCGCAAGCATGGTCACTGTGACAAGCGTCAGTCGCCGGGGATAATCCAAGACGCTAGCTTAATGTCCTTCGGATTGAAGATCAGTCTATGCTGATCGATGTTATCGTCTACAAGGGCTAGAACTACAAGTAGTTAATGGAATGGTATGTCGGAGAGAATATGAGGCAAATCCAAAGCCAGCATATCAAACATATATGATCTGTATTCCCTTGATTCATCCTCTGTATCCTCTCGAAGAGGGTTCTTTGTCTATAATGCGTAGACAAAATGGCTATGACCTGAAGAACGATTTGACAAACATCTGATGCTATTTCATACGGATTATGACGTTAACAATTCTGTTGCTCTATGTGAAATATGCAGTAGAACGTCGCGTTCTAAAACAAGGCACAGATTGCGAGTAACTCCACATTGCAACAGTGTGACTCTCGCGATAGCCGTGGCAGTTTATCAATACCACTGGTGAGATGTTTTTGGGGGAGACTTTACTGTTATAAATTATTATGGTGATACAACATATTGTACGAACGGTAGAACTTGCAACATCTCAAAAGACTACCACAACCGAAACCGGCAATGACGGATTCATATCTCAAACACATTGTGGACCTTTTCGATGTGATTTTCAGTTGAAATGTATTTGCGGCAATTATATTTGCAGTTCGCGAGTGCGTTGGCAAGCCATAGCATCACAAACCGCTGAGCATCATTAATCTCCCCCTGGTTTGTTCTGGTACATGAAACGGTTATGAGCAATAATTTTCTGAATTTTTCCCTTTGTTCAGTCAGGATGGCATGATGCAACTCTCGTACGAGAGAAACAATGATATCCAGAACAAAATACCCAGTAGGTAGGAAGATCAAATCAATCCCATTAAGAAGCAAGCATAAATGCGTCCAATTATGGACCCATGTAACGCAAATATTGATATCCGATGATAGTAAGGTCTCAGTTTTATGCCACCCCCCCCCCCGCGCCGAAATATTGTACTACCGAGTTACACGGTCTTAAGGGAGACTAAATCACGAATATCGCCAATTTGGTCCAGTGAAACTCAACAGATATCCTCTCTCTGCCTCTTTTCGTGTTCTGACAAAAGCCCGTAGATAAAGGAACTGTTACAACCTTTTTAGCACAGGAAATATTGTTTTAACTGACAAAGGAGTGGGTAGGGATGTTTCTAAGCATACAGATCTGTAACAGTAGCCAGTCGTAGGGCAATCAACAACAATTAACAGAGTAATTATGACACATTTCAAGTGTGTGTTATATGTGGTGCAATGCATCCCTGCATGCCGTATATTTCAAATACCGGCAATACCATTGCAGTCAAAGGCAGTATGCGGGATCTTAAAATTGTGGTGTGAAAATCCCAAGGCAATGTGATAGACTACATAAAGTATAAGTGGATGAATCTAGACGACCTATTCGGTAAAGTGGCAATTTCTGCCCTATAGACAGTTACATGCAAGCCTGTTTATCCATGTCCCTCATCTATTGATTAATATGCCCACCTTTATATAAAATAGGCAAATAATGATGTGTTACTCACGTTGCATGATAACATTTTGCTTTACGTGTCCATGTTATTTTAAAAAAAACACTTGGCCCTTTTGGTCCGGTAAAACAAATGAGTTGTGCTGGAGCCGATGGCGCAGCAGTTGTTTGTGACCATGTGGAATCTGATTAATCTGGCCTAATAAGATCACATCCACAGGAAGTGCAGTGCGTTGGATCAATTAAGCATTTCACGTCGTGAATAAATCAGGCCCCATGTCCGTTGAACTATCCCACAATATTAATCACAATGTCCAGGGTCTCTCTCATACAATATCATGGTTCATGCGTAGTTTCCAAAATAACATATCATTGTTCATGACCTATGCATTGGTTATATCAATGGTGGTGCCATGAAAACAGTATCGAGTGTTTAATTGCATTTAATCTCCTGGTCTGGTCATCGATCAATCGACATACGGCAAAACATTGCAATAGGTGGCGCCCACATTTTCAAGAAATTTAGAGCTCTATATCTAAGGTTTTTACACAAGTTATTTACCAAAGGATGATGACCATATTAAACTAACATCAATGAGGATTATTTGACCAAACAACAACAAGCTAAATTGTATTGAGTTGAATGAATCCACGAATAATAGACTTTGATAAATGTCTGAAAGTTATCATATGATATAAACATATGAGGTTAAAGGAAAATGTGGCACTTTCATGTCGGACTTATACCCACAGTATAATCATTAATTGTTTGCAATACTTAAGCCTAGCGCTACAATAAATGTTTACGCTATACTAGTTTTACGACGTTATATCAGAAAGGACCAAAGCAGAAGTTACTTAACTAGGATATTGTCAGATCGCAGCAAGTGTTATTCCCAAATGTGCAACTTTTACCAAGCTCGATATATGTAGTAGTGTTTGTATTGCGCCATAGCCGGTATTGATACGCAATTTCACTATTTCAAGAATAACAAAATGTACACCTGAGAAAAATAATGTTTCCTTGTCTTCTAGACGAATGGATGGAATCTCTTGACTAACATCACATCATAACAATTGCGATGCACTAAATACAACGACGTCTTAATGCATTTTGTTATATTGTATCGGCTTCTGCAATCGTGACGCTATGCATTGATTTTTATAACGCCATAACAATACTTGTTGTATCGTGTATAATTATATAATTATCTTAGCTAATCTACACTACTTTTTAAAATTGCTGTTAATTGTATGACATAGTCGGCGACGATCCCCTGTATACTGTTATATTAGCCTTCTTTGTGATCACGATCTTATGTATAAATTTCGAACATTTCATGTCTTGACATGTTAGCCTACGTGCAGGGCTCATTGTTAGTGCTTCAATCCCCAATCACTTTCATTTTGTGTAACCAACCCCCCCCCCCCTTCCCATTTTTTTCGCAATATTAATGACAATTATTCAGCACTACCAAATAGCTATTCCCTTTGTGATTGATGCTACGTGACTGTCTCAGTGGACACGAGACGAGTCATGACAACGAAATAATGTAACGCACCCTGCAAATGTCCTTACCACTGTCTAAAGGTAATCGAATTTATTTAGGTCAAATCAAGTATGTGAACCAAATAAAAGTGAATGGTTGGCACGATGACCCGACTTCTGTCTGTGAGTTATATCTATGAGTTGCCTGTTACCGAAAAAGTGCATAAATCTCCGGGAAATAAGATATCTACGCAATTCAGGTTTAAGATATGATGATGCGATTGATAAATCAAAAAGTGCCCGTTATCTTTTTAATGAGGCAGTGTCGAACCGTTGGCTAGTTTGCTATTATAAGCGAGGTTTTAGTTACCATTTATCAATGCACCGCGATTGAACACAACACACTCAGTGAAAAGGATTATCATTTTATCAAGCTATATCGAGAAGTAGCAATAGTGAGTTCTTGTAAGAACCAACTCGATATGTTATTACCTGACTGTACTGTTATCCTATGTAGATATTGAAGTCAATCGCTGTTGAGCATTGCAGGGCACGTGAAGACCCAACGGTCTTTCTCCTTGCCACCCATTACACTAGGGTATTCGGTGGCCATTTTAAATCGTTTTAAATTTTATACACTGATACAAGCTCCAACCTGCTACCGACATCAAAAGTCAAAGGTCATGCGAGAATATGATTCCCTACTAGAAATAACAGGGTAATACAAAATTTATTAAAGCCTTTTCCGATGCCGATAAAAAAACTATATCGCTCGAATTGTATAAAATCATGGCTACAATTGCCATGGCATCGAAATTTAGTCAAGTATATAAGTACCTGAGAAATGTCCTCAAATATGCTTACTATCATAGTGGCACATAAACACATGATATGCTAACCATCCAAACACAGATGCACTCCAGCATAAAGCACTGCGTCGTGAAACAATGACATGAGTACGATTCAAAATATTCCAGCTTACGCACACAAAAACAAGATATATACGAATGCAATTAATTGTTTAACAACTCGAGAGCACCTATAACACGAGAACATGCTTCTCTGATCTATGAATGCTGAAGCCTAGTATAACGATATGGCATTATGGAAGGGAGGAATATCACCATTAAGTGACATTTAACTTTCCTAGTGCTGTCAACTTCTACATGCATACATCAAGCGCCTAAACTAAACGTGATTCAATTGTTCGTTGAATAAGTCAGCTGCTCGAGTACATTGTTTGAAATAAGTGGAGTATCGCAATATAGCGCTACCATCGACAAATATACTGCTTATTTTAAGATTACTTTTAGTTATTTTCATGCTGAGCATAAAATATTTTAAAATGTCTGCTGACGAAACACACTAATCACTACATAGCGCCAATTGTGTAGAAGCTAGAAATGCGTTGTACTGGCAATGACCTTAACGAAAATACAACGTTAAGATTTCGCTACTATAACACAAGCAAATGCAGAATTCATTAAACACCTCAGGAGAACATACCAATCTAAGCCATTTGATAATATCAACATTATAATAAATTGCAATTAGAGATATTTGTAATCAGAAACGGAGCCAAAGCCCCAACTAATTAAGAGCTTCTGTACTTCGTTGACGCCAGGCAGATCAAAGTGATATTAACACAGAATTAATAAACCAGTCGAGCACAAGGAAAATTCGTGTAAACTTGGCTACAGAAATATTGACTCATACTCACAGCTGCAGGCCATAACCCAAAGATTTGCCTCTAGTGAATGGGATTAGTCATATTTTGCTAGGCCACCGCGATGAGTCATAAAACGGGAATATGAGTGTCTAGCTTATGCAGTTCATTACCCCTGTCAATGACAGGGGGTCATCGTGGTTTGACATAAATATGTCTTATCATAAAACCCAATCAGAGCGCGGTCTGACCTCTGTGCCCGATAGTCACAATTCACCTCCTACTAGGATAAGCAACTAACGGACAGGACTAGTAGTGGGTAATTGTTAATTATTGATTTCGTTGCATGCGGCTTAAGTGTGATATATGTAAGATAATCCTGCATTTATAATTTGCTAGGGAGTGGCAGAATAAGATGACAGAGTAATGCAACCATAAATGTAAGGGGGAATCATCATCCCGCTTTTGATGCCCGCAGTAGGTATAGGTTCATACGAGACGTATTTGTGTATTGATATATGTAAGATTAAAATATAAAAGTAATGCCCAATCGCATTTATAATTTGCGTAGAGGGAGTATATAGCGCTTCTATCGACAAATGTACAGTCTATTCTAGAGTTTCTTAAAGGTGGATTGGTAGTTTTTTTCATGTTGACAAAACAAACTAATCACTTCATAGCCTTCAATTGTGTCCTAAAACAGGAACACGCATCTGAATGGTCGAAGCTGACTTGGGACGCCAGGCATGATGGGTGTGGGCTTACCCTGACAACATTGTCTTCTCTAAGGGCTTCGCAAGTTTGCATCCGGTGCAACCCCTGACTAACGGTTTCCTCTAGCGAGATGAGATGATAATCAACAACGTACAATGTATATGCACGAAGCCATTCGGCCTCTATCCGTCATCAGAATGCCAATCCACTTAGAGGTCCGTAGATATCAGCTTGTATTGATCCAATGCATGTTGGTTTGTTCAAAGGCGCAATATTTCATAGTTGTATTGCTTATGGCATGCATAAATAGGTAATACTCACAGCTAAACATAAAGCACCTGGAGTGGGAACTGCAGACATATCAGATTGAACGATGTCCATTTATGAAAGTAAGCTTGAAATATTAATCAAAAATACGCAAACAAGTTACGAATGAATGATTTTAGACTCTGCTTGGAGCTGACGCTGACGCCGAATATTCGAACCGAAGCAGCCACACCATCAATATATAATATTCAGAACCATTTGATTGATCGTTTGATGAAAAATGGACCATTTTTAAAAACAATATTGGTATGGTTGCGGTACAAAATGGAAAAATACTTCATCATATAATGTCATTCAATACAAGCAAACCAGCTGACTGTGTCAAAGCAATCCATTTGTGCCAAGTACACGCCCACTTCGGTTATGGTTAATTCAGGCAGCGGTTCCCATGTTCACATCTGACATAGGTATCTATATTAATGAAACATGCATGGGTTGATTTATAGACATATTATACATATTGGGTTAGTTCATAATAGTATTTCTTCCATATTCACAGTACATGGGCCCGAACTCTAACAGAGATATATATTCATGATAATGCATTTCAATTTGCATCTTTATTAGAAAACTAATTTTGAATGGAAGCTTGGATAGCAATGCCGTTAGAAGATGAAGAGACCCAGTATACAGATGCTGGTTATTTATTTTTACAAAATAACACCTCATAAAATGTTTCAACACTTACTTTTAGGATACCTGCAAAGGTCAGATCACATAATTCAATGCCAGGCATCTTATATGAGGCCACATCAGCTGTTCAGCTGAGAACATTCAATATTAGCTATTGTCAAATTGCATAATAATCATAGTCATGGTTTTTATAGCATAGATACTTATTTATAAAACAATTAAATAATTATGTAGTCCAGAGGATGCTAATTTAATGGCTGGTGTTATTTGTGTCAGGTGACCCTGTGGTGAGGCAGATATCTGACATTTGTATTTGCACCATCAGGTCAGCTTATTCCCTTTTTTGATAGACCATGACATTGACCGTTGCCTTGATAAGCAACAGCCCAATGTGAATGTGATGTTGTGATTTCAAATTGTAATTGATATTTGGTCATGCCATCAGACAACCTCTTTACAAGTTAGATCAGACATCAGAAATAGGACTACCCCCAAGTATTGTTTATAATTGCAATCTGAGGACCATTTGATCTTTGAGGTCTAATATATAAAGATTACTGGCAATAGTTAAGTTTATGAAACACTAAGTTACAGTGGGAAAGCAGCCACTGATATGTGTATATTTTTAAAACCTACTATGCAAATCATGCATACCAGTTAAAACCATCAATGGTGCTGCAACATTAGCCTCTTTGATCACAACTTGCCAAACAGTGTAACAACCTGCCAAACAGCGCAGTACCATACACATCATGGTTATGTCTAACCATATAACAACATATCAATCATCATGGCTTAAAGGGTATGAATTAATTGTTTAAATCGTTAAGTTAATGTTTTATCGTCAAGTTCTCGTTACATTTACATAACAACGAACAGTCATAATTATAATACCCAAACAAGTCGGTCAAACAAGAATCTGTTTTCCAACTTAACAGAACCATCCAACAGTATTAAAAACAAACAGAATTGCGGATCAGCTGATTGCGCTCGTTTCGTCGAGGAAATTGGGTCATGGATATAAATTCGGTCTGGGTAGGGGTAAAACGCGGATTAGGTAATACATAGCACGCAGTAATAGAGATAGTATTATATTGTACCGTCACATTTTCTTTTCTGTCCATGTCAGAATGTATTTGCCGGGATAATCCGTATTTGACAACAAATTCACGAAGTTGTCAGCCTAATGTAGAGTTATTGTATTTAATCAATCTTAACTAGGGCTGTGATAAAACAAGTTAAATTGAATTCTAATTATCATAATTCGTCAGGTAGGCAATTCTATCTGACTTGACTTGGATAATCGTCTGCTAGTTTTTCATTATATATTTCGCTGATCTGCCGCTCATCTGAGGTAACAGAGTGAATTTGGCATAGGGATGGGTTTTTATATTAAGTATTTTGTTATTATATGGTATTCAATGACGCAGCAGTGCTGAATACTCTGTGAATTATGTGTATTTGGAAGTTTGTAAAGGAGGTACTTGACTTTTACGGTCGCACTTGATTATTTTGGTCACATGACCATACAAAAAATATACACGGCGGGGTCAATGAGAATAAAAGCGCTCAGGTACGTGAATCCAGTAGAGGGACATGGGGTTATTGAACTATATAATATATATATATATATATATATATATATATATATATATATATATAGATATATATAGATCTATATATATATATATATATATATATAGATATATATATATATATATATATATATATATATATATATATATATATATATATATATATCTATATCTATATATATATATATCTATATATATATCTATCTCTCTCTATATCTCTATATATATATATCTATATATATATATATATATATATATATATATATGTCTGTGTGTATATATGTATATATATATATTACATATATCCCACCATACATCTAGTTTAATCTCAGAAGTTCGTAATTATATATTGCTAAAGCCTTTGATTAACTCTTGCCATGACTCGGAATAACAGTGGATGGACTAATCAAGGAACCTAATCAGTGTCAGGCGAAACCGCTAACTCGCATTGTCGCAATTCGTGCCATCCCTGCCCTGTTAATATTAAACGGTTGCAGTAATTAGGAAGGGATAGATGTGATGAGTTGTTTGATAAATGGATTGTCAACGGAATGAAACACAACCCATTTGATGTTGTTCAAAGTAAACTTCACATGCAAGTGAGTTAATAATGCAAGCGGTGTAGAAAGCATCGTAATAGGTTGGAGAAAGTTCCAGTCTTATTCATCATCCAATATTTGGTAGAGGGCTTACAGAACATTATTTTGTCGACCAGAGGTGGGCCTGATAACATCTAACATGGACATTTGGCTAATGGAAATGGAGTGTGAAGTTGTTATTAGAAGAACATCTGACCATGAAAAACTCTGTGCGCTTTATGGCACTTCGAAAATCTCTTCTAATCCGATGGGCTCTGCGAAATCTCGAATTAGATGGGATACTTTCAAATTCTTATATTAGAACGAGTAGCTTCGTTCATTACAGATATGTCGCTGTCTTGCGCGCGGTATAGGACGATTGTGTCAATGAATCACTTAGGTAATAGCCATTTAGGCATTGTCATAACTTTGGACCATTATAATAGCATTTCTTTTCGGCACTCATGGTACAGATATTTTATGACGATCAAGTTCAAGTGCAATCATTTAACAAAGCGTGGGGTGCGATCATAATGTGCAAATAAAATTAAGTAGAACATTGATATTTTCGTGCGCGAAAAATCGGGAATATTTTTACATTTACGGGCCAAACAAAGTTCTTGTATGAAGTTAACAAAGTTCAATCTTTCTTGATCAATGTTCGGTAGACTAAGCTTGCTTAAAATATCATTAAAAGAAATGGTCTGGTCGTAAATCATAGCAGTAATAAGATAAACGATACTCATAATATATCTAATATTATTTGCATAATATATATCAATTTTTATATGTGTATTTACATTGACATTGTCGGCTTTTCGACAAAGTCTGATATATTGTTATAGGCTACACCTGCCTTAATGTTCTTCATTCATCAAAAGGTAGCAACAAGTTCACTGTTGGAGACATTATGTTATCGCTTTGATGAATAAATAGGAAAGGTAGTTTATTTGCGTTTATATTTATTCAGTGCTTTTCCCCTAAGCGTTAGCAATCCTCTATGCAATCAGATGTGGGCGAGAGATGCAAAAGAGATTCATGTACATATAAATATCTAGGTATGCATCTTTGAATGATTGTTACATAGCACAGTCTGGTGCCATATGGACCCATTGGTACTGTCTTATTCACTATGGGCCCGGTGCCTGAAATAAACTATCATTATTACATATACATATATATATGTTTATATCTACATATATAAACATATATAAATATATACATATTTATATATATATATATATATATATATATATATATATATATATATATGTGTGTGTGTGTGTGTGTGTGTGTGTGTGTGTGTGTGTATATATATATTTATATAAACATATATACATGTAGTATGTATATGCATGTACATTTATAGGTGTATATTTGTGACCTGTTATCGCTGTATTCACTGCAGTTTAAGGCAGAAGACAGAGGGCGACTTAACTTAGAATTCAATGGATATCAATTGTTGGTGCAAATTATTGTACCATATAGTAATGATCTAGCATCCAATATTTCATATCTGCGCTGTGAAATATGCGTATGTGAGCAAGAAGCTTACTCTATAAATCAGGATCTGCCTTCTTGGATGACCCGCTGCCGTAGATTACAGCACCCGCTCGGTCTGTGGTGAGGATAGTGGCGTTTTCTGACCTCAGTGACCTTGCAGGTCTGTTTATATTGACAAGTTCTTTCGTTAAGCTCGTTAGGGAGCCAGTAAAGACCCTTCATCGCTGGTGTGATGAGTTGGTACTTGAATGTCCTGGTCTCAGCAATTCTGGCGCTTATGGTCTTGCTCAGTCGTGTACGTGGGATACAAGGGAGGAGAGCATAGCAGTAGCCAATGAGCAATGTGACATGCGCGTGAATGAGTGGCATTGTCTATGATCAGAATGTTTGTCTAATTGCAAGTTGTTAATACTGAGATGATGCAGCCACCAACTTCTCTGTCAGTTTGGAGGTAAATGGCAGGTCATTGCCAGACCTGTAATTGTTAAAGTTAAGGATCTAGGCTAATCGTCTTGAGTGTGTGTGTGTGTGTGTGTGTGTGTGTGTGTGTGTGTGTGTGTGTGTGTGTGTGTGTGTGTGTGTGTGTGTGTGTGTGTGTGTGTGTGTGTGTGTGTGTGTGTGTGTGTGTGTGTGTGTGTGTGTGTGTGTGTGTGTGTGTGTGTGTGTGTGTGTGTGTGTATGTGTGTATGTATCTATTTATGTGTATACATATGTATATACGTATATAATATTGTAGTTTAGCCGAACACCAATTGACGTTTATACTTTCACTGCGATGATGATAAATTTCCGTCAATTGTTCTTAATTTCAAATTCAGTGCTCGGACCTAAGCAGCTGGATTATTCATTATTTAGGATTGAACCAAAGGCGGTGGCAGCCATGTTAGAGCAATAATGTGCAAAGTAATAAGTACAGTTTTGGGATGAAATTGGTATGAACAATACCAATGAGAACAACCTCTTTATGGCGTATCCGAATGTGGTGCATATGATCTCTGACATGCCACTTCTATGCGATTCATTTTCACCAAACAGTCATATACTTAATAAAGATACTGCAATATTGGTATGTTTTATCGAATTGGATCGTTGTGCACATCTGTGTCCGTAGTATTATCCAAATGGAATTGTATAAATTGAAATGAAAGGAATAACTCGAATATGTGATTGCATATTGTGATATATATATATATATATATATATATACTTACAATTGCAACCATTTTGGACAATATAGACAAAACCGACCATTTTGGGTCATCTGCTTATTTTGCATTTGCGGGCTCAAATTATGTGATATCGCGGATGCCAAATTTTAACATCTGCCTTGTATGGCTTTATTTAGTTATCTTCATTCAAAACTTATTTCCGACGATTTTAAATTTTTTGTTCCAAAATGGTTGTACCAAAAAGGTCATGACGGTTTTGTCATGCAAAAAACCAACCATTTTGGCCTTTTTATATAATCGACCATTTTGGCCATATTATAAAACCAACCATTTTGGCCTTTTTATATAATCGACCATTTTGATCATATTATAAACCAACCATTTTGGCCATTTTATATAATCAACCATTTTGACCATATTGTAAAACCAACACATACCCCGTCGTACAAGGTATTATGCGAATGTATAACCCGTCGTACAGATTGAAGCTGAAAAACATACCCCGTCGTACAAGTATGAGGCCCAAAAACCGTCGTAAAAGTCGAGAGGCCGAAAAAGCTTGATAATCATTTAAAGTTAACATTTCATGCTTGATAATCATTCAAAGTTAAGGGATTTCCGTGTCATTGACTAGGCTTTCCGCTGCTCGTCCATTATTTTGGTACGAACTTTGTTGTACGGATAGGTTATGCCGTTCTCTTGGATGATGCGCATAATCTCTTGTTGTCCTGGGGGACAGAGTTTAAAAACACCCGACATTAATCAACATGTCCGCTTGATAATACAGTTAACATTAAACCAAAAATTCACGCATTACCAGCTTTCAGTCATATAACTGTTACCAGGCAGTTTGCGTTTGGGACTTGGAAGCTTGATATACTGTCCAAAAGCCTTGTGGATGATGCTTGTCTAGGCAGAATCCCATTTGCAGCGCTTTTTCATTGGGCCCTCATCACAACTGTTATCTTCATCAGGTGCAACTAGAGCTGATTCTGCAAAAATATTTCCTACCAATTACTTAAATATATTCTAAACCCAAACGTGAAACACCAATCAATAGCTCACATATATGATAGCATAAAAAAAAATTGTCACTGACCATTCAATTGGAAATTGGCAGGATCATAAACTTCAAGTGAATCTGGCCATACCACATAAAGGAAACACATATATATATAATTATCCTGCCGCCCGACACTTGAATTATGCATTGGCATCCATACAACGCCATATATTCAAGTATTATTTTTTTTAGTTCTACCACCAGTCACAACAAAGCATTATCTATATGAACAGAGCACAGAAAGACTAATTGCACTCTGAGAAGTGCCATTCATCGTCTCAATCAAGACAGAATATTCACCAGTTTTACCGACCATTTGTGCCGTCGTGTCCAAGTTGTTGAGGAACGCGCCAACTCGAGACACAGCAAGAGCGGGCAGCGGCCTCTGGTAGGTACCGCGGTTGACCTCGGACGAATGCCCCATGTGTTTGTAAAACAACTCGCGATCTTGTTGGGAGACGTCCTGTCTAGCGTATAATGTAGAGATGCGAGCTCTTTGGTTGGTAGCATTTACCAGACTGCCTGCTTTTTTCATCACTGCTTCCGTGGCACTCCATCCAGCCACATGCCGTGAGAATCCAATATTGGGGAAAATGAATGTGTTTTCCTCCAATATATTTGCGCCACTTCTCCTTTCATTGTCGGCAAGTAAATCCATTGCATTGAAGCAATCTTTTGGGATGATGATGCTTACCAAGTGATTACCCTTACCCGTACAGTAGGTTACGTCCAATTCAGAGGAATGGTAATCGTCATCGGTTTGCCATTTTCTTCGTTCAGTCCATTGTTTGATGGTCATTCTACAAGGCTCCCCACCTCGCCTTGCATTGAAAAGTGTGAGCCTACTACAAGTCAGATTCCTTAGCTCAACAAATTCGGGCAAGTGGCAAATTCATCGATAGTGATTCCTGAAAGGTATGGGATGCGATCCACTGTGTGGTTTCTGAGTTTCACCATAACTTCTTCCGGGGGAGTCCTCTCGGGCAGCCTTAAGCGTTCTTGTCTTGATTTGTTAATCAGATATTTACAATCACTGAACATCAGGTTCTGGTGGTGCTTGAGCAGGCTTTTAAAATGCCCAAGCTCCTCTACCTGTTCCTTTCCCTGTTCCCCAGAAAGCATAAGGGCCTCTCCCTGTATTATTTCAGCTGATCGCATCAGTAGATAATATAATGAATTCTTCAATCCATATTTGAGTGTTTTGTCATCTGATGTGAGGCTAGTGATTGCTTCTCTAAGCGTTGTCCAGTTGCCGCGGTGGAACATGTCTCCAGCATCCTTCATTTCAGAGTCATCTTGCATTTGAACTTCTTAGTACAGACTTGCAAGCATGCGCATATCAGCCATAACTGATTTGCGTACTTCTTCTTTGCCCAAAGATGCTTGCCTATCATTTTTATTGTGCTGTCTGTTCTGCAACAGTCTCCAACGGCATTGCTGTGGAAGCTACTTAAAATCTCTTTAAAGTCATTGCCTTCCTTTGAGTTGATGACCATTGCCGAAATTGGTTTTGGCCTCATCTCCTCCTTGCATTGGCGCCTGTGCCGATAGAAGTAAAGCTTGCTGTACGCCCCTTTGCACGATGAGCAATGGACAGTTTCGGCATTAGTGGAACTCCGTTTGATGCTTTCAAAACAAGTCGGTGTCTTTGTCTTGTTTTGTTCAACAATTCCAGCATTGCGCAATTTTGCGAATGCCCTCCGTTCATCTATTTTGGATAACTCAGCCCCTCAGATTTTAATGTGTAATTATGTCCACATTTAACTATAACATGCAAATGTAAAGCTTTATCTTGGTTATTTGTGGCCTCCTTGTAGAAATTGTATGCTAAGAAATCCTCATTTAAAGTGATTATCTGTGATACAGATGGTCAAAATGTTGACTTTGTGCTCGGGACTTTTTCACAACCCCTCTAAATGCTTCTATTGGGAAATTGCCACTCACTAATAGCCATTGATATCACAAAACCACCAGCAGTGTTATTTTGCTATTCCCCACTCATAGCCGCTCTCGCGCTCTGAGTGTCACGAGCGCGTATGCGCCCATCGAGTCCGTTAAGACCTCCAAACTATTCAGATACCCCGTGACCCAGTTAACTGTAGCGCCTTATGTTCCCAAACCTCTTCCGCATCCTACTCCAACGCAAGAATGCTCTTCTGTCTTTACCCACCAGGCGACCATCATCCTGCACGGTGGTAACTGTCCCGAGAAATCTTTATTGCATTCTTTTCCCTTAAAAGGTTTTAATTGTCAGTTTCTTGTCCGGTAGTGACAAAACCAACTGTCATGGAAAAGTCTGACAAAACTTTCATGGTTAGAAAAACCCAACAGGATATGCATTATGTCATGTTGCGGTTTGTCAGGTTGGAAGTAGCATAATTTGGTGGAGGATCGTTTTGAACTGGTTGTGTCATGTGGAAAGATAAATGTTCTTTTCCCCAGATAGATTCCTATCGTTTACGTAGTACGAATATCTCCTCGAATAACACCCCTTTTGTCGCATTCTGAGTATCATAACAGAGTTCTACCGCATTTGTTAAAAGATACGGGATGGAGAGAAGAGATGAGTTTCCCAACCTATGCAGGTCAAATAGTTTATTGGGATGTTCCAATAAGCAGGGTTGATAGATTCAACGGTATGACGTTAATTATTTAAAAAGTAATTTAAGCATGCCAACAGTTTCACTCACACACGCCAAATGGCTGTGAATCGTACAAGTGACTGAAACAGTCCAACTGATTTTGTAAATCAGATAAATTCCATATCGACGAGCTTACAATACGTGACTTGCCAACATTTGACAAAGTCGCAATATGAAATCTCCCAAGGACGCTGACCGTTGCCATGGCGCCGAAGCTATATGGCGTTGGGAGATTTCTCAATGAAAATAAACAGAATACATGGTGTCTTTAAATTGACCGTACCGCTTTATTCTTGGTTCTACAGAAGAGATAATCATACGGATGTGCTGAGGAGAGT
This sequence comes from Urechis unicinctus, assembly GCA_034190875.2. Lineage (NCBI taxonomy): Eukaryota > Metazoa > Annelida > Polychaeta > Xenopneusta > Urechidae > Urechis > Urechis unicinctus. The sequence continues at coordinate 75,987,935 of CM067344.1, read as the reverse complement.
CTACTTTGTGTGGATCCGAGTGATAATCGTAAAGTTATTTGAGTTTCGGTGAATTATCCGGTTTTGAAGCGGCAAAATCGCGATTTAAAACATTTAACTCGAAAATCTGATCGATTATCACTCGGATCGACATATCACTTTCATTCTTCTACATTTTGGTATAATTTATATAGCAATCGTATGGAGAATATATAGGTACGGCCCTTTTTCCTTAGGTACATAAATCACGACACAACTTTTATGGCCCCGAAAAAATACCACTTTTCGTCATTTTCGTCGGCGATTAGCACCACATTAAATACCAGCAAGAAAAACGAAAATTGTACCAAATGAAAAGCTATTCTTCATTAATAATATATTAAAAGAACAAAATGTATCATTGCGTCATTAGTTGTCAATGGTCATTTACACGAGACTACCAAACGGCCTAAAAACGGCCTTGTCCAAACGAGATCGGCGCCGCGTTTGTCCGCCCTACTAATGTTGCAGCACGGACGATTCCATGTCAAAAATGCTTGTAGGGCACGTATTTATTCTCTGATTCGTGGATAATCAAATTACCATCATTTATGTTATTGCTGTAACTATTATACATATCGATTGCCTTGGGCAGCTTCATGTTATTTAACCACTCTGGACACTGTAATCTGTCTGTCAACGATGTTGGACAACAATCCTCGTCCCTTGAATCGGGAGAGTCCAAACAGCTGTCATTAGTAATCGCCGTGTGACACAGCGACAATCTTGCGGCCCTGTCGGGTTGACAGGCTTCTGTGAAGTTCTGAGCGGCTATATTTACGCAGCATGAACTTGTAGAGGTGGAGGCAGCATCACGGAGCGTTAAGAATCCAGTCTTCGCTCTTATATTATACGTTTTAATGATTTATTTTCGTATGGTTAAATATTAACGGGAATCATGCAAACCAGCCGTATAGTTTCGGGTCGAACGGTAATGTCTTGTAGGGCAGTAGGGCAAGGCAACAGGGCACTTATCAAAGTATGTTCCTGTCATATTATGTCGTGTCCAAATGCATATATTCCTGCATATATTCACAATATGCCTTATCCAGCGTCACACTGACCTCAAACTGATTCATTTTATATTCTTTATTACATGTTTTATACCTTTATTGGACATTGAATTAACTTTGTGAATTTCCCTGAATCTCATTTCCATGTGAATGATATAAATCCCCTCAGGACACTTTGAATAAAACATGGATTAAACAATCTTTAAGTTTTAAATATATTGCCTTTATTCAGTTAGCTACATAATAACAAGTAGTTATAAAATAAAATAAATACATCTGCATCTGCAGGCAATGTGCTAGAGGATCTGTCAAGGTCAGGAATAGGTAGACAATGAATTTGTTTTGCTGATGATTAAACTTTGATTGTAGTTCATTTGCTTATCTAGGGTCACCTAAACTCTACCAGACATGTATCCACAATATAAGCATTCAGAGATGATTTAGCAAAAGAAATGGACCTCAATTGACTGAATGTATTGACCTCATAAGGATCAGTGATCAGGAAATCAAGCAAATAATTGAGGGCATTAGAACAGATAAATTTGAAAATGATCAGCAAGAAATACCACATCAGCATCTTATGTTGCACTAGCAGTAATATACTTTTAAGAGTCTTGGAGGGTTTCCATCTAGACACAATTAGTGAGTCCACAACAGCTTGCCTGTAAGATACAGCAAAAGATGATTCTCCTGCTGTGCACCAGCTATAGTTGCACATTCTGTTACACACATAAAATTAACTTGTCAAACTGTCTATCAGTCTTATATCATAAGAAATAAAGGAAGTCTATGTAATACATTACACAACATTAATTCTTGTCAACCTGATTAGGTTGATCATCAATACACATGTCACATGGATCAATCTCTTGTTATTAAGTAAAGGAAGTAAAAACTAATACTCTCTCATGTTGATTCTGTGACAAAACATTCACCAGATGTTCAGATTAAGTCTACCGTTCAGTCTTCAGCAACAGGGCTGGAAATTAACTAAAATGGCCACCCGTCCTGACCTGTCCCGATGACGGGTGGCCATTTTAGATGTTAACCGGCCTCAAGAAATTTTACCCCTTCAAACAAAAAAGATGCCATGTTAGGCGAAACCTAGTTTGGTTACATACTTGGATGGTGATAAGAACCCCAAGTCAGTGTCACGATTAGTTGTTGATAAGAACCCTAGGTCAGTGACATACTGGGATGGTGATAAGAACCCCAGGTCAGTGTCACGATGAGTTGGTGATAAGTACCCCAGGTCAGTGACATACTGGACTGGTGATAAGAACCCCAGGTCAGTGTCACGATGGACTGGTAATAAAGAGAATCCCAGGTCTGTGTCATGCTGGGCTGGTGATGAAGAGTTGATATGAATTGCAGATAAATACAAAGCAGATTAAGTGTACATCAATTTGACACTGTACACAGGTGCATACATCATAACTGCAGGACCATCAATTAGGACCAGGTGGAGCTTAACAGTCTTCCTGGGTAAACAGAACCTCTGATAAAAATCTTCTACTTAAACCGACTGATGACCCAAACTCACACACAACCAATACAGATAATACTCATTGTTTCGGTCATTTTTGTCATTCTGATGGTTTTATGACAATTAGACATAACATGTCTTTTTAAGCCCCAGTGATTGATATATCTCAACAGGATATAATAAAACGAGAAGCCAAAACATTTGTAAACAGTAGTGAAACCAAAACATTAATGAAGCCACAACATTGATGAAGCCACAGCATTGACGAAGCCACAACACTGGTGAAGCCACAAAATTGGTGAAGTCACAATATTAGTGAAGTCACAACACTATTGCAGCCACAACATTGGTAAAGCCAAAATATTGATGAAGCCACAACAGTGGTGAAGCCACAATATTGGTGAAGCCACAACATTGGTGAAGCCACAGTTTTGATGAAGCCACAGTATTGGTGAAGCCACAATAATGGTAAAGCCACAACACTTGTGAAGCCACAACATTGGTGATGCCACAGTGTTTGTGAAGCCACAATATTGGTGAAGTCACAATATTGATGAAGCCACAATATCACTGAATCCACAACCCTGGTGAAGCTGCAACGTTGGTGAAGCCACAACAATGTGGAAGCCATTACACTGATGAAGCCACAACACAGGTGAAGCCACAACATTGGTGAAGCAACAGTATTGGTGAAGCCACAATATTGATGAAGCCACAATATTGGTGAAGCCACAGTATTGGTGAAGCCACAACATTGGCAAAGCCACAGTATTGGTGAAGCCGGAATATTGGTGAAGTCATAATATTGATAAAGCCACAATATAATTCTATCCACAACTTTGGTGAAGCGGCAACAATGTTGAAGCCACAACACTGGTGAAGCCACAACATTGGTGAAGCCAAATTACTGCTGAAACCATTACACTGATGAAGCCACAACACTGGTGAAGCCACAACATTGGTGAAGCCACAGTATTGGAGAAGCCACAGTATTGGTGAAGTCATAATATTGATAAAACCACAATATAATTCAATCCACAACTTTGGTGAAGCGGCAACAATGTTGAAGCCACAACACTGGTGAAGCCATTACACTGATGAAGCCACAACACTGGTGAAGCCACAACATTGGTGAAGCCACAGTATTGGAGAAGCCACAGTATTGGTGAAACCACAACATTGGTGAAGCCACAGTATTGGTGAAGTCGCAATATTGGTGAAGTCATAATATTGATAAAGCCACAATATAATTCAATCCACAATTTTGGTGAAGCGGCAACAATGTTGAAGCCACAACACTGGTGAAGCCACAACATTGGTGAAGCCAAATTATTGCTGAAGCCATTACACTGATGAAGCCACAACATTGGTGAAGCCACAGTATTGATGAAGCCACAATATTGGTGAAGCCACAGTATTGGTAAAGCCACAAAATTGGTGAAGCTACAGTATTGGTGAAGAAGCCAGAATATTGGTGAAGTCATAAATATTGATGAAGCCACAATATCATTGAATCCACAACACTGGTGAAGCCGCAACAATGTTGAAGGCACAACACTGGTGAAGCCACAATATTGAAGTGAAAATATTGAGCCCACAATATTATTGGTGAAGCCACAACATAGGTGAAACACAAAGCACTGGTGAAAGCACAACATCGAAGTGAAGCCACAGTATTGGTGAAGCCCACAAAATTGGTGAAGCCAAAATATTGGTGAAGCCACAACATTGATGTAGCCACAGTATTGGTGAACAGTATTGGTGAAGCTACAGTGGTGAAACCGCAACATTGGTGAAGCCACAGTATTGGTGAAGCCACAGTATTGGTGAAGCCACAAAAAATTGGTGAAGCTACAGTATTGGTGAAGCCATAATATTGGTGAAGTCATAATATTGATGAAGCCACAATATCATTGAATCCACAACACTGGTGAAGCCGCAACAATGTTGAAGGCACAACACTGGTGAAGCCACAGCAATGTTGAAGCCAAAATATTGATGAAGCCACAGTATTGGTGAAGCTACAACATAGGTGAAAACACAACACTGGTGAAGCCACTTCATTGTTGATACCACAGTATTGGTGAAGCCCAAAAATTGGTAAAGCCAAAATATTGATGAAGCCAAAACATTGGTGTAGCCACAGTATTGGTGAAGCTACAGTATTGGTGAAACCGCTACATTGGTGAAGCCACAGTCTTGGTGAAGCCACAATATTGGTGAAGTCATAATATTGATGAAGCCACAATTAAATTCAATCCAAAGGACTGGTGAAGCTGCAACAATGTTGAAGCCACAACACTGGTGAACCACAACAATGTTGAATCCAAAATATTGATGAAGCAACAGTATTAATGAAGCCATAGTATTGGTTAAGCCATAACATTGGTGAAACCACAACAATGTAGAAGCCAGAATATTGATGAAGCCACAGTATTAGTGAAGCTACAACATTGGTGAAAGCACAACACTGGTGAAGCCACAAAATTGGTGAAGCCACAATCTTGGTGATGCCAAAATATTGGTAAAGCCGGAACACTGGTGAAGCCACAACACTGGTGAAGCCACAACAATGATGAAGCCAAAATATTGATGAAGCCACAGTATTGGTGAAGCTACTACATTGGTGAAAACACAACACTGGTGAAGCCACTTCATTGTTGATACCACAGTATTGGCGAAGCCAAAAAAATGGTAAAGCCACAACACTGTTGAAGCCGCAACATTGGTGAAGCCAAAATATTGATGAAGCCACAACACTGGGGAAGTCACAACATTTGGTAAAGCCAAAATATTGGTGTAGCCACAGTATTGGTGAAGCCACAGTATTGGTGAAACCACAACACTGGTGAAGCCACAGTATTGGTGAAACCACAACATTGGTGAAGCCACAGTATTGGTGAAACCACAATATTGATGAAGCCGCAATATTATTGAAGCCACAGTATTGGTGAAGCCACAATATGGTGGAGCCACAAAAACTGGTGAAGCCACAATATTGATGAAGTTGTGAATTTACTATTAACATGCATGCAGAAGAATTATTATGGTGGTTTAGCACATGGACCTTAATGTTGCAAATGTAACTCATCATGTAGAATAGTGAGGAGGTGATGTTGCTTCATCTACATTGCTGTCAGTAATGTAGATGAAGCCACATGACCTCATCACTATTCTTATGTTAAACTATACATTTATCTTAAATCACTAAATGTCTTTCCACTAAGTAAGAGCCTAGTGGTCCTAAAGCAAAACACTGCTCCCTTTGATATGAGGAGGTATCATGCAGAGATAGATGAGCATAATTGTGCTGTTTGGACAGCTGATACTGTTGCCCATCTTGAACAAATAAATTTCCTAAATAGGGCAGATTAACCAACACAGAGGATATGTATCTCCAATATGATTAAATTGAGAAACTGGGTCCATAATATTAAACCCAGAACAGGAGGTAAAGCAGTTAATCACTACCAGATCGCGAATGCTGCTGAGCAAAATGTCATCACAAGCACCTAGACAATCTCACAGCCTAACAATAACTACAGAATGCCGATGGCTAGTAAACTCTGCTGCTTTTGACACTTACAAGTTATGACAGCATTTAATCATAGCGTTTATAGTATAACATTGTATTCAATGACACACCAGGGCTGAACAATATCCCCCAAACCCACTTGTCCAGCAACAACAGTCCATCACCAAGTAGTTATGCAAAAAGTTTAAGCATTTGAGCCTAATAATTTAAATTTTTAAGAAATGATTCACCTAAACAACCATAAGCTAATAATAACTTAGCTACATTTTTCCTTGAACAAGCAAATTTAATTTGCTTTTATCTAGCAAGTCCGGGATCAAAAGCCATAAAGCTATGAGTTAAAGTTTGCAAGATTTGGTCAATGTAAAGTTTCTAGCTTGCATTATAAGAAAAGTGCCATCAAGAATTATTCCCCATTGAGATAATTACTCAGGAACAAAAGGTATTGCAGTGCTGATATTTACTTTGTAAGTGATCATCAATATAAGAGTGATTCATGTTTAACAGGTATTCCCTATTTGGTTAACATAGCTAATGAGATTATTTTACAATAATAAGGTCACAAAGGGCTGATAGTTTGTTTGTAAGTGACAATCAATATAAGAGTGCCTTGCATTATCAAAAAAATGTTACACCAAAAGTTTACAAGCAGACAGATGGACAGGGCAAAACTGTGCTGAGGAGCATAACTATTAATGGTTACTGCCTAATGGTCCCATAAATTATACCTTATAAGTGGCAAGCAACAGGTCCAGGATGGGCAACAAAAAAAGTGACCTCCCAAGCCATGCCTAACCAGGCAGTTTGTTACATCTTGGGAACTGCACTGTTCTAAAAAGGCCTCATGTGTGATTTGGGGCTTCAGATATGCTTAATAACCCTTCAACACTAGACCAGATGCACAGTGCTCAAGACTAACTGACAGATGACCATGTCATTTATAGCTTATACATGATATATTCAAATGATGTGATTGTACTATTGAACAATTGTTTGGATTACACACATTGAACATTTGACAACAATTTTATTACCAATATTGATGTGGCAGATACCCAGACAAAAGAGGCTCTTGACTTCAATAACCTACTTAGGGTCTGATTATTTCCCTAGCCGCTAATGAAATTTGGCTGTAAACTCAAACCAGCACAGTTGTTTTGGATAGCTATTTCTGAGATCTAAAGGATCACTCTGCTGACTAATTGATAACAAAAGTGTGACTGAACTATCATATAACACATAATCAAACTTATAGGAATGTAATAAAGAACTCATGTTTTAGTGTATTACAATGATACATCATATTAACAGATCATTCTATTTCCATGTTAAGGGTAACATTACTGATGCAAGTAAATAATTCAAGGATGTGGAAAGCAAAATATCAATCTTCAACCTTTGAAAAATAAATCACATTTGAAAGAGTAACCCCACGATCAGGCGATGTTTACATCTGACAGATGGGGCAAAATCCGTTCGCTAAAATGGCCAATAGTCAATACGGTTAAATGAACGTTAGGAAATACATTTAAAAACAAATCAATGGTAATCGGTAGATCTGTCCAACCAAGCTGCAGGCATCTAGTCCTATTAACGTGGTATCTGGGTATTATTTGCCGTTAGAAAAGTGATCGGTAAGAATGAGTCTGAACGGTAGACCGTAGAGGCTAGAACCCACGTGCGGAACAGCCCACTGTAAACTACGGGTATTTCATAATTTGTCGTACATGAAATTTCTTTCCGCAGCAATAACGTTCATTGTCACATTAATGATATTCAATATTTAAACGTTAGAATCATACTGACCAGATTAGAATCAAATGTAAAGAGAGCGTGTAAAATGGTCATGGCTGACCTATAAACTTTGTTTATACTCGCTCCTGTACCGGAAATTCCATGCGGTATGGAAAGCTTGAATTGTTACAATCCCAAAATATACCTTCAGCTTGAGCCCGCGGATGCGTTCGTGGGGACAATTTGATTTTAAGACATGAGCAAACTGATAACATATAACGATCTGGCTAATCATTCCTTTGTTAAAAACAGTCCGTTGATACATATTATTTCATTTATTACTTGAAACATTGCACATCATAGATCGAGAAAACCAGTGAGATTCAGCGAGATTCTCCAAACGTTTTGAATGCTGATCTGCGTCTCGAGTTCCAAGCTTAAGTGCTTCATTTGTTCTTATTTATCTAAATAAAACACTATCAAACTGCTATATATTGAGAACAAAACACCAAAAATCAGTTGACAAAGACTTACAACTCCGGATTTCCCAGTAAAATCGCCATTTTTTTTATATCCGCCCGTAAAGATATTTGAGCGTGTGCCACCCGTTTTTCGTTAAACTGCTGATTTATATATTCATTCAAAATTTGTATGTTCTTCGTTTCAAGCGATAATTTGAAACAAAGAATTGTTCATTGAAGTTAAAAGTCGCACAAATCATGAATCTAAGTTTGAAGCAAATATACATCGAACAGAGCCAAATAATGACCGATTATTCAACATGGCCAAAATGGTCGTTAAGGCCAAAATGTAAATTCAGGGAAAGACAGTTAAAGCCAAAAAAAGTGGATAGTTACACCGAATAATAAGTTTCCAACCTTAGCGGAGTAGTAGCAAACAAAGTTACAATTTGGTGGGGAAGCGCAGTTGTGTAAGCCTATGAGATGACGCTGACTATTTTGGCCCCATGATCATCGTCCAAAATGTAAGTATGGGCCAAGATGGTTGGTGATTTGTACCAAAATGGTCGGACTTGTATAAATATATATATATATATATATATATATATATATATATATATATATATATATATATATATATATATATATATATAATATATATATATATATATATATATATATATATATATATATATATATATATATATATATATATATATATATATATATATATATATATTTATGCTCATGGCTTTCTGCCAGTATATCAAGAAAAAGTATAAGAAGTTAAGAATACCGAGTAAAAATAATGCTAGCTACGTTGGATACTGCTGCGCTGTTGCTGACAATGTTATTGCATCAAACAGAGATCATGCTGTTGTATAATGTCACTCACGATTTGAGTGACGTTTTATTATTGAAATACAATAAAGAATAAAATTATACACAATACAATGTGCTAAAAATATACATAATATTTAGCATATCATGATAAGTTATACAATTCATACAATATAATACACGAGTTGGCAGACAGGTGGGGGCCAGAATACGGCCACAAGGCAAGCCAAGCTTGACTTCCACCACCCAAAATATCCAATGTAATAGACTAATAGAATTGACAATAACGTAATAATCCATATCTGGATTGTACAAGACAATATCAGAGAGCATGACAGACAGATGTGCAAAGCTGAAATGATAACAATAACTGAAGCTAACTGAGGGAGCAGTTTAGAGTTGCAGGAGAAACAAATATCACAGCGTCTAACAACAGTCAGCCACCAGGCTACAACTGCGGAAACATTTTAGCGTTTAAACCATCAACATGGAAGCATCAAGGAAAGGATTCCTCAGCTAGCCACCAGGCTACAACTGTGACTTTGTTACGGTGTTTGATCTATAATCCAGTGGCTAGCTACCAGGCTACAACTGATGCCAGGGCTATATTGCTAATAATATGTTTGGCCATTAAAAACAAAAGTAAGAGCATTAAGCCCCAGCTAGCCACTAGGCTACGATTGTGGCTATGTTACAGTGTTTGATTGGCAAACTTGATAGCTCTACAATCCAGTGGTCGGCTAGCCACCAGGTTACAGCTGATACCCGGATCATGGTTCTAATATTACTTCTGATAAACAAAACGTTTAGATGAAGGAACAAACTGACTGAAAATGTTTTCAATTGAGGATGGAGGATCGGGAGTGACTGCGTAAAAATGTGGAATGCATATATATCGCTTGTATGCATCTGACTTCCACCGACCTAGTTTTTCTCTGAATCCCAGCATGTTGTTGAAGAAGCAAACAGCAGTTGAATACGTCAGTATAGAAGAGGAAGCAAATCCTTGAGAATCTAAGTATGTGATAAAAGTGAACGGAAAATCGATTGACACTGGAAAGAAACAACGAGATCAGTGGACAGAATCTACGATCTCGCATATTTTACTACTGCACGGCGGTGAGGAAGGAGCCAAGGATGCCGAGAGGATCTTAGCGGCTTGTTGCCTCAGTGAAGGGAGATCAGATGACATGGAACTAGAGTGGGATGTGGATCCAACCAAGGAGCAATTCTTTTGGCTTCCTGGAAATTGAAAGGAGACAATTTGTCAGGCACAACGTTTTGAAAACCTGGAACAAGTTGAGCTTTGAACATTATATTGAATTTGAGGGCAGCAACCACCAAACGACGCACCAAAATCATTATGACTGGGTCTTTTGAAGTTTGCTTGTTTGTTTATAGCAACGACTGCTGTATTGTCGGTTTTAAACAGAATCTTTTGACGTGAGAGACAATCTCCCCAAATTTCGATACTGACTACTACTGGGAACAGTTCCTAAGGGTAATGTGGTATTTGTCCCAGAATGATGGCCATTTTCCAGCAAACCAATGTGTTCCGCATACAGCGGCAAAACCCAGCGAACCAGATGCAACCGAGAAGAGTTTGAGGTCCTCCAAAAGAGTCCAGGATTCTTCAAGAAACAAGGATATACCGTTATAGACAGAAAGGAGCTCTAACCACGCTTGCATGTCTACTCTTGACTGGGAATTGAGCTTCATTTTGTGATGAGGTTTACTTGCCTTTAATGTCAAGTCGATTATCCTGCGGAGGAAGGCACGACATAGTGACCTTTTCCACCTTCTGATGTGCGTAAGGAGAGCAACACACTTTTGCACCTTGTCCATAGGTAGTCTTGCCTGCATTGCTATTGAATCGATCTCAATGCCATGAGCAGTTTATTTTGTGCAGGAAGGGACAGTTTTTTCCTGTTTGATGGGAATACCGCAGCATTTGCACATGGCAAGAAAACTATTGAGGCCTTTTGCTGTTTTATTTGAGTTTTTAGGGCCGACAAAAATTAAGTCATCTAGTATATGGCTTAGACCAGAGAAATTGAGTTTATTATAGGCTGCCCATTGTAAGTCAGTACGGAAGGCTTCGAAAATGCTGCAAGACGTGCGACATCCCATTGGCAAGCATTTGTCAAAATACAGTTTTTCATTAAATTGGAAACCAAGCAGGTGTCTATCTTCAGGCCTTACTGGTATAATGCGGAAAGCTTCTTCTATGTCACATTTTGCCAATGCACAGCCTGAACCAAAAGATTGAACTAATTGAATGGCATCATCAAGAGTTTCATATTGCATTGAACTTTTTTTGTGTGGGTACAATGCCTAAAGGGGAAACCACAAAGTTTGGAAAAGGAGGAGAAACCTGCCGAGCTGAAGCTCTTTTTGTAACATATTTTGCACCACTAGCGGAAATCGCTGAACTCTTTTGTGATTTTTTCTCAATTGATTTTGTAATGGGCCTTGGTGTTGAATGCTGAAACCAAACCGAAAACCCTGTAAAATGTAGTGTAGAGTTGACGTGTGATAGTTACCCTGACAGACGGCTGTTTTGTGGGGCCCCTGACACTTGTAGCAGCAATGAGTGTGTTGGAAGCAGCACTGCTTGTTGTTACATTGACCAAATCGCTGGAAGGCCCAGCAAGTGCCTGGACAAAAGGGCTGCTGTTGCGGTCCCATACGCTCTGCACTGAAAGGTTTTGAGTGGAGTGGCCTGGTCGGGTCATATTGCGACGCCTCTGTATAAAGCATGAGGTCAACATGGCCTCACGTAAGGCTAGGGTCAAACTGCTTTGACCACCGAAAGTTGTCATCGCTGTGGCGCCACGCCTCTGCCCCGTAGGTTTTAGCCATTTTTTTTACCGTGGTAATTCATTTTAGCAGCCCTCCCGCCCCCGACAGTTGAGCCTCCTGCTCACATGCACATGCTCTCGAAAGCTTCAGCCCATTACCAAATTGAGAGCTATTGCTTGGGTTTATCTTTACCATCTTGGGTTTTTTGGGGGATCGGATTGACAAGCTCCTGCAAGTGAACAAAACGCCTTCCCATATTACTTGCTTAGTTAGCAATGGGATATGCGCACCAAATGGAGCGGAGAGTCTAACAGGGTGTTTGCGTGGGACCTGAGGCTCTCTAAAATCGATTAACCACTTCTGGTTCCTACTGTATAATTGGCGACGAAGGAGGTGTAGAAAATGATGGGAGAAGTCCATCACGACGCATCCTAGAATAGATGCCATCGATACGGGTCTCCTGGTCTAGATGAAAATCTGCTGCAGGTAACTGAGGCGTCCAGGGAAAACCTTGGAAGGGGGTGGCTGCAGCGACATCAACTCCGGTGCCAGTAGAAGTAGAGGGGCTATCAGGCTAGTCCACTGTGACTGCAGAACGTCCCCGTCTTGTCCTCCGTGTTGGGGGCATTCTGAGAACATACATGCCCAAACCAAACCAGACGAAATTGTGGATGAATTTTAACAGTACCAAAAAAATCTTAATGTAATGTGACTCAGTATGCCACAGCCCAAACACAATAATTGACAACCAAGGAACTGACAACTAGGCCCATATGCGCATATGCCAGAAACTGCCTTACACAAGTAGCAAGGCTATACAACTGAAACACATGACAGACCTGGCCGCCTAAATGCACTGTACTGTAGACCAATAATGGTCTAAACCAAATAATACAGCAACAAAGCAAGACAGTATAAATGGTGCTATGCCAGCTAAAGAAAACCGCATTAGCACACAACAACTAGGTCAGATATTAAGAATACAAAGAAGGCGAATGCCAACCCAAACTTCGCAATCCAGCCAAAAAGGGCCTTGTATTGGCAAATTACCAAGACAGCCATTACTGGCCATAATACATTTTTTAATGAGAGAAATGATATTGCTGTGTGTTATGAACAACTCTTGCGCATATCTCTCCCCAACTACCAACTGAACTGTCTGCTTTGCCCATCTGAACATGTGCCATGAATTGCGGAGCCTAGATGGCAATGCTATCGAACTGTAATACATGACAGCACTGGCGAAAAACATTAGCAGTGCAAACAAACAATGTTATAAACAGGTGCACCTTTACTATGGAGAATGAAAAGGGGATTTAATACTTGAAACTGACTTTGAAACTGACTATAATTCTCTTGGTTTTGTTGCGGGAAGAATTGCACCTCTTATACCATTGAACAGTATTTTGTCCCCAAAGTTATTGAAATGAACGCCATCGCTCAAGAATTGAGACTTGTAAGTGTGGGCCCAACCTCGAAGAGAAGCAAGCTGAATCGAGTTTCCCGGGTAGTCATTGATCATGAAACGAAGGTTCTAGTTTGCTTGAAGAACTCGGTCATTAAAAACTATGTCACAGGTAATTCTGTAGTGGACCTGGCCAATAACAACTGTTGAAACATGATAGCAATTGATGATAAACTTGACAATGGCCAACAAATCTCCCGCTACCGCCTCGGGTTGATGCAACTGATTGCACAGGTCATTGCTTCCTCACTGAAGGAACACAACCTGTCAGTCCCGGAATCCTAATAAGCCATGTAAATGGGGTATTATTGATTTTGGGCCACGAGATTTAGTACCTCCAAACCCATGAAACCAAACCTCTTCGTCTTTGAAACGAAGATTATGCGTTTGCACGCCATTCCTTGCCACATACTCGCTCAAACGGCGTACGTACGAATGGCCGATGATGTCAACAGCCATGATAAATAGTAAAATAACAGACAGTTTTGTAGCCAAATGAATATACATCAAAATATAAATATATATTTCTGTCTTATCAAGGCAAGATGGATGTCGGAGTAGCTGATATGAGAAGCCATGGCACATATCCTTAAACATAGAACGCACAATACATTGCATTGCTATAGTTCCCAGATAATAAAATCCTGCCCAACGTCTAAGATAGTGATATTATATCGGCGGCGATTTCAAAAGCTTCATGAGGTTTTAGCGGCCCATTGTGCACTCCTCGCCCATGATGTCTGGAGTCTTCTACGATAATTTCAATGCCACCGAAGAGGTATGTGTATAATTCGTCGAAGAAACAATGCAAGACGTAGGGCTCTTGTCACATAAGGGGATATTCTAGCGAAAGTTGGAATGAAATGTCTCTTGTAACCGCGGCTTAATTTTTTCGTCTATCAGTCAGAACTGATGATAATGTCAACAAAACGCATCGCTGAAACGAATTACAGTAATAGTACCATGTAATTGTCAATGTATTGTAATGCTTCATGGATGACCAGATGATCACAAAATGCTCGACCTGAGTTTTCGTACGTACACAAACGGACACAACACAAAATAACATTTTTTTGCAGCGATATACAGTAATAGTTTACAAGTACTAAGAGGATAGAAATAGATATGCTTCTTTAAGCCAAACAGAACAAAAAATTCTGAATAAATTTGTAAGCGTTCTACTTGTTCCTCTATGGTAACCACAATTGTCGGGTACGAAACAAGGCCTTCAAATCGTTATTTTAGCATCGTTTTTCCTCTATAGTGGTAAACATTTTCGGGTAAGAAAAAGAGCCGACCAAATATGTGTTTTGTTTGTGAAACAAATGCGCTTATAATGTCGCCCAATGGTAGTATATGGCTTAGATTCCGAATAAAGAATTTGACGCCAAGACATGCCAAGATGGAATATATAACGGCTATCAAATAAAGATTGAATTGAGGAGTACAACAGGTTCAGTCAACAATGTCTTTATATCTGCAGCATGTACAGAGTGAAATCTTTAGGTCTGATCATTTTGCAGTAAAGGCTGATGAAAACAGGGTTATATACATATAACCCAAGTGTAGCTACCTGCTACTCAAAGGAATAATTACATAACTGTAAGACAAGGTATATCAAACTAATGAATGGGGAGGATGGGATAAGTAACAGGCAACAGTTTAGTCGACAAC
This sequence comes from Urechis unicinctus, assembly GCA_034190875.2. NCBI lineage: Eukaryota > Metazoa > Annelida > Polychaeta > Xenopneusta > Urechidae > Urechis > Urechis unicinctus. The sequence continues at coordinate 75,972,907 of CM067344.1, read as the reverse complement.
GATACATACAATAATCATATAAAGGTTAATTCTGAAAGTTGGCGATGCCTAATGACCCATTCGTCATCCTGTTGGACTATACACTTCGTTTGTACCATGATATAGAATTCATAAGTAATACAAAGTTCTCAAAGTTCGGGAACTGCACGTCGAAACCTGGATTAGCTTCAACCATGCACGGGTGCAGGAGTATGTTTGCTGGTTATGCTATGTTGGCTTGTACATACGTGTGTCTGTGTGTATGTATGTGTGTGTGTGTGTGTGTGTGTGTGTGTGTGTGTGTGTGTGTGTGTGTGTGTGTGTGTGTGTGTGTGTGTGTGTGTGTGTGTGTGTGTGTGTGTGTGTGTGTGTGTGTGTGTGTGTGTGTGTGTGTGTGTGTGTGTGTGTCTGTGTCTGTCTGTGTTTGTGTGTCGGTGTGTCTGCGTGACATGTTTGTGTGGCGTATATGTGCGTGTACGATTGGAACTATGTATGCGAGTGAGTAAAATATCGTTTACCTCTGCGTTTAATACCGGGTTCTTACAGGTCATCAGTTGGTCAGTAGACAGCCGACAGAAATACGAGGGTCCGTATAGCTGTCACGTGACGACCACTTGGAACAGGATATCCCACAAATCGGACTTCTCTGAACCCCGCATCTGACAAGCTACTGAGAACAAAGTTCATATTTAGATTAGTGGCCTGGTATTTCTTCTCATTAATGTAGTAGTGATCGAAGTAAAGGGTTATGACAAGCAGCAAGGAACCACCGGGTCTCAGACAGGAGGCAATCTTATCCAATTTCTGCCGGCAACATTCAAAGTCTTCGCAAACTGACGTCAGAGCAAGAATGGCAGTAACACAGTCCACTGGGTAGGGAAGTTCAATGCCGGGGGAGTCGTCGTGGAGATCCAGTCGCTTTACCTGTTTGATAGCGCTCCTTACTCTGCACGCCACTTTCTCTGCGGTGATGCTGAATACAATATCTCACATGTTATATTCAGTCATAGATGCACTGACTCACTCTTAAAATGGTCAATACACTGCATACAGTATCATTATTAAGCTACTTGTGTACTGCAGCATCGAAACCATTATTAGTTTAAGCTCTGTTTAAGTATCCTGTTACAGATCATTAATCATTGACAGCAGTAGTCAATACTGCTTTTCACTTACCTCCCGCCTTCCTCTAACGCCACGAAAGAGAAGAACTGGGACCAATCATGGACATCTTGGTGTCTTTCCAACCAGTTCCATATCGCCGCCAAGTTGTGTTCATTGATGTCAACCATGATAATGTCGTCAAATATCTTAACCAACTGCCTCTATGTCGTTCTAAAAGATTACATTGGTAATAAATAGAAGGTATTTCTACACGTAAAAAGAACACGAAGAAACTAATTGATCCATGCAGTTGTGGGATTTGATCATGGAAACTACAAATCATACCGAGAGAGAAAGAGAGAGAGAAAGTTTATTTGATCTTCATTCAATATGTATACATAATGTTTAATTATGGTAAATAAGTGTTGACGATGATGGGAGCAGACGTCATGAAACATTACAGTTACAATACCAATAAATTAAATGTAACATGATAACATGGGCAAGTATACATTTGTTACATAACATTGAGTACGTTCCCGTGATATCGTTATTGATGACATGATAATTCGTCATCGCAGTCCAAAGTGAAGTTTCAAATGTCAAAATAAATGTCGTCAGCAGTTACATTCAATTGTTCAATTAGAGTAATACTCTCTTAAAAAAATAATCGCCTTAACATTTTGTTTGAAGAACGATATTCATTTGAAAATAACTACCAGTATAAACCATAGGGTCTTCTAGCGAATCTGTGTCCAACAGTTTTGTACATAATACAATCGGATACGTCTTGTATGGTAAGTATGTCATTCAATATATTTGGCAACATTTAATGAGTGTATTAATATATGAGGAGGCAAACGTTCAATACATACAATTCGTATGCATTCAATATGTTAGCTTATTTGTAGGTATGTGGGTATGATCTCTAACACCTGCATGGAATAAGTTATGTTTGATATTCCATCTGTTATGTTATGATATTCCATCTGTTATGTTTTGATATTCCCTCTGTTATGTTTTGATATTCCATCTGTTATGTTTTGATATTCCATCTGTTATGTTATGATATTCTAGTGAGTTCGTCGGGATGAGTATGATCATCGGCATGTCCATGCTACGATGGAAAGACCCGATGCTGGAACGATAACTGACCATGTACCAAAGGGTATATTCTAAAAAGCTGAGATACAGCAATCATTTTCCCACTTAACTTTAAACGGTGTTACTTGCTGATTCTCAACTGACGTTGTTCTAGGAGACGTCTTAGACGGCATACACCTCGATTGTAGTTGTTGCTGTTATTTCAATGATAGCCGCTTAGTAATCCAGGCGTGTACATAGTTCACCTCGAGCACAGTACAGGCATTCTTCTATCTTTTACAGCTCGAATATTATAATATTCTACCTGATGCGAATTCATCATGCAGCCACTTCTTCAGTCTCGCGAGGTAGCAACGGGCCAGATTAGGCACTTTTGACCCGTGTCCATCAGGTATACGTGGTGATTCCTCAAACAAGATCATGTCCGCCAAATACTCCCGCGAATATTCCATTGAAGAGAAACTGGACAATACAGAGATCATATCTTAATAGGGTGTGTCAGCTTGTTCTCGACAATTACAGCTTTCTAAGCTCATTCAATTGCACAATTGCTTGATTTCCCTTTATCCTCTAGATGGAGTGTTCAATAAATCAAGAAGGGTCTTTGAATAATTATTTTCTGTCTCGGTGTCAGACGTTCATATATATCACCACATTTGAATTGAACAGTTGCGGCCAATAGAATTACAGGGAATGTAGGGATTACCTCTGTCTCTGGCCGGACATCAGATCACCATCCCTGCCATGTCGCTTGCACTCGCTCGTAAGTGAAATCTGAGAAGCCATCGTGTAGTATTGGCGGAATTGCTTATCAACTAAAAAAATATGAAATCCTGATGTTATTACCAACACCGTTTGCTTCTGTTGCTGGAGTGGCAAAACAATTCAAGTCACTTCATTTTCCTTACTTCACTTGTTGGATGAGCTAGTCAGCTCGTCTTGGTCTCCTTTTTAAGTCAAACTTCTTGTTATGCTCTGTAGTGAATGTCAGAGTCCAACCACGTGACATGATGTCATAGCCGGCATAGTGTGTAATGTATAGTCTAACCACATGGGATCTTTTCTAAATCTAACGCATGATAGTTCAGTCCGAATCAAAGCTATCCGATCTATCTGCCGTCCTCGTCTTCCTCATTCATCTTTCTACCGCCCTCGTCGTCCTTCATCTCTCTGCCTACCGTCGTCTTCTCCCTCATCCTTCAATCTGCCGTCCTCATACCCCTCTTACATCTATCACCCGCACTCGTCTCCCTTATTCCTCTATCGACCGTCCTCGTCTCCCTCATCCCTTTATCTACGGTCCTCCTCTCCATCATTCCTCTTATCCATCGTCCTGCTCTCCCTCATCCCTCTATCTACCGTCCTAGTCACCCTCATCCATCTATCCACCGTCCAAGACTCCCTCACTCATCTATCTACTGCCCCCGTTTTCTTCACTCCTCTATCTACTGCCCTCGTCCTTCTCATCCCTTTATCTACAGTTCTCGTCTCCCTTACCCCTCTTTCTACTGCCCTCATCCTCCTCATCCCCTCTATCTATTGTCCTAGTCTTTCTTATGCCTGTATCTACCGTCATCCTCTTTCTTATCGCTTTTGCAAACGTCATCGTCTCCCTCGTCCCTCTATCTACCGTCCTCGTCCTCCTCACCCCTCTATCTACGTTCTCGTCCCCCTTGTCCTCTTTTCACAAAAATGAAGCAAAATCTACCAAACGAAACAGACATTCTCGAACACAATAGGTATCTGTGTTGCATACTTGGATCACAGGCACTAGAGTCATAGCCCGCTGATCCTGGGCTTTTTGTATGAATATACAAAGTGTGGAAGCGTTAACAGGCTGACCACATTGAACCGGCAATAGAGCTACACATACAGGATTTAAACCTTTCTTTCTTTATCAACCGTACCTAACTGGCCAAGCGCTGTTTGAATAAAGTACGTCGCACTGAGAAACAGCCTGTAAAGATATAGACTATTGTATAGTAAATAGCTTGCTCACTTAAGATATCTTAACTATGCATTTTACTCCTGAATCTGCACGTGTGTATGCATATAAGTGATTATGGCCGCAATGTCACAGATGTGGAAAGCCAGGGTGTATGATAGTGGATTGATAAACGACAATGCAAACTTCAGGTCGTTGAGTTTCGAGCCCGTCGTCTGTTGCCGTTTGTCTTGGTCTTATTTTGGAGAAGTTTTATTACGCTAAAACTTTCAACAAGTAAAAGTGATACGGATGACTTAACGAGAGGTGGTAAACATCCTATTCAACTACTGCCCCTCGTGGACCCAATGCAACGTCAGTCAAAGTTCTGCTAGCGCATGTGGACCAAATGCAATGTCAGTCACAGTTCTGTTAACGCACGTGGACCCAATACAATGTCAGTCAAAGTACTGTCAGTGCACGTGGACCCAATGCAGTATCAGTTAAAGTTCTGTTAGCGATATTTTCTCATCACCTGGTAAAAGCTTGCACGATTGACACCCCAATTTCTGATGCTTGCCCAGCTGTCCAGGAAACGTTACCAGTATATTATACTTCTCTGTAAATATATAATGTGAGCCAAGGCCGAACATGCGAGCCGATATATAATCCTGATTTCCGTTCAATGTTCTCTTGAATGTCATACGTGCCTAGGCTATGTACTAGATGTGTCGATATGACTACGGATTAATTGAGAAAAATTGCAATTTCCGGAACTGGTTTCAATGGCTCTTAGCAACAGGGAGACATGATCAGCAAACCGTTGTGTCTCTCCATGTATACATCCCGACGTGCTTTTGTCTTGTAACTCTCATATGAACCAACTGTTGATTGCTGCGTGCCATGCGCCATCGTATGGGACCTCCACCCGATCCCTCGGAAACAAGGTCTTGCAATCATATTTGCTCGCTCCTCGCATGTAGACGCATTCTGACTGGGAACCTACTTGCAGCATCATAAAGTTACAGTATCAGCGTGATAGCAATGTTTGGCACGGTGGTCAACCAATCGTACATCTTATTAGTTTTTTAGGCCTTGTTGAGGAAAGCATTCATTGCTGGTGTGTGAGCCGCAGTTCCTGTAGCTGTAAGCTGATGCCTCCTTTGATCTTTGATAAAGCACTAACTTATCTGCTGACGTTAACGCCCTGCAAATGTTTGTTATCTGAGAGTCTGGGGATGTTTAAATGTACATCTCATACCAACTACCTATGAAGAGACATCGCAAATGGTACAATACCTACTATGGTACTAGCATGTAAGCGTTGAAGTTCGGATTAATTTGGAAGGTGCGTAATTCAGCAAATATCACATGGAATGTCGAAAGGTGTGGTGTGGATTACTTTTAAAAAAACCGATCAGACTAGCACAATGACTGTTTTGTCATTAATTTTAAATAAGCTTCTATCTAGTATTTCAGCAAAATCACTTCGCGTAGATGCTAGGACGTGCCTGAAAAGGCTCCTATTCAGTTACTTGTTGTCGCTTGCATGCATATAGTTCTACGGCAGAGGGTGTTAACAAAGAGAATAACAAATCTACACATCAGCGTTAATCATTTCGCGAAAAATATATTGCAATATGTTCGGAAAAGATGACTTTTTCTCATTTTAATATTGAATGCCGAGGCACATTGACAGCTTTCAATTTGTTAAAAGACAAAAAGGAATTAGAGGAATAACAGGACGATTTAGTGGCACGAGGCTCTTCATCCTCAGTTGGATTTTATTGGCAATGATATGCATGTACTCCCATAATGACAGTTGTGAGATACTGACAGCAGACAGCTTTCGTACTTCTGAATCGCTTTAAGCTTTAGGGAGTTAGGAATAGATCATATCTGTTTGGCATCGTCCTCCTGCATTATTAGACAGAGTATTTTCCAATTAATATTGAACTGGCCCTCAGTTTACAAAACAGTGTCGCTTCTCATAAAGATTAAGACTGAATGCTTCACCCTTTCTTGGGATAAGAATGCAACGGTCGATGGATCACACAAAAGCCTAAATGATTCGAACATTATAGACGTCATGAATAATTATCTGTTATGAAAATGTTATTATATGCAAACACATTTACCAGCATGATCATTTCCACGGCAATACGAGACTCCGTTCATCTGATCATCATTTCACAGAAGCATTTGTTTGATGATTTTGTCACAATTGTTGCTTTGTTTTTGTCTAGCTGTTAAATTGACTCGATTGAAAAGCTTTTCTTGTGTTGTAAGCACCAAATCATGGATAATTTACCGGTAATGGCGCCTTGAAATCAGCCTTTGTGCGTTACAAAAATGTGAAACCAGGACGAGTAACAACACAAGCGCAGCTGAATCATTTTATCGTATCATAGATCAAACTTTGCCTGTTTTCAGGCTCTGATATTTAGAAGCGTCTACCACTTGTCCGTCAAACAACATGCATTCACACTTTCAAATGATTCCTTTCATTTCAATTTAACCACTCCATTTGAACGATGCTATGGACGTCCGCAACGATCCAATTCGATAAAACATACCAATATTGCAGTGGCATGCCATAGATGATATGCACCACATGTATCAATTCGGATACCTCATAAAGAGGAGGCACCGGAAAATACCCATTGGTATTGTTCATACCAATTTCATACCAACATCGTTTTTATTAATTGCATAACCAGTCTGCACATTATTGCTCTCACATGGCAGGCACCGGCTTATATCGACCGTAAATAGGAAATAATCCATATATATATATATATATATATATATATATATATATATAGATATATATATAGAGAGATAGATATATATATATATAGAGAGATAGATAGATATAGAGATATATATAGATAGATATATATATCCAGATATATATATAGAGAGAGAGATATCTATATATATATATATATATATATATAGATATATCATCTATATATATATATATATATATATATATATATATATATATATATATATATATATATATATATATATATATATATATATATATATATATATATATATATATATATATATATATAATATATATATATATATATATATTTATATAATGAGCAAGGGTATATATATATATATATTTGTATATATATTCGTTTGTAAATATATATATATATACATACATATTCATGTATATGCATAGGTATATATTATATATGTATATATATGTATGTGTGTGTGAATATGTGCGTGCGTGTGTGTGTGTGTGTGTGCGTGTGCGTATGTGTTTATCAGGAGTCGAAATGAGCAGGGGTATTACACCTTCCACAGATGTTGTCAAACTAAGTAAGTGTCTAGGCCGTATTTGTTGGGCCAAACAGAGTCGACCAGGGTGCTCATTATTGTTGATGGAGTCGAAGGCGTAAGTCATATAACGGTCATGGAATATTTTGTATTTTTTGCTATCGTGTATTTTATTCCCCACTAGCAGCCTCGTGATCGTTTCTCATATTAAATTGATGTCGGAGTGTGGCTGCTCCGGTTCGATTATTCAGCGTCAGCGTCAGCTTCATTCAGAGCAAACATTCTTACGGAATTTGCTGCGTATGTTTCGGTTGATATATCTAGCTTACTTTTCATAAAGTAAAATCATTCCATCTGACATGTATGCAGTTCCCATTCCAAAGTTAATGAGTTGTCCGTTGGACTCAGGGGTTAATTGTTACAGTGCCTCACGCTCCCTTTTTTAAGAGAGATTGTACAGTGAATAATGTACATTCATGTTTGCCATAGGCGATACAACTATGGAATATTGCGCCTTTGAACAAACAACAACACGCAGTGGATCAATACAAGCTTGCCTCTACTGAGCTCACTGAGGCTCGGCATTCTTATGATGGATGGAAACCGAATGGCTTCTTTCATATACAATATACTTTGTTGACTATTATTGCATTTGAACTTGATTGTCATAAAATATCTGTAGCATGAGTGCGAAGTAAATGCTATTATTGTTATTATATCCATGGCGCTAGCTCCAGTCCATTGGATGAAACAGTCAAGGGCGGCCCTGGATGCCAACTTGCGAAACCCTTAGAGAAGACAATGTTGTCAGGGTAAGCCCACACCAAGAAAGTCTAGCCAGTTTTAACCTCAGATGCATGTACCTAAATTATGACACCATCCATGGCAGGGCATAATATGTCATACGGACGATGCATTGTTTTATATTTGAGAGAACGAGTTTGCAAATAATTCATCGATATACAAATGACAAGACATGCATTGCAATTCGTAATCCGCCTCGTCTGAACCTATACCTACTGCGGGCATCAAAAGCCGGATGATAATTCTCCCTCACATCTATGATTGTATTACTGTTTCCCATTATCCTGCTACTCCCTGGAGGATTATAAATGCAGCATTCTCTTACACATTTCAAACATAAGCATGCTAACGAAACCAATAAATAGCAATTACCAACTACTAGTCCTTGTCCGTTTATTGCTTATCCTAGTAGGAGGTGAATTGTGACTAGCGGGCCCAGAGGTCAGATCGCGCTCTGATTTGGTTTTATGATAACACATATATATGTCAAACCACGATGACCCCCTGTCATTGATAGGGGTAATGAACTGCATAAGATAGACACACATAATCCCGTTTTATGACAGATCGCGGTGGCCTAGCAAAATATTATTGATCCCATTTACTAAAGGCGCATCTTTGATGATGGCCCGCTGCTGTGAGTATGATTCAATATCAATTCCACAAAAAGTTTCCTTGTGCTCGACTGGTTTATCAATACTGTGTAAATGCCGCTTTGGTCTGACTGGCGTCAACGAAGTCCAGCAGTGGTTGGGGCAGTGGCTCAGTAAACGTCGTCGGTCCGTTTCTGATTACAAATATCTCTATTTGCAATTTTTTTATAATGTTGATATTATCAGATGGTCCAGATTGATATGTGCTCCTGAGGTGCTCAATGAATTCAGCATTTGTTTGTGTTATAGTAGAGAGCATTGCATTTGTAGCTACGTGGTGATAAGAGCCGATAAATTACCCAACAAACAATTGAATCACGCTAAGTGTAGGCGTTTGATGTATGCATATATAACTTGACAGCACTAGGAAAATTTGATTCACTCATTAACGAAATACGAAGAATATCCAAGTAATGTCGAAGTCATCTAAATCTTATCTGGCAAGTTGGCTGCCATTGAAACAACCCTTAGTCATAGTGATGCAGCTATTTGTTTAATTCAAACTTAAGATCCGATATGTGTTATAAACAGAGCTAGTCACAGACAGTAGACACTTCTCGTCCCGTATCATATATGTAACTAACGTCAATTAATGGTGACATTCCTCCGTCATGCCATATCGTTATAGCAGGCTTCAGCTTTCGTAGAGCGGAAAAACCATGTTCTCATGTTATAGGTTATCTCGATTTGTTAAACAATTAATTATATTCGTGTTTATCACGTGTTTGTGTGCGGAAGCCGGGACTTAACTGTCTCCCAAAAGAAAACAGTTTTTTATTCGCATTTACGTCATTGTTTCCTGATGCACGCTAGCCACAAGTTTCCACTTCTCACTGTTCCTAACGCTGGTGTGCAGCTGTGTTTTGATGGTTAGTATATCATGTATATGATATCATATTTTAGTGCCTTATTTAAATTGGCATATTTGATGACATTTCTCAGGTACTCTTGATGTCATGGCAATGGTAGCCATGATTCATAATCTCGCATGACTTTTGACTTTTGATGTCGGTAATAGGTTGGAGCTTGTCTTAGTTTATGAGATTTAAAACGATTTAAAATGGCCACTCAATACCCTATAGTGATGGGTGGCCAGGAGAGATACCGTTTTGTCGTAACGTGCCCTGCAATGCTCAACAGCAATTGACGTCAATATCTACATAGTATTACAGTACAGTCAGGTCATAACATATCGAGTTGGTTCTTACAAGAACTCACTGAGTTGACTGAAACAAGGGTAAGCACTAACGCTACTTCTCGATATAGCTTAATAACATGAGAATTCTTTTCACTGAGTGTGTCTTGTTCAAACACGGTGCTTTGATAAATGGTAACAAAAACCTAGCAAACTAGCCAAAGGGCCGATACTGCCTTATTGAAAAGATAGCGGGCATCATTACTTCTTGATTCAGTGCTCGCATCAACATATCTTAAATGTGAATTGTATGGATACTTCATGCTGGGATTTCTCATAAATTGCACAATAGAAAAAGAACAAAAACATTGATCTTTAGGGAATAAATATACATCAACGTATGGCTGCTTTATTATATCACATCTGTTGTGCGCATGGTGCGTCGTCATTCTAGGTTACCGAAACAACGCCCCATCTTATCTGTATGACACGGATACATGTCGTTTTTGTGACTGATCAGAAAAGTATTTCCCGGAGATTAATGTCCTTTTTCGGCAACAGGCGACTCACAGAAATAACTCACCGACGGAAGTCAGGTCATCATGCCATCCATTCACTTTTATATGGTTCACATACTTGACATGACCTCAGTAAATTAGATCACATTTAGATAATCTCCAGTGATAAGGACATTCACAGAGTGCGTTACATAATTTCGTTGTCATGAGTCGTCTTGTGTCCTCTGAGACAGTCACGTAGCATCAATCACAAAGGGAATAGCTATTTGGTAGTGCTGAAGAATTGTCACTGACATTGGATAAAGTGGGGAGGGAGTGGGGGTAGCTATGCAAAGCGGAAGTGATCGGGGATTGAAGCGCTTATAATGAGCCCTGCACGTAGATTAATAAACTCAAATCATTTGTCAAGACATATTCGTTATACGTGATCACAAAGAATGCTAATATAACAGTATGCAGGAGATCGTCGCTGACTATGTCATACAATTAACAGCAATTTTAAAAAGTAGCGTAGATTAGCTAAGATAATGTTATAATTACGATGCAACAAGAATTGTCCAAATCGTTTCTAGACCCTATATATTTCGCTAATATGTGTACTGTATGCGCGTAGAGCATAATGTTACTATACTTACCTTTGTCCTTGCTGTTTATTTCACGGCTGGTATTATGGAACTACGTTCGTGACGCATGATGGTATACATGCCAACCAGTCCAATTGGTGTTATGCAATCGACAGAATATCAGATCAAGATCGAATTATCGTGGCCTACTAGATTCAATGAATTTATCAGGCTGTATCAGAGATACGGAGTGTCACAATGAAATCGACAGATAATCTTTATCGTTTCCAGATTTTCAAGATCGAATTATCGGGGCTTACTAGATTCAATGAATTTATCAGGCTGTATCAGAGACACGGAGTGTCACAAAGGCAGAAATGTACTCGACCAGATAATCTTTATCGTTTCCCATGGAATTTTCAAATGTTATGTCACCACATCAAGATTATTTGTTGACCCTGCGTTATCTTTAAATAAGTTATGTATTATATATATTTATATTATTGGCGTTCGGAAATACCCCCCTTGTAAATGTTCGCAACCATGCTACTTTCTTAAATGCCAGATTATTTATAATGCCATTTGCAATCCTGTTATATTACCATGTCAATTTCAGACGAACATAGAACATCATATTCCTGTATTACAGACCATTTATTTTTCTTATGCCGTGTAAAGCTGTCATTGCATCTCCCGCCGTGAATGAATCATCCGATTCAGTAAGAGTGGAAAGTTAACATGCTCCGCAATGTTTTTATTTATATCTTATAAGTGTCGCAATATGTACGGCCTGATTATTCACGGGATGTATAGGAGTAATGAAATTAGCAACTTTGAGAATAGTAGCTGCTCTTGATCAAATGAGACAAGTAAGCTGGCTTGTTTCCTTGCTCTGTGATCAATCCTGTGAGTGAAGCCCAATAAGTAATTGGTCGTTCTATCTGGTGCTCCAGTAGATATTCCATCTATTAAATGTTGATGGGTACTATCAGATCGTGTTTGTGAAGATTAAAATCGTCATTCGAGACACAAGCAGAAAAGCACTAGCCTCATTCATTTGTGTATGTTATTAGCAAATACATCTATTCATGATGCCTACTAACGCAACTTACAAAACTGCCTTAATGTAAATGGTAAACGTTTAATACCTGAATACAAACCGCGCTTCTCCGTTTAGGCAGACACATGCGGTATCAATATATGCAATATCAACTAACTACAATACATGCTACTATCGGATACTACGTTGTATGATTGGGTATAAACAATATGAATTGTTATTGAAGATTTCAATAATAGTACATATATGCAAAACAAATATCCATCACTAATTCGACCCCCTAAAGAACACTTTCTTCCATCACTAGAGTATTTATGTTACGCAGAGGCAGGGTTAGTTGTTTGACCTTGCGCTGATTGGGTTCCTCGATAAAGCACACACATGTCAATCCACTGTGATCGCCAGTCTTGGCATGCGTTAATTAAGGGCGTTAGCACGATATACGATATGGTGTTTAATAGCACTTTGTGTTATCCTTGCAAAGTATAGTCGATCTGTTAAGCCCAAAGCCAATGAAGGGAGAGTATTTTATTTTAAGCGTGATCACTCAATCACTACTTTTCAGCATTAAGGTGTCTTGGGTCTTGGTATTAAACAGCCTCTAAAAACTTCATGCATTAGAGAGCAAAGTTGGACCAGAAGCAAACCGCTGATAATTTGTGTCACAATATTGAGAATTCTTTCATATTGTTGTACAAGTTGTACAAAATGTGTTGGTGTATGCAATCCGACGATAATTAACTGCAAATGTGTGCGGATGTAACTATAAGTTGCGCCACATTAATGCTTGCGCAACCAGATGTTTAGAAATGCGATTTCAAATGTTGCTCTGCGAGCAAAAGCATTCTATTAATTGTTGTTCATCATATTTGCTTGTTATTGCTATAGTATCTGCCCAGTTTACGGGAGAATAAGCACAAAATTACAACTTAAATTATGACATAGGTGACGTACATATTCACTTGCATCTACGTTTCAGGATATGCATTGCACTTTACCTTAACTGTGAGATCTGATTCGCTGAGTATCTCAGAGGTACAATACGATTTGAGCAATTGCTGCTTTAAAATACGTCATGTTGTTGGTCCCAGTATATGCCCTCATCCACAACATTGACTAACAATAGCACTGCTCTGGGTGACACGGACATGACAATTGTCTGATACATAGCTTGATGCAGTTATGGATCAAATCTCAGGCATCATTGATAATTGTCACAAAATACAATGCCTGAATGAAATGGATAGGTGGAGAACGCATAGATGTTCAATCATATCCTCAATAATGCGCAGTAATGAATAATTGGTACTAAAACACATCAGGAACGAGACCATTGCACAATTTGATATCCGATTAACCTGTTTCTCTCATGTTCTGCGAGTCGTCCCAAAACAGCATCCTCCTCTGTGATGTTTAAGTTTGATTAAAGGAGTGCTTTACCGTATATTGAGCTTGTGAACGTTAGTTGTCTGTTAATACGACGGGATATCGCGATAAACTCCTATGACCGTCGAGGTGACAAACATTACGAAACTACCTCTATCAAGTCCAGGCGAAAGTTTAACACTATTGCATAATCAACGAATAAGTGGTGTAATGATTTTACGGCGTTTTGTAGTAGTCAATCGAGCATGTTAGCTGCATGAACACTAAAGTTTGGCGTTTTGCAAGCAATACATGAGCGTTATTGGACGTGTGGCATTGGTATTCATTCCCATCTTCTCATTAATTGGTTCCGCTATATCTGAGTATATATCAAATATTCCTTTCCGTATTTAATATGGTAGATCGATGCATTGCTAATTCGGGTAAATACATTAACACCGTCCGTGTTGAGCATCAGTGGTATTCATTATTGAAAACATGGCCAAAGTCTACTGTCATGCAGGTATCATTTGATTCTGTCTACTGATTTACCCATGTGTTTTGCCATACCCATCGTAATCGATCTTATGCCGATATTTACTATGCATCTCTGCTATGACTATAGGCAGAGGTACCATTCGACAGAGTTCACATTCGCCAGCAGCGTCTTATTTGATGGTTGATCAAGATGCTTAATCAGAGTAGATTGATAGTCTCTTAGCAATGCTGTGTTCAATTTGCAAATTCTGTAACTCATCGAAGTTCATGTTGCATTCCTCATTAGAAAACATTGGATCCAGTGTAAGCTGAATTGGATTCGTGTTTGCTAAATTACACCTAGCAGTGTTCAACCTCCATTTTCAAAGCTTATACAAATATGATGTCAATGATAACATTGCATGCCTATTTCAAGACACAGAAAGCAACTACCACGATTTCTACTACAACTATACAACATGTTGATATCTTGCTTCACTAACTGAAAAAATTATTTCCGTCCCATAATAACTATAGACCATTGGAACACATTAGTTTCTATTTCTTATGCAAAGTATATATTTCGTCATTGATGGCAAAGACACTATGTGACATCTTATGTATCGCATGGACTGATAAACAGGAAGGCCTTATTCATATATATTTAAGTTCAGCTGCTACTCTGCATCTATCTCATTTATTGCTCATTCAATATTACGCCCCAGGAGACAGTCCGTACGACAAGACTATACCTGGATTATTTGGTAACCTAGGTTTCCACCGAGTCATCAGGCTTCGCATTCCATGTTAGTCAACCCAAATGCAGTCACATATGACTTGGGGGCGTTTGTCACTTAAATGGAAATGAAAGCTGTTTCGAGTATTGGAGCCATTCAGCAAGAATAATATCCCTTTCAGGGTAAGGATTCAAGCTACAAGACTTAAGGGAAATTGTTTGGGCTCCGATTTTCGCAATCACATCGACATAAGCATCTGCCTCGACATTTAATAGACAATCACCAGTTGGCCTACAGGCTCGCACCATATTATATGGTGATAAACGGCCTTCTCTGGAATAATTATTGTGATCTTAATTTGTCAGTTTCTATTGCTTACATGTTCTAACCTACCCTGTATCACAAAGAAAAACAGATGTGATGACTAATGGCTTAGACTGACGGTTCCTGTTAAAACAATGTAGTTCATCAGGCATACTGTCCTATTTCGTGTAATTATCTAGGGCTGATAACAAATGCTGCGGCTGCATGGGCTTGCCACTTCACCGAAATATTCATCTTGCATCTTTACTTAACAATTATCGCACGTTGATTATTTGCCATGTGTCATGCTATCAAAAAAGCATTCAAACTCTGGACATCTGACATCCATATCATTTATCTTCGCACATTCTAAACCACAAACCCAATGCTATAATTGTTCATCTAACAATACCCTTTGATCACATCCATTAACTGGACATATTTCGTTCTTCAATTAAGCCGGTTGCAGTATCAGGTCGTAGATAAGCGGGAATATGTCCCTTTATATCCGCATATTATGTTGGTCAATATCGCTAACAATATTAAGCTGCATAAATGATGCAGGTGAATATCATCGTGTTTATCATCTGATATGTCGACTTGACTTGTTCAGCACGAGGGTCATTTTAATATCATCAGACTCACATGGCTTGATGCACTTCCCTGCTCATCATTTATGCGGGCTGGACTATGCAGTGTCGATATCATATCTGAATGTGATACTGATATGCGTCACAAACCTCGTTTGCACTGCGGCCATAAAACATCAGCTTCACGTCGTGTACATGTGATATTCTGCGCTTCTTTGATTCCCTAATGATAGAAATGTTTAACATAACGCAGCAACGCAATGCTATATGAAATCTACAATTTGACTAGCAGTGTTTTAACTTTCATCGGTGTTAATCTTTATAACATTTTGATCACCCACTTTGCGCTCTTCACAGTGCCACACGACATTTTGTCCCCGTGGCCGTGCAAATGTACAACTGCCGATTGATTCACAACGCTAACTGCAGTCTAAAGCAAACCCGGTCCATCAATGAATGACGATGCATACCGTGAGAAACCCGATGGTTCACAGTCGCATCGCAGTTCAATATACAACAAGGCGTAAATATGGTTTTGGTGCGCAGACTTATTGCCCATGCCTTGCACCTATGCAGCTCAACGCGTACCAGGAAATGCTCCCATCGACGATATCACCAAGATCGCTTGTTTTAAAGCTACTTTGAACAGGTAATTTCCGCAAATTAGGGAGCCACTGTGTTACCACGTGCATATCTGCCTTAGACTAATCTGCATTTTCTGCAACATGTATCAAGTATTTTTATGATGGATTGAACTACATATTGTATATTGAAATGCATGCGTGAGGTCGTTGTGTCTTTATATTAAAAAACAACCCAGCAACATTAAAAAATATATAATTTAGGCTACAGCCATTATATTCTGTTTACCGATTGACGCTTTGTTTGTGATAAATCCATTGTAATCGCGTCGCATTTGACCCGCGTTAATGTTTACTACGTATCAATGCCGATACTCACTTTGAATATCGGGCGAGGTTAATTTCAAGATTTAAAAAGTCGTAATTTATCATAACGAAGTCTTCTTTGATGACAATTCTCGATTAGTGCTAATACTGGGTAGATTGATAGTCACTTTGCTATGTAGTATTCAATTTATTAAATTTGTGTCTGCTAAATTATGTACTACTTCATCTTCGCCTTTGAAAGCCATAAAACCATCATTGATAACATTATTCATTGGTGGATATTAAGATTCAATGCCCTATCACAGTCAGCATCGGTTGCTACTGTAAATGACAATCAATGAGAAGTTAGCAATGATAGTACTTTGTTTGCAGCCTGCTTCATGTGTTATTTTTAATGCTACAGAAAAGTTAATTCAATATGTTGCTATATTTTACAGACATCCCATTCCAAGAGGTTACTTTGTGTCGCAGCGAACATATTTATTAAAAGCTTTTTGGTTGGAAGCATATTTTGAATGTGTACAGCATTTGCAGATAGATCGATAACCGCACACTAAACTGCGAACATGAAAGCATTGTTTACAGTAATTTGGCACTTGCTACTGACGATATGGTTATGTACAAGTTTATAGAAGCACAGAAATATGCACATCCCACACCACACATATTGAATGCAAGCATATTTCAACAACTATATAGATAATATATTGCACACTGTTAAGTCATAAATAAGATATCTACAGCTGCTTAACTGCGCTTATTTCTTCTTACACGTTAAGTTATTAAACTATTTCTTTATTGCGTTCTCGGAGACGGTCGTCACGATAATACACGACATAGGCTGCATGAGAGTAATGGATAATCTAGTAACCTTGGAGTCCACCGATACATCAGGCCTCTCATTCTATATTGGTCAATCAAAATGCAATCACAACTTATTAGGGGGCGTTGGTCACATAAAGCGAAATGAGAGCTGTGTCAAGAATTGGAGCCATTCAGCAGGAAGAATATGCCTTTCAAATAAAGATTCCAGCTAAAAGACTTCGGGGATTGTTTGGGCTTCGATTTACGCAGCTATGTCAAGGGATTCGCTGGTTTGGCCTCTGATATGCGAACACAACATCCAAGTAACTGATGCCCAACAATTCTACGCCCTGATGCTTATTTTACGATAGTGGATTGCACATATGCAAAATGGCCGATACTGTTGCTGTGGATAATCATAGAGCTTCGCGACTCCTGATTCAGCCTAAAGAATCAAGTAGTGGCAGCATTAAAGTTTTGAATGCTTAACATTATTGTGCTTGAGAGATTTATCGGAACCGAAATGATTTAGTCAAACGTGATAAGCACTGCTTATGAATGTGTTCTCTCTGAATGAAACGAAATAATTAACGGCGTCTTATTCCCATGCCTGTAGCATTAAAATTCAGTTCGTCGCCATTATTCATTGGTGAGGTTACAATGGCATATTGACATCTCCATTAGTCGCCGTTGCGTGTGTGATTACCTCTTAACCGCTACGCCGACACAAATGATTTTTATAAATTAAAATGGGTTATTATCCGTTCAAACACCGCTATCTGCCACACACAAATACACATCGGACGGATGGCAGGACTCGCCTACTATTGCAGAAGACATCTTCTTACAAAACGTGATTTTGTACCAGACTCCAGCATAAGAGGACGCTGACATTGCATCAAAGGATACTTCCATGTATTCTATGTGGGTGAGTGCCTCGAGCTGATCATATGCACAACAAATGCTGCGGCTGCGTGGGCGTGTCATTTAACCAAAGGCTTCAATAGAAATGCTGATGCTGCATGGGGATGTCATTTAGCTCATGGCTCCCATAGCAAATATTTACGTTAAGAGGATAAATTTTGAACGCTGATGTCCAATCAGGTTATATCAGAAGATCTATTGACATTTACTTCACGAGACACGAATCAGCTCTTCAACATCACATTCCAGCAATTGACCAGTTCAAGCCAATGCATTCAGCCAGGGCGATTTTAGGTTATACTTTAGTACTTATAAGTTTATGTTGAGATGTTCCACTTTTCATTCGATATCTTAATTAGACAATTCATTTTTTTTTCACTAAGATCGTGTTTCTCAAACTTTGGATTCAACTATTGATTTTCCGAGTGTCACGAAAACAAAACAAGCAACAAAACTCTCTATCGTACTGTCTATTCTATCAACACAATTAATATCCTAATTCATGTCAAGATTGTGATCACGACGGAGACAGCGCTATCCAATTGACCTGGAAATACAGAGGAGTACATTGCTTATCTCAAAGTTGAATATGTGGAGAGAATGAATCCAATTTAATCGGTATATGTGTTTTGTAGTTTTGATATCCGATGCTAAAAATGATTGCTTCTCGTCCTAGATGTAAGGGAGCTAGACTGCTAACTGATAAACACTAATCAGATCTGTATATAGGAGAAGCTTTCAGTCAGGGCATCAAAGGCTATCTTAGGCTCTATTTGTTGCTGGCAATTGAAAGCGAATGCCGCTATTAGAGGGGTATTAAGTCAATTCAGAATATAGAAGCTGGTGATCAGGGGCTGAACTTTGGTGATTAACAAAAAGTGACCAAAACAACTGTTTAGGATGCCGAGCATCCTGTGTGAAATAAGGAAGCATGTTTTGAGTTCATTGTTCGATTATGCTTCTGTGATGAGGCATGATCTATTTTGTTATAGCAGCCGATCAGATGGCGATATGTGTTAAGACTAAGCAGATCCAGATGAACCTTTGCGTTCAAATGTATATTATGTATATCTATGTTTGTTTCTTATTTTCAATCGAAATGCTTCAAGATATTGTCACTGGACCCGAACAGGCAACATTAATTACGGCACTGTTTCTAACACTAGAGATGTGGTGCGTTGACAACGCACAAGGCATTGACAAGGATTATTGCATTCTAACAAATCTTAAAACCACATAAGCATATATTTCTTGCGGCATTGAAGGGATATACGTTAACCTAAGCAGAGGGTCATCATCTAGTAAATTATATTGTTTGTAATGTTTAAATCTTAACGTAAATATCGGCAATTTCTGTACAGACAATTACCTTTATCCGCCTCTGCTTATGGAAGCACACTCAAACATCTGTTGATTTATTTTTTAATTCCCTGTGCTCGGGCAATAGAATGTTACATATTTAATATCCAATTCCATTCATTGGATTAACCATCACAATGGAGCAGTAGGACATTCTCACCTCACCATTTAATTTAATACAAGAGTTATAGTGTGAATGCATCAAACGACGCCATGACACATCCCTATCAGAGTACATGTTACGATTTGAATTAGGGAGACGTCTAGCTAATGTTTGATGTAAAAAATAGTCATCCTCTTTCCAGACATCGAGAAGGTGATGTTTGTTTATTCTCAGCATTCGATTTATAAGCTCCTGCATGTTTGGTTTCATATCGTAATGACTATTATTGCTGGTGTTGCTCGTCTCATATGCTTAATAAACCCCTCTTGAAACCTTACGATCTAACAAATGAAGTTGCACAGAAGCAAAAGTATTGTTGGAAGCATCTTCACGTTGCAATTGCAAATGTGTAATTTAATATAATGGCTCGTTACTCTTTACTATGTAATCATCTTATGTATTTAACTACATGTATAGCCATTTAAGTTTTGAGGGACTGAAGAGTGACGTCGATCTCGACCTCAATGTTCCTGAGGCTTATAATGCAATTGCACCCATGGTAAACGAACTGACCTTGGTGAATATTTAAACGCCTATCACGATGGGTCAATGTTAAGCATGCGGCAGGCCATCAACAACTACAAGGTGTCCTCCTCAACCTTCTGCTTATATTCTATGTGTTGTACATGGTACGCTATCAACGACTTGCTGTTATCTCTGTTTTGAAATCGTCATTCCCAATTGGTATTATTAAGGTTGTTAATGTTAAAAATATCAACCCAATCGATGCGTGCTAGTTGGTAACATTAACGTCACAGATATGATAGAGCATTGGTTTAAATGTATTGTCCTCTCTTCGGGTTTACGTGTTGCTACGGGAAAAAAAATAGAATTATAAATGCTGCTCATTTGTTTTCGTATTGCTCTCCGTGGAAACATATAAGGGTAGTAAGGTGTGTCTATTGGGCCCGGTAGGCATGTATTGTGCTGGGCGTCGCATTATATGCCAGCTTAATCAAAGGCACATTTGATATTTCAATTCAAGGTAATATTCGATAAACGGATATTAATTCACAAATAAACCATTAGTTATAATTGTATTTAAAAAATATTTGCTCGTTTTAACAAATGTATTGTTCACTCAAACAACTGGGTACCAAATACAATTTTATTCCAATGCAGCATTAACCGCCCACTATCAGTGCATGCATATATTTTGTAAATGGACACACATGAAGAATTTGGCAACAATGAAGTTTTAGTTAGCGCATCACACTGTGCTACACTGTTAATTGGTTAATCTGTTCATACATGTCAAAATAGATACAGAAAATATCACGATTATCCAAGGACTAGATGACCAACGCATTGATAATTCGATATAGCCCCTCACTATCATTACAACAAATAATAAGATGTGTATTCATCTTAATATAGTGTGGCACATTTTCAAAGCAGAATGTATGTGTGTATATTTGCGAGATACATATGTACAGCTTTCCACGTTTTCCATCGTTTCTCCCATTTATCGTTAACATTCGTTGTACCAAACTATGGAATAACAATCAAACGAATGGAGGGCGTATCATAAGTGTCAGAGGTTTGTTTACAGGACAATTAAATGCCTGATCATCATTAAAATATTTTGAGTCACTAGAAAGCAAGCACAACCGAGTGTTAATGTTTAATGATGATTAGTTTCCCAAGTGTCAATTGAGTAAATTCAAGATTGTATTAACCCACAATTTATTGCAAATATGAATCCATCGGCGGCATCTTTCGAGGTCATGCATATTTCGAGGTCATGCATATTTGACATGCAAAACTTCAAACATAGCATTGTTAACATTGTATCCTGCATCATTTCGTCATGTTTTCTAGGATAGCTAGACACAGGCATTAAAATGACACGAGAACATAATCATGAGTGCGAGACCGTTTTTAAAGCTAAAGTGGCATATCATCGATTTTGCTTCCACTCGATTGTTGATGAGTCATGTTGCTATTGCGTGCTTTGAAGCAATGCATGGGCCGGATAGTTTAAGTTGAATAATGCTGCATAATAAGTTCATATGCGCATAGCTATCACGTGATCGAAGTTAATTTTTGCGCAGACAATGTGCGATGATTACAAGATGGAAGAAATGAATGCCGCGCAACTTCGATTGTGCTAACAATGCTTAACCCTTTAAACTTGGCTCTTCATTTCCTTACCCTTTATCTAGGTCGTGCGAGGGGGTGATAATGAGTTTTTGTATAAACTGATAGCATTAAATTCCACCATCAGCAAATCATTATATAGAAAAGTATCTCGACCTTACTTAGTAATTTAATCGTATATATATTACGGTGGAAAATTATGTTTTTATGATAGAAAACACGAAGGCCTAGCGCACAAATTGCCTCTGGATGTCATTAACAAAAAGTGACCAAAACAACTGTTTAGGATGCCGAGCATCCTGTGTGAAATAAGGAAGCATGTTTTGAGTTCATTGTTCGATTATGCTTCTGTGATGAGGCATGATCTATTTTGTTATAGCAGCCGATCAGATGGCGATATGTGTTAAGACTAAGCAGATCCAGATGAACCTTTGCGTTCAAATGTATATTATGTATATCTATGTTTGTTTCTTATTTTCAATCGAAATGCTTCAAGATATTGTCACTGGACCCGAACAGGCAACATTAATTACGGCACTGTTTCTAACACTAGAGATGTGGTGCGTTGACAACGCACAAGGCATTGACAAGGATTATTGCATTCTAACAAATCTTAAAACACACATAAGCATATATTTCTTGCGGCATTGAAGGGATATACGTTAACCTAAGCAGAGGGTCATCATCTAGTAAATTATATTTGTTTGTAATGTTTAAATCTTAACGTAAATATCGGCAATTTCTGTACAGACAATTACCTTTATCCGCCTCTGCTTATGGAAGCACACTCAAACATCTGTTGATTTATTTTTTAATTCCCTGTGCTCGGGCAATAGAATGTTACATATTTAATATCCAATTCCATTCATTGGATTAACCATCACAATGGAGCAGTAGGACATTCTCACCTCACCATTTAATTTAATACAAGAGTTATAGTGTGAATGCATCAAACGACGCCATGACACATCCCTATCAGAGTACATGTTACGATTTGAATTAGGGAGACGTCTAGCTAATGTTTGTTTGATGTAAAAAATAGTCATCCTCTTTCCAGACATCGAGAAGGTGATGTTTGTTTATTCTCAGCATTCGATTTATAAGCTCCTGCATGTTTGGTTTCATATCGTAATGACTATTATTGCTGGTGTTGCTCGTCTCTCATATGCTTAATAAACCCCTCTTGAAACCTTACGATCTAACAAATGAAGTTGCACAGAAGCAAAAGTATTGTTGGAAGCATCTTCTTCACGTTGCAATTGCAAATGTGTAATTTAATATAATGGCTCGTTACTCTTTACTATGTAATCATCTTATGTATTTAACTACATGTATAGCCATTTAAGTTTTGAGGGACTGAAGAGTGACGTCGATCTCGACCTCAATGTTCCTGAGGCTTATAATGCAATTGCACCCATGGTAAAACGAACTGACCTTGGTGAATATTTAAACGCCTATCACGATGGGTCAATGTTAAGCATGCGGCAGGCCATCAACAACTACAAGGTGTCCTCCTCAACCTTCTGCTTATATTCTATGTGTTGTACATGGTACGCTATCAACGACTTGCTGTTATCTCTGTTTTGAAATCGTCATTCCCAATTGAGGTTGTTAATGTTAAAAATATCAACCCAATCGATGCGTGCTAGTTGGTAACATTAACGTCACAGATATGATAGAGCATTGGTTTAAATGTATTGTCCTCTCTTCGGGTTTACGTGTTGCTACGGGAAAAAAAATAGAATTATAAATGCTGCTCATTTGTTTTCGTATTGCTCTCCGTGGAAACATATAAGGGTAGTAAGGTGTGTCTATTGGGCCCGGTAGGCATGTATTGTGCTGGGGGCGTCGCATTATATGCCAGCTTAATCAAAGGCACATTTGATATTTCAATTCAAGGTAATATTCGATAAACGGATATTAATTCACAAATAAACCATTAGTTATAATTGTATTTAAAAAATATTTGCTCGTTTTAACAAATGTATTGTTCACTCAAACAACTGGGTACCAAATACAATTTTATTCCAATGCAGCATTAACCGCCCACTATCAGTGCATGCATATATTTTGTAAATGGACACACATGAAGAATTTGGCAACAATGAAGTTTTAGTTAGCGCATCACACTGTGCTACACTGTTAATTGGTTAATCTGTTCATACATGTCAAAATAGATACAGAAAATATCACGATTATCCAAGGACTAGATGACCAACGCATTGATAATTCGATATAGCCCCTCACTATCATTACAACAAATAATAAGATGTGTATTCATCTTAATATAGTGTGGCACATTTTCAAAGCAGAATGTATGTGTGTATATTTGCGAGATACATATGTACAGCTTTCCACGTTTTCCATCGTTTCTCCCATTTATCGTTAACATTCGTTGTACCAAACTATGGAATAACAATCAAACGAATGGAGGGCGTATCATAAGTGTCAGAGGTTTGTTTACAGGACAATTAAATGCCTGATCATCATTAAAATATTTTGAGTCACTAGAAAGCAAGCACAACCGAGTGTTAATGTTTAATGATGATTAGTTTCCCAAGTGTCAATTGAGTAAATTCAAGATTGTATTAACCCACAATTTATTGCAAATATGAATCCATCGGCGGCATCTTTCGAGGTCATGCATATTTCGAGGTCATGCATATTTGACATGCAAAACTTCAAACATAGCATTGTTAACATTGTATCCTGCATCATTTCGTCATGTTTTCTAGGATAGCTAGACACAGGCATTAAAATGACACGAGAACATAATCATGAGTGCGAGACCGTTTTTTAAAGCTAAAGTGGCATATCATCGATTTTGCTTCCACTCGATTGTTGATGAGTCATGTTGCTATTGCGTGCTTTGAAGCAATGCATGGGCCGGATAGTTTAAGTTGAATAATGCTGCATAATAAGT
This sequence comes from Urechis unicinctus, assembly GCA_034190875.2. Classification (NCBI taxonomy): domain Eukaryota; kingdom Metazoa; phylum Annelida; class Polychaeta; order Xenopneusta; family Urechidae; genus Urechis; species Urechis unicinctus. The sequence goes on along the minus strand of CM067344.1, from coordinate 75,948,107 downwards.
TCATATGCGCATAGCTATCACGTGATCGAAGTTAATTTTTGCGCAGACAATGTGCGATGATTACAAGATGGAAGAAATGAATGCCGCGCAACTTCGATTGTGCTAACAATGCTTAACCCTTTAAACTTGGCTCTTCATTTCCTTACCCTTTATCTAGGTCGTGCGAGGGGGTGATAATGAGTTTTTGTATAAACTGATAGCATTAAATTCCACCATCAGCAAATCATTATATAGAAAAGTATCTCGACCTTACTTAGTAATTTAATCGTATATATATTACGGTGGAAAATTATGTTTTTATGATAGAAAACACGAAGGCCTAGCGCACAAATTGCCTCTGGATGTCATTAAGATGGAAGTGGAATTTGGGAATACCGCGAATCTCAAATGCCAAATACACTCATTGTATATTCCTACATAGGAATCTGCTTCTGAATGCGTTCGGGTTCGAAAGGTCAATATCTTTAGAACTATTGAGCTGATGTGGATATCCAATACATATTTTCAACACTTTATATTGGCCCTCTATGGTACAAATAATACTGATGGTTCATATTATGTCATCATAAGCCACTTTAGAATGGATGTCATATTCTGACGGCATATCTGTCACATCCTCGGCGATTTATGCTGCCATATCATATTCATGTAACCAATACATAAACGCAAGTCAAGTTCCGATTATGTTATTGGTTATAAACGGAGACGTGAGCGTAGATAAATGTTACAACGGACTCGGGAGGCGCTCGTCGAGGATTTAAAATAAGGTTGCTGCGCGATGAATGCCGGTAGATTGGATTGCATGTATCTAATGGTGGAAATTCTGGGTCGGTATATCGTGATGCAACTAAGGCTCCAGATGATGGGCCATCCTAGTCATGCCTGTAATTGCACTTAGCCAGAATACACTGCATAAATTCCTTCCTTTTTGACGACCGAATTATAACAGACCGAATATATTTCATGCCAGATACATTAGTTTTTCAATTGCTTACTGAGAAAAAGATATTTCGAGTTAATTTATAATATTAATGTACAGAATGGCCAGCACCATCCTTTCCATGTTGTAGGATCTATCTCTACGTCGCACGCCAGTACAAAATTCTTCAAAGAAATGGTGTTTCAAGAAACACCGGCGTCAGTTGACTGTATGACAAAGTGTCAAGACAATGTGATCAAGGATAGACCATCTCGAGATACCTGTTTAATATCAGAGAATTAGAACATGAGCGAAAATAATGGGTTGTGAAACAGGACTCACTTGAAACTTTCAGGTAGAGGCTGAATGTGCATTTAGTTGTTGAGTCATGTCCCATATGCAATATAGACTGCTAAACCACAAATGCATGCCCCGATTTCTTGTGCAATAGTATCTGCTGTTTGTTGATTTTTAACCTGGGTTATATTTCACAATGTTGAAAAAGTGCGCTTTACAAATGGCAAATGATAATCATATGGTAGCAGTAATAATAATAACGCGTGTACAATGTGATTCAACACCATTTATCACCAGTCTCTGTCTTTTTTTGCTGAGCCATCCATTTATTCATTTCCACTGAGGCTGTGCTTCTAACGATTTTTAGCTAACCGTTGGAGGGAAACATTATCCAGCCAATTAAATAGCATCTACAGAGTCAACAGACACTGCTATTTTAGTAACGTCTTCTAGGAATCATTCAACGAGTGATGCTCACGTTAATGTTTTGTGAGTTTGCATCTAAACATCAATTTGCTTACTACGGATGTTAAGCATACTGGCCGTTAATTGGCTGGCTGCTTACGATTGCCTTTTTGTTTTCAATATTTGTGTCACGTTAGCAAAATTCCAGTCATCTGGAACAGTTCCTTCGTTGATGGACAGCTTGCTGCGATAATTTAGTAGCGTGTTCGATAATTTAGTAGCGTGTTCCTTTTGAAGCCATGGGTAGAGTTTATCTGGACAAGGTGACTTGTTTAGGTCTAAATTCACAATTGCAGGACTTCATTTTGACTTTCGAATTGAACCTCATCACCACCGTTGTGTAATCTTGTTGGTTCTGGGAGTCCTGCCGTGTCTTGTCAGTAAATACAGATGTAAAGTAAACATTAAGTCAATCTGCTCTTTCTTTGTCTTCCAAAATTACATCATTGCCAATACAGACGACCTGTCGTTTAGTGTTTGGACCTTCCATAGCCGTAAAATGCCATTGGGTTTGTGTTTATATGATTTGCCATACTCTCCTCAAATGATCTTTTCGCTTTTCTTTTTTATAGTAATTTGTTGCTGTGTACTTTATAATATGAGATCTTGATGTTGTTCTGTTGTCCTAAGCTATTGCCAACGCTTAATTCTGATGCCGATAGCATTCTTGACTTCGTTATTGAGCCATCTATTTTTATTAATGCTACGGCGTTGTTTTGATGGTATATATTTCCTGTTTGCATCTGCAACTATATCAGTTAATACATTCCAATATTGTTGTCCATCCAAACTATTCGTTCAACCAACTTGCCTCATATATTCCCCTAGACTACTGCTAAATTTTGCCCGATAGAAATTTGGGACCTGTTCGCTCGATGGTAAATTCTGTTGGGGCCTTATCATTTTGCATATACTCTCTAACATAAGGTGCACTGTATAGCGAGGGAGTCCTTTCAATAAATATGATCTATCATTACAGAACAAATATTGATGGAGGGCATCTTGCAGTGACCTGCATTATTCCAAGTCCATTTCAGATCCTATCAACATAGATCAGGTTAATATGCAGATAGATTCCCGAGCTGCTGCTTGCTAATGATGTGGTCCGAATCACCTCATTAAGCTGCAGACTGTTTTGAATCACTACATACATTTAGGGATCCTATGAATACAGCAATAATGCAAAACGTTTAGTAGTACGATTTTAGGAAATATTGTTACCTAATTACGGCTATTTATGATAGACGTAAGTGCACCTCAATCCAACATCACAATATGTACCACTGATTTATATCGAAATTGGGCATAAAGATGAGTGTCTGGCTTATCCATTCAATAACAGTGACCATCACAAAAACATTAATCAGTATTAATGTTACACTGAACATGTTCTTCCCACATAAACATGGCAGGCGGCGAGACACGGTCGCATAGTTCAATACGAAAAGTACAAGGATTTTCGAATAGTTAATAAATGTTCCAACATATACATCTCTCTGGGTGCTACATTGTTGATACAGGAAGCGGCCTTAATGGTCGAAAGTTAACCGTCAGGCGTGAAATGGTGTATTAGTAAGCATCATTAGCATATATGTACACTTTTATTACATCCATATTGCAATTGATTTACCATGTAGCGTTAGGTTGTCTGTCAAAACATATTTGGTGAATTGAATTGCGCGATATATATTTGAATGAACAATATGTAAATTACATACCGATATTTGCTACCAAAACTTAGAGCTTACATGCCAACTTCTATGCGTACCGTTAGTATCGATTCCGGCACACAAAGCTGGCACAACGTGCAGTTTTATGCGTAGCTTGACAATAGATGATAACCTAGTGATCAGTGGCTCTTATCAATTAATCATCAACATCGGTCAATCTTGCGCCGTTTTTCATAACACCAACATCATCATCAAGTTCAATGAGAAAAGCTGGTTACACGCAAAACTTGTGATGGGAAGTAATCATGTTGGTATGCTTAAATACCACTTTACTGTGTCAAATGTCAGTTCCTTCAGTACATGCTTGTAAACGAGGTACGACATATAACGGTAAACATTTAAGTGTTAAATGCTATGACTAATGTCAAATGCGTCGTATGATACTCTCATATTGCATTAACTACAACTACATGTCCGTAATGTTATATCATTCATGGCTTAACCATATGAAACGTCATGTCCAATTAAAGGACCAGACACATGATCCACATGCACAGGAATTTAAGCACTTGACGGCAGGTGTAAAATGTTACATACTTTACAAAGTGAACTCTAGGGTCGTTTCGTACTGTAGTGGTTTATAAGCCTGATCTCCTTTTTTTCGTGGTCGACGCTGATACGCCTACTTTCAGCGTAAATAATGTTTAGTGAAGGCGTCTGTCAGAGCAAACATAATTACCGTTGACGAGGCATTGTCCAGTGCTGATTGTGTTTGCTCAATTAAATGTGATTATGTCCTGACACGGGATCAGCAGCAAATGGAGATCCTGGCAACAGTCACTTTTCACGTAGGCGAGGTGATGTGATTGGTGTACTGATATGGAGAGACAGATGCGAACTGCAATGTTTTTGACGATTTACGTTTTCGTTGATATTGCTTTTATTAATGTACTATGCTACTTCAGTTCATCGTTAAACATATTGACTGAAATGAATGATTCATTAAAATACGCAAAAGGATACCAGCAGTTCTTAATGGTTTTCCGCCGCTCATCTTTGGCAACGTTGTATTCATGCTTATTGGCCATGTCAACCAGTAACGATTGTATGGTAGACGGTGCTATGTCGATAACGGTGGGCGTTATAGCAAGCTCGCTCAACATAATATCGGTTGGAGTGATATGGCAGTCAAATATGATAAATGCACAATCTAAGCAAGAAAGACATAATTGCTGCTGAATACACTTTACTGACAGCTTTCATGCCTTATAAAAAAGAACCAAGGAGGGCCCCATAGTTAAACTGCATAGTCATTTAAGTCATATCCGAGGCATTGGTCGGAAATTTTATTCGCAACATCAGAGCACATATGCTATGAATGCAGCAGATCATATTTGCACGTTCGATCAGAGCAATTGCCCCTTAAGCTGCTAAACCAACAGTATCTCCAATAGATGAATGAAAAGTAAGACGTTATCAATCAAAATCTCATCTGAAATGTTGCGTTCAGCTCGATGCATTTAGTAGGTATAATATTGCATCGACCATTGTAAATATCAACAAAACTGTGAAAATAAGTAGGTGTTAAGAAAATAGACCAATATAACTGATTCAATTAATTTCCAAATATCTTCTTATGTGTAAGTGTGCAAGATGTAGTGTAAATGATATTATGCTGTAAGTGCATGTAACATTACATCGCCGGCATACTAAACTGAAGTATATCATTTTCTGTCAATATCAAGTTTGTATGATTAATATCATAATATCATTAAACCATATATGATTTATTGTTGTTGACGTCATTGGCGCCTCGGCAATTCTTTGAAATCATTTGGACAAACCATTGACTTCAAGTGTTTTTGATATTTCAGTTTTATTGCTCGCAGGGAGTAAATGATCAATTCTTAACGTCCGCTGCTATCACCCCCCCCCCCCCCCCCACCACCACCCCCCCGATTATCTCTAACATATTCGACATGAAAAGCCGCATCAATAGCATTGCCGATTTAGATTTGTAATTTAATGCGCTTCTGTTTCAGATAATAATTGCTCATTGAGGCACTATCACTTGACTACTCTACTTCGACCATCACTGTCGAAAAAACGCTATCGATCATGCTGCCTAGTGAATGCAGAAAAACTAGAGGCCGCGATTTATGTAATAAAAGACACCCAATTCAACTAAGATACATTCGAGCAATACAGGATAGTATGTCTATTTTGTTCTGTCATCACTAGATAGGCAACAGCTTCTGCGATTCATGGAGCATTGAACATCGTGCATCATATGTTATTTTTGCCAGGGCTGATAGTTCATTGTGTGATAACACAAGCGTATGCAGGCAGCTGTACAAGACTTTCAACGCTCAAAAGATATAAATGAGACGTGGTGGTGAGTAATATTTTTGCGTTCCGAATAGTTGCTTTTATATAAGCTAGTTGCCAATCATAGCTTGATAAAATGTGTGTATTAACAACTAATTGGCCGTTAATCAAGTGAAGCACAATTACCGTATGGTTGATCAGGGCATTATATTACACCAAGTTAATGCAGCTTTGAGAATTAATCATTGAAGAGACGGCTTCATCAAAAGTCTCGTACAATTGTCAACGGCTTTTACTGGTCGATTCTTCATAAAAAATATCGTGAAATATAATGCGTGTAAACACGTATAATACGTATCAACCAAGGCGTACCTTGATGATAGTCGCAAGGCCTTCTTTGCGCAATTTCTATTAGATGTCGTTCCACTGGGGTGGCCACATTTCAAAGCCAGCGTCACAGACCATCAGGCAATCGCGAACGATGGCACACTTGTGCCAAACAAGTCGCCTAAGTGGAAGTTAAAATCAGTGATGTGCAATAGACTACATAAACTGATGTTAAGCATGAGCGGTGCTACTTCCTAGGGTCCTATCGCAAAGATAAGCAGGGTCGGCTGGTCACACTCAAATGCTACACGAGTTTGTCAATATAAGACGGCGAAAGTTAATTCAGGTGACCAAACAGGCCAGCACCACTGACACCAACAGCTGCAGATTCTATGTAAAACGGTCTGGTATATTAACGCTTGTTTTGTGTATTTGCATGCAGTTATCAACAAATAATAGTCGTTGATTTCTTACCATCCAGAACCAGAAAAGCTTCTGTAACCGCAAGGTAGCTGTAACAAATGGCAAACAAATGTATTTATTCGGATTCATATCGTCGCTGTCTGAATTCCCATATTTGGTTAACAGTCAATCGGTTTTATTACATGTCAAATCAGAAGTCGTGTTCATTGAAGGTAATTATACCGATTGTGCCTCCCCATCTTCTGTCCCGATAAATAACATTTAACAAGGCACTCCTGTTCTATGCTATAATGCTGTCAATTGATTGCGCAATGTGAATTTTAGTAGATTAGTTTACATTCATCTAGGACATAAAATCGGATTTGCGCAGTTTTATAATACGACCGTTAGAAATCCTTTGAAATGTGATGATGCATGAAGATGATATGAATCTTGGACTGCGTGCGTGGAATCTCGTCACCCTTTCAGCACCAAGTTGTGGCTAATACCAGGTACGAAAGCCTTTCACAAGGAACAACTTGACAGCTTTGCGCCACCTCGGTTTTCTGGTTTGTGGGACATAATACGAAATGCAAAACAACTGTCAAGATATGAATCCCCCAGCGGTTTCCACTATGTTGATTATTTATGTGATATGCAGGCAATATCATACATTTCTTTCCATTTTTTGCAAACGTGAGCATTACCTCTTTACAAAGGAGAGAAGAACCATGGGGTGTTTGAAAGCGAACAACAGATTCTATTGTTCCGCAATAGCGTCAATACCGGATAATTTTTTCCGGTGTAGATGCTAAATAATTTACAAATGCACTCTGTTATAACTTGTCTCATCACAAAAGTTTAACTTGCTTATTCGCTCCAGTGAGCGTCCTGCTAAATAGTGCATTTGAAAGGGATAACAAAATGGCTTATCAAAGCTGCCTTTGAAACCCGTGATTTGCTTCCAATGTCCGTGTTGTCATATTAAATATATATTGCTGTAGGTAAATTATGAAGAATTGCTTATACCGCTGAACAACATAAAATGGAATATAATTAACAAGTGAAACTTGAATAATAACATATTTCGGGTTATTGCTCGTGAGAAGAGCAATGGTGAGACTTTGTCAGACAATACGACGGCATTTGTGTGGCTTGAGTTTTATTAGTTTATATGCAATGGCAGCACCAAAAACATCAATATGGCATTCTAGAGCTGAGTGCTAATTGGTGATATTTGAATCAGGTGGCCTTCTGCGCATATCGGCAAAATCGCGTTCCACAAATCATCTTGCAATTTTAACGTTTGTCACGGCCTTGTTCATTCGCACACATCAACCGCGATGTTTTCGTAAAGATCAATCTACTGTGACAAATCCGCCGAACATTGTCTATATCTTCTGTGATTGGTATGTATTATTTGCTAATTAGAATGGGGCGATGAATGAATGACAGAAGATGTAAAGTCATGCTTATTCAAAAGCAGTATAGTCATAAAAATTTCGGTGTTCTGCGAGAGCTATATTTTGCAAGAGAATGCGCCATTTATTCCTCTTTTTCACTGACACTGCTAGCAATGTTGCGAAACAAACCGCAAGCATAGATGTCCATTACCCTGTGGTTCGAAACGCTCACGTACAATACATAAAAGGACTGAAATATTGTCTGGATAGTTTCATCGACATGTTTATATTAAAACGTGACACTTGTAAGGCGCTTATGCATATAATACACGTTCTTCGTGTTAAAAGAATGAGGGATGAAATGTGGGTGATTCGGAACACCTGCCCTAATCGATCAGCAGTGCTGGTAATAATTTATATGTAGCCGACGCAGTGTGGTAGACATTGGGAATGGTGGATATGGAGTAATTGCGCCGCTCAATGGCTAACGGATATAACAGGGAAATACACTGCAACACCATTCCATCATATCCATTTATAGGCAAATTCAGGCAAATTTTAAAGCCGTCACACCGGTACCTTACCTATTTCAACCCCACGTCCCCATTCTTATGATAGACGTCAACCAATCAAAAGAGGCTTTTGCAAGTCAAAGTGGGTATGAAGTCAGAACGATATGTATCAATAGTAACCATTGCATCGAGCGTCATGCCATCACTGCAAGGATCATGAATATAATAGAAATGCCAATGGGGATGAAACAAAGTAAATAAAAACGCCAATATTTCTCCGAGGACTGATCGATGGTTTGATCAGTGATTCAGAGGGAATTTGCGTTTCGAGAAATGTAAGGAATCAATAGAAGCTGCAATATTTGATCTTTGTAGTGACAGTAATACGGTACCAAATGGAGTGTCAGTGAAGGGAGCTCCGGTATAATTTCTGCAATGAGCACAAAGGGCAATGGATTGCACTCATATATGTATTAGCGTTGAATCATGCTGTATGAAACACAAACCAAACTGTGATGTTTCGCCTGGCAACCAGCGGAAGATACTATCTTGATATGTCCCGAAAGATGTATATATTACAAATAATATGACCCAATAATAAAAGCTATATCATCAAGGTCTTAGTTTGTTTCCTTACCAATTATCAATAACAAAAATACCAACAAGCATATACGGATGTACGGATTTTCGGTTATTTTCAGTTCACCTTTACATATTCGCTTTATCACTATACGATATTGACCAAGGAATCACTTATAACTCGGATTCGTTGTTCTATAAATTGAAAAATGTCTATGGGTTTATAAGACAACTGCTTCCATGTAGCTGTCAATGTGTATTACATATCACAGGGATGTGGTAATGTTGTTCTCCCTGTCAAATATGATCGAGAAAAAAATCGCAGTTGCAATACATGAGTGTTGAAAGACATTGATACGATTGCCATACAGTATCGACCGCAACCGTTGATACCGCTATGGTATTGCGTATTCATCCAGATAAAATGCGGATCATGATAGATTTTTCTCAAGCGTACGACTCGCGCGGAGAATGAGCAGAGCTGATTATAGATGTGGTCAGTAAGTGTCAAATTTAAGCTCAAGGCACAATCGCCCGAATGCATCTGTATTGACGCTGAATGTATATTAGTGGGCCATCATCTTGAAGCAACACATCACTAGCACTACTTTTGATCATTACTATTTGACCCTGATATAGTAAGATCATGGATGCTTCAAATGCTTGGATGAAGCAAGTTATTAGCATAACTTAGGTGTAAGTGTATGCCGTTCACTGAATTTATATATCTTAAAGGCGTAAAGAGTGGATGTATATTGATAAAGAGAATCAACGCCTTTATGACCATGATTCAATAACCTACATTGCGTTTTTGTAAGCAATAATTCATTGAAACGCAGATAATTCACACAGTTATCACGCGGTGATTTATGACTCAATTTAACACTATCAAATAATGGAAACCCAATCCTAGATTGGATCCCTTGGATTAATGTATTAACTCTAGTATTTCCCATACACACGCATATGGGAAAACTTGGATATATATTTGTACATATGTACAGTGCAAGAATAACTAAGGTAAAGGTAACAAAATAACTAGAAATTTCCTCAATCACGACGTCATTGATGAATAACTCTGCTGAGATCATATATTGTCATAGTGAATGATGCTGATGTGAAGGTTACTAAGAAGGGGGAACAACAGAAAGGACCAGCGTAGATTGAAATACTGTTTACTCGTACATGCAGATGTTTAAAGCAATGTTTATAACGTGATTCATTGCCGCTGGTCTAATGTGCATATTAACTGTATCAGTAGATTGCACATAAAACCATTAGGATCAGAATAATCCTCAAAGATAAAGCCACGACTGCTTGTCCTTAACTCCCAAGGAACCTTCTCAGGACCCACATTTCTAATGGAAAGCAGGCACGCTCATTTTAGTACATACGTAATTTTTTTCATTACGACTTAAGAGGGCTGATGCAGATAGTTATATTAGTGCAATATAGCACTTTGTGTTCCTCCGTTAAGTTTCATTGGTGACTTGTATATCAAATATCGTGCCGTCAAGCACTAAATGTTAAGAACTATTCCACAAAAAAAGATTATATATATGGTAGGAAACCCGTTTTGAGCTCAATGCCTGTATGTTATGGTAAGATAACTTAACGGCTGACTGGCTCTCTACTCTAACTGCATTGTGCATACCATGAATTCGGTTTGCTGTACCAATATTAATGGAAATGCAATTTGCAATTTAATTCCAATCGAAAAGAGAATACGTTTGAGTAGAAGCAGCATGTTTATAATTGTCGTTAACCATCCTTAATGTGCACTTGAAAGGGTATTTTGTTATTGTGCCTATCGACGAAAATGTACATTCGGCACCAGAGAAGCACAGCTAATGAACATTTGAAGCACCCATGACACTCGTCTCTATGCAGGAATTCCAATCAAGTAACCTTGAACGTGCTTTGTATCTTTAATCACTGGAATTACTTGGTAATGGGCACATAAACTTGGCCCTGAGTAGGCGTTAAGTTATAATGTAAATGGCTTGATTTATAGCATTTCAGTTCATTTTGTCGCTCAAGAATACATATCTGCAGTTAGTAATGCGATGATGATAACGCCTGATGAGCTCTGCCCTGATCCCATATGCGCGCAAACAACATTTGATTACTGCGATTTGAAAGTCCAGTTTAAAGGATAACTCTACGCGAACCCCAAGTGCACTCCTTTCAGCTTTTGCGAACTAATCTGCACTCGATCGACGCCAACAATCACTAGCACGCAATAGAATATTATATTTTTGAAAAGTTAAAAAACTTGATATCTACATTAAACCACCGATGCAAGCATGAGCTGGACAAATCAACTTAAATCGAATGTTATGATGGAAAATAAGTTAATGTCTTGGGTCAAAAATCGGCGTTAAAGCAAGGATAGAAGCTAACAGATTTTGGCGCGGCGCCCATATGTGATGCTAACAGTATGTATAAAGACACATAGTGTAGCCACACATGTCAATTGAATACGATCACTGCAGTGGAAATCAACATCTTAAACACATCCGTATATCCCATTTTAAATATTCGCCAGTTTGGCTATCGTTTATCTTGTCAGAAAATAATGTTGCGATTTCTTCTTTTGGAGCTCTAACTTGGTAAGTGTTTTGTTGCGGCCCCTTAAAATGGTGCTTATTGTCATCAAAACATCAAAGGCCAATTCTAAACTACCGAGATATGTGAAGAAGCTGAAGAATAAAGCGGCAAGGTGGTCATTTCTCTGGAAGCTGCCAGAAAGCTACCTCGTACAAAAAGTTCTCACATGGTACCTCGTACACCAAATCGTGCAATCCCTTCACTTTGCTACATAAATCCTATCTTCCGATTCTGCTCAAACGACTTATTTCAGTACTAGAGAAGATCACATGATGTCAAACGATCCAAGCTTTGATAGTGAATCTGTTATGATGATTTTCAGTCCTGATCAATATATCGTGTCATTGACGTCCGTGTTGTATAATTATTCTGTTCCTGTTTTGATCTAGCTGTATGTGTTTGGCTGCATTCTGCTGGGGAAATCACTAACCATTATTACTAGTGGTAATTGCACTAACGTTCTTTAAATTGTGAATGTTTCTGTCCTATTAGGAGATAATATAGTTTTTGTTATGTGGGCCATGCCATTTCAATAGCTAACAATTCTGAAACTCTCCGATTGAATGGTCAGGTCGCGCTGAATATTGTAGGACAGAAGTTCTTTCAGCTTGGCGCTAACGGTAAATCAATCGAATTAAGTTTCATACAATCGTTTACATTTTTAGTAAACTTAGTGCAAAGTACAGTACTGACGATTTCCACAGCTTGATAGAATATAACTCCAAGTAGCTAACTGTCACGTCATTCATCTAAGTATTCATTTTGGGATTGAGTTTCATCATGGTCGGTTAGAGGAAATTCAGGGACTTAGTTGAGAAATTCAAGCCCAAAGCTCAAGCGGGGCTCCCTTCGGGAACAGTAATCAATTTGTCATAAAACATTTGTCATATGTGCTCGCCTGTAATGGGTCTCTGAAAGCACAGGAACCAGATTTATTTCACAATACATATATCAATCATATGTCACGTCGGTGAAGGCCCACAAAGATCTATTCATATATGTTGCTGGCCCGTTTTATGCTTAGCGTAGTTCCGGTAGAGTGATTGAATTGGCCAAAATTCGTTTCTGGGTATTACAAAACAAATAACCTTCAGAAAATTATTCCTGCCAAATGGCTTTCCATAAGCACTGGATCCGAATGTTTTTCTTTCAATCTTAATTTCACATTGCATGTATCAAGCACATGGCATTCATTAAAATGACTGGTACAAAGTGTCGACAATAATTTGCGTCTCAGTATCGTTTGATTATACCTACATCATCTAGTAACAAAATTCCGCAAATGTAGCAACGCTTTAGAGTTTAACTGAATCATAAGCATTATTTACAGACACCCATTCAGCTGCCTGGGTTAATGAGAACTGAGATTCTCGATAGGAATGAACCAGTTCCTCACCACCAGCTGCTTATTATTGATGTAGCCAATATACAGCTATTACGTTTATTTATTGAAACATTATTTTGTTGGGCTGCTGGCTAAATGTTAAATATAGATATGTTTTGTCTGCATCCAATTCCAGCCTTTGCCAAGTAACAATAAGGAAGATGAGGCAGATATATATATATATATATATATATATATATATATATATATATATATATATATATATATATATATATATATATATATATATATATATATATATATATATATATATATATATATATGTGTGTGTGTGTGTGTGTGTGTGTGTGTTTAATTGTATATATATATAAATACATATATATATATATATATGTATATATATGTGTGTGTGTATATGAATATTAACGTCAATATATATGTAAATATACATATATATATATATGGATATATATATGCATATATATATATGCATATATATATATTATGTATATATATATATGTGTGTATATGAATATCAACGTCAACATATATGTATATATATATATATATATATATATATGTATATATATATATATATGTATATATTTATATATGTATATATATATATTTTTATATTCATATATATGTATATATACATATATATATATATATATATATATGTATATATTATATATTATATATATATATATAGATATATATATATATATATATATATATATATATAAGAGATGTCGATATGAATTCATATATAATGATGTGAATTTATATATATATATATATATATATATATATGCATATATATATATGTGTATATATATATAATATATATATATATATATATATATATATATATATATATATATATATATATATATATATATATATATATATATATATATATATATATATAATACTTCATGACAATCTCTCATTTATTCGCCAAATGCAATGTCAATCAAATCACTAATGACTTCCACTGATGCTTTTTAATTAACGCATTAGATGTTTCGTGGAGAGCTACTCTGACGTTATATGGCATCACGTAATTGCCATGGCTCTTGTCGCTGCCCATCTTTCTGCAGCTGGATTTAAACTTTGTGCTAGGGGTTGTCCAATTTCTTTGCGCGCTGGCCGTTTTATTTCTTTTTTTTTTTTTGACTTTCACATAACATTGATTTAATTCCCCTTCGGCTTATCTGATAGGTAAATGCATATAACGTATACCGCAATTTACTGCCGTGTTGTACGACACATGTTAATGCACTTATATATTCTGAATATTAAATGCTTGTGCTAAGTAACTGCAGCGAATCGCAGTAATCGAGCCGAGATGATATAAACGTGATGACAAAAATTTCAGCAGTGGATTAGTTTAGGTACATTCTTATGCTGCCTACTCGTATTATCTGCTAAAAGAGAGATTGAGTTGACTTCATAGCATGTGGTGTTCCCGTAAACTGTGAGTACATCCGCACACCGAGTTTTCGTGCTGTTTCTGATGTAGATATCGCCAATATTAAGTAACTTGTTGTATCTTACGCGACAAGCTAAGAGCTTAACCGCGGCAGCATTATGGATTGGGTTGAAACACTGAATTCCGCCGCGACCTGGTGTCAATCATTCCAAATCGGGCAATCCGGATGCCGTTCTTTGTGTGCATGTATCGTCTGCATACATGTCATCTGTCTAAATTGTTTAATATGGTTTTCCAATTTTCATTGTGTTTTGTACATGCAGCAAAATGCAACGCAACGAGAAAGGTTTTTGTCCGCGCGTGTTGTGTGTATTTCCGACATGCTGCTAGAAATCTGATAGAAACGAAAGAAAGTTGTATGGAACATCATCTAATGACGCTCTACATATACGAATAATGCTGTCTCAGTTACTTTGTGACTGTGTTAATTGATCCAACACAGAGCCGTAGATGCCAGTTTACGTACGAGGGCCTCCCGAGCATACATTTGCCGATGCCTATGTCTTAATTGCAACCTTCATATACTCCCGCTGTACATGCTTTATCTTTATAGCTGGCACTTTTTGTCCGCAACTCTTGTGGTTGCCCTGATCATATGTTCTTTATATCCATCCAAGGCATGCCCAAACCCACGAATGGAGCTCCAATTTAGACAGCATCTTGCCGCGGAACGCCCCGTGCTAAACAAACAAATAATTTCGGTATAGAAGCGTGTTGAAGAACAGTAATTCGGCCTATATTGTTCATAAGATGTGATGTGCAAAAGCTCTATTCACATCGCCCTTAGCTTAAAAAAATATAGATTTCCATATCATTTGCAATATAAATCGCACACACTCACGCACACACATGCAAACACAAAAATACCCACATACACGGACATATACGCACACCCGTGCATGAGCGTGCTTGCTGACGGGCCAATCACTGCAGCTGCTAACCGAATGTACGCAAAGCATCCACCTTTCGGTTTTGACCGGATTAGGATTGGTTGATGATTGAAACCTGCTCTGATTCGGTTTCTAGTAAACTGAAACCGCTTGTCAGGGAATCAAAGGATTTCAGGAGAGCCAACCCTCGGAACCTTCTGAATACATAAAGGTTAATTATGGTAAATGTTTGGCCAAATGTTAGAATACCAATTTGCATGTTTTAACTTAAACTTTGTACTTAGCAACTTGGGTAGAAGTCAACCTTTTCAGCAAAGTCGTGTATCGGACTTGTCAATAACATTATATATGCGCTTAATCATAATCTTTTTATCGATGCCACGAGTAGATATCATATTTGTGGATTGCGGATGGCCATCGATTGAGAACAGCATAAAGGCTATTCGAGGTTATTTAGAGCCACTGTGATAGACTATGCATGCCATCAGCGGTCTCGAGTAAGAAATTAAATGGGACCAATAATTAAAATTGGGAGTTGAAGGTTGTGTTATTTATGAGAAAGTGATTGCTTGGTGGCTAAAGAGTGATCGATTGCACTTTTACAATTCCGCTGATTGACCATTGTGAAACGACAGAGCAAGTGGCAGGGATAGAATGAACGCATTCCACATACTGTATGATGAAGTATTTTCCGTCAATGCCTTCATGTGGGGAATTTCGTTGTTCCCATAAACATATACTTACATGTAAGATAATCATGCCTGCTCAAACTGTGAATCCTGTTGATTTAATGCTATTGTCTCATTATGCATGGGCAATCTCCGAATACTATAGCGGGTTATTCGACACAAACTTTTCATAAAGAAGACTTCACCAGAACAGAACGTTATCATTGATATTGGTATGCTTCTATCTATGTATGAAATCATAAATTATTAGACCAATAAAACCTCAGCTCACTCGCTATATACTAGAAAGTAGAAATGGTGCATTATCAGACCATATTAGCAAAAATATCTGTCAACGATAAGCTTGCATACAGATATGTGATGTTAGAAATGTAGCGACATCTTTGTTTTTATTCATTGATTGAGATACTTTGACTTTGTGTTATACAATTCAATTTTGACATTTCTCTCAGTATGGTTAATGTATCAGATGGACAAGAAATGAGTGTTTATGTCAAAGGTGTAAGGTCTTCTTTCATAATGATTTCCTCATTATCGTTTGACCTGCAGTAGAACTTATGCAAAGAAGCCTAACTACCAAAATGAGGTAGGACCAATGGCTCGGCGGTAATGTCCCAATTCGATATTTTAGTGAAATAATATGCAGTGGGTAGGACAGCAACACCATATCGCCTTGAATACGGAGTATTAATGCACCATATATGAAATCTACATATGGGTAGGATAATCAATTCCATCAGAACACAGGTATATATACAAGTTTTTATGATGGTCATCATTTTAATCAATTTAACTTACTACGTCACGCGAAAACTTTGAGCTTTATTTCCAGTATAATATAAACTAATTTGTACTTTTTAGCCGCCAGTGAAATTAAGCTTTGCATCTAAGACCCCTTCAATTGTAGCGTCAAGCCGTGTATTGTGTTCATGATGTCACAAAGGGGCTGATTTTTGTCACTGATGCTGAACAAGTAGCATATATTCTACATTTGACACCCTGCTCTTCTATACCCATGCGTGATGTATATTATGATATGGTATAATTCGGTCGCAACTGCTCAGAGACCTGTCACATGCACTGTTGGCAATATAACATCAATCCTATTCGGGGATTTCGTCGGTTACAACAAGTTTATGTACGTTACATAGGTGAAGTTACATCCCATTTAAACCGAATTTCGAAATTTGTTGAAGGTGCAATATAACTGCAGTCAAGAACAATCCTACACTCAATGCATTAACACAGACAAATTAGTTAACGCTCGTCAGTAATTATTGTCTGACACGTAAATGCGTATTGCAAACAATAATCGTGTGTTTGGTATGAAATTACTGATAAATGGCATTAAGCTTCAGACAATTCGAAAAATATTTCGAAACACGCAACATGGGAACATGGCTGGCAGTGACACTTGAAAGTCTATTTGGGGCCATGCCGCATTTATTGGGTTTGGGCGACCCTTGTACCATTATGGATACAAACACGTACACAATTGGTGCCATTTTAATAACTACACGAGCGATTCCTTCCAAAACATGCGACAATTACACGGATAAGCTACATGCAATTATTTTTAACGTAAGGCACATACCACTTTTTCTATTGCCAGATTCCTCTATTTATGACACCAGACAACACACAAAAGTTCCATTGTGTTGGGCTTCACAAACGGCTTTATTAAGTGTATCTTGTCAATCATATTAGATCTCCTCCAAAGCCATACCATAGTCAAACAAAATTATCTCAAACAGTTTTTACGAACGTCAGCAATAACAACGTAAATTTTAGGTTGAGAGTGGCTGAAACCTACTCTTCTTGACAATCAAGCCGTCAAGCTTTTATATCACCATCCTTGCGAAGTATCCACACAAGCCTTGCTTAACATAATGTGGACTGTCTTCCATAAATTTAATAAGCTTACGGGGTAAGCTCTTACTTGAGCATATTGAGAAGTAAATGGTAGATATCGGTGACAAGATCCAGCACTCTAGCTATGCCACGATTGGCTGAACAGGCAAGCGGTCAATTAACGAAAGCTGACTCAGCTTTTTGATATAGGCAAATACATTATGATGCCATGTTATGAAGGCAGTTGTTTCGACCAGCTGAGCTCCTACGTCATCATCTCTATCCACAATTTCATTTGTTATCTGATGCAAGGCACTGGTCATCATAATGTTCTCTTAAAATACCATATCAAACGTAATCCCTATTGCGTATTACAAATCTATATAACGGGGAATGTTTTATTAATATTGCTATCAATGGGGAGCATGGGTCACTCGATGGTTCGGTGCACGTCTATATACATTTGTATCCACGACAATTTGAGGGCTTCTTGGGCTTTATGGACATAAATGTTATAACCATCAATAATTGTGTTCCTTTATTATCATTTACGAGTAGTGATAAAAAGAAGCTTAGAATCATCTCACAAACAAATTTTATTAACATTCTTTCCTCTCACCAATTGTATCCCTCATTAAAGTGTACCACTCAGACTAATGTATTTGTCTATGGTAAGACTTATCGTTGCTTTTGTAATTACTTCATGTCAACATTGTGCTCTCATCTATACTGCTTATATCACCCCATCAATTTTTATTTTTAGATTTCAATAACAATTCACCTGTTATTATAGGAACATGATTATAAATATTTGTGAACGGCCTTGCATTACAGTTGTAAAATGAAATTGTGTGTGGCTTGATGGAGCGTATCATGCCATCTTTATTTTCGGTAATGAGTTACCGTTTAAAACAACGTTGCACACTTTGTGTCCTTTTGCGATGGTTCTGTGTCTGGGATGCAAAAGTTCTCAGTTTTACTTCAGCAAGCTACGTAACATTGTAATTAATTGTGTCAAATATCTGTCAGCCGAATACCAGTCAACAATGGCGAGTCACTTACAGAAATGTGCCAAATCTAAGCGCGGCATTTGAGATCAAGCAAGATTTACACTTGCATACACTGGTCGTTGTCAGTCTCGTCGCAATCTTGTGTTTGGAACGGGCATTGATTGACCTTAGTAACTATGCAAGAACTCGGTAATGTTGGCAGAAAGCTTGCACAGGTAAATGCACGCGTAACTGTTTCGTGCGAAAAGAACAGCAACCAGTAATAAAAACAACACGCCGACTATGTCTTTTAATCCAGTAAAGATAAATATTAGCATTCATTCGACAAAAGTGATTTTGGTTTTCATAGCGAGCTTTTGATTTTGACTGAACAAATATTTTCAATGTTGAAATATATTCTGATGCCATGACGTGATTCTTAGAACTATAATGAATATCGTTTGCTTTGAACAAAAAGCAATATACGTGTCTCTTTTTCAATCACATTTCAATAGAGATAAGAGGTAATGTGTCGCCCAGTTAGTTAAAAGCCATGAATAGATTATTCTTCATGTTCAAATAAAGTTCCTCCGATGCATTTTGGCATCAGCCAATACTAGTTTTATACGCTAAGTGCTTGTAAATATTATGATTAATGACTAGATTCAAATAGATACTTACTGTTGCGGATGGATGTCTATGGGATGTTATCAAATTTAAGGAAACGTTTTGACGCGCACAACTTCGCAGAAGCTGCTTTTGTTCGCCTGACAAAAAATGTTGCACTTGATAGCATATCTATGACTTACTTATTGTACATCAAGAGGAGTGCATCAAGAGGAGCGCATTATAATTGTATTATGTCATACGCCAATTGAAAGATAATATTATGGCGATGGTGTATATAAACCCTTGAAATCAATAGATATTCTCCTGAAAGCCATTGCTCTCATTTATTAGTTTTACCTTATTTGAGTGTCAAATACTGCTATGACACTAGAAAATTTATATATATATATATATATATATATATATATATATATATATATATATATATATATATATATATATATATATATATATATATATATATATATATATATATATATATATGTATGTGTGTGTGTGTGTGTGTGTATATATATATATATAAATATATATCTATATATGCATATACATGTATATATAAACATATATGTATATATATGTATATATATGCATATATATTTACATATATATGTATTTATATATATATGTAAATATATGTATATATGTAAATACATTTATATACATATATTTATATATATATATAAACGCGTATGTATATATATATATATATATATAAAATCTATATATACATATCTATTTATATAGATATATGTATATATAAAGATATCAATAAGTATATATATATATATATATATGCATATATATATATGCATGTATATATATTTATATATATATTAATATATATATATATATACATATATATAAATGTATGTATATATACGATTGAGAGACGTTGCACTCTTTTGTAGCTTTATCATGCACCATAACAAAGGCTGAGCTTATAATCTGTCACAAAGCATATCCGGAGAGCTGGAAAGGATATCCGTTCTCAGCAAATGACAGCATGCTATAATGACCAAGCACGATATTCGGTTAGTCGGAACAGTATTTCTTGGAAGTGATTTAAACAAAAATTAACTATTAGTTACTACCCAAAGACACCCACCTTGCTAGATTAAAATAGAAAATGGAAAACACCAAGCGATAGCCAGATGCAACGCCGCTATATCGAATTTTCTGTCACTCCCACTGGCTTCAAGGGCATGTGTGATGCGAGGGGTGTCCACGTAGTCGCCAAGAAGCAGTGATGTACATACAGCATAAGCTCGTCAGTGACTGACAGGATGGCCGAGTTGCATTTATACCTGAAGTAGGTTAAAAGTCAACAGTGATGCCTGCTGATAATACAGAATAACCAGGTGGGCTGATTCACATTGACCATTTTCCACATCAATACGATATTTGCGAGCTAAGAAAGGGGAGTCTGGCGGCGTGATACAAATACGGAAACAATCCCTAACACTTTTTTTGCAACCGCATTGCTGTGCTGAATACCATGATTTGTGTCATTTCACATTAAATCAAAAGAAGCTGGCTTCCTCGTGTATTCTACTAATGCATCCGTTCCGTGGGCCGGCCGGTCCCTTGCTCATTATGAAAGACCACATCTGCCATTATAACTGATGAGTTGCTGCTGTCTACCCTAAATCCTCGATACTATTGGGAAGTAGTGTAAGTGTTGTCAGAATGTTAATGCTCCTTTGGGCCATTTCATTCTTTGAATTCCCCACGTCTATGAAACGTTGCATTTTCAATACCTATGGTCATTATATATTAACCTTGAATATAAACGCCGCATTCATGGAACATCATACCCATTGCGGTAAGATCAAATGAGTCCTGCTGCTGCTTGCTTAATGGTGCACAACGAGAAGATCAATGAACAGTCCCCTGTCGTTTGCTAATTTATTCATGTTTTACTTTCAACAGCACCAACAATGACATGCTTTAGTTTTAGCTCCTTCTATTCTCGATGCAAGATCATTCATGTATGGGTCCTTGTTTGTTAAAAGGCTGCAAGGCTATTTTCTTACCGCCTGTTGCCTTCATCACCCACTTAATCAACTTCCAGTTTAATCTCCCCAGCATCCTTTGTGACAGACCATTTGAATGGTTGATTCTGTGCACACTATATAAACCCTATACATATACTCAACGAATCGGTAGGGCCATCAGGTGCCTAGACATTGAAGAGTTATGTGATGGAAATGGTGATATAGCATTATAAAATTAATGTTCAACATTCACACCACATGATAGGACACATTGTTAAATGTCAAATGATCCTTCATAACCAAAAATCTTTCCCAAAGTTAAACCGTGTATACAAAGCATCATATGATTAGCTTATGATAGCTCATATCATACGTTGAATATGATATCACTTAAGCTCTCATCATTACTTCCGGATGAGCATACAACAATCTAGCTGTCAAGTAGACAATATCGCACTATATTGCTATGTCACAATACAGATATTGCTATGGAAAAATATACATCGTGCTATGGCGAAATACAAATCTAATCAGGATGAGCTATAATGGCAATCCGCACTAACGTAATTCGATGATAACAGCAGTAATGTCTGATCTTTCAAACATAACTAACGCGTCAGGTATAACGTTGATATCCGTTTAACATACTATTCTGTACATGTAACAAAATCCGGACATACAGGCGCAATCTCGGACCAAAGTATTCGGTCGACATGGTCCTGTCATGTATTGCTGTACATATATATATATATATATATATATATATATATATATATATATATATATATATATATATATATATATATATATATATATATATATATATATATATCTATATATATATATATATATATATATATATATATACATATATATATGTGTGTATATATGTACATATATATATATGCATATTAATATATATATGCATATATATATATATATATATATATATATATATATATATATATATATATATATATATATATATATATATATATATATATATCTGTACATATATAAGCGGTGACTAACAACAAATGGACTTATTTTCTTTACACATCTATGCAAATAAACAGCAGGTAATTCCATCGTTTTATGCTATGAATGACTAATCTCCGCGCTAGTTCATCTACGGAGATGTGCGTTATCGTCTACCACAAGTACTGCTTGGCTTCAAATCAAGCCACGTCAATAAAAGGCAATTGCACTAACTTAAGGCTGCAGATACAGCACGCGACACAGCTGATATTCGATTGTGTGGATATCAATGCCATAAGCAATTGAAAATCTGTCAGTAAACCTTTTTCCCTACAGAATTTCGATCTTTTTAGTGCTGAATGGATAAAAATGATAGAGTTATTCGTCGATCTCTTTTTGTAATTTAACACTCGCTTGTGACTTTTTTGCATTCCACCAGAGAAATAAGAATGTTATGATTACAAAAGCACACTTAACATAGGCGCAATTTTGAGTTGAACAATTGAAAACAGCATTTCATCTAGCTTATCCAAGTCTTGATAAGGTTACAGCGTACATTTGGAATGAATTCCATTTATCATAACAATTGGGCTTTTTTATGTTATTACAAAGATCAATACCCACGGGCATCTGCAACATAACCCCTTGTTTCACTGTTTTGCTGTATTATACATTTATGATGCGTCAGATAACAAATGCAAATCCAAATTGCGCTAGATCATGCCGCAGGTAAATCTAGTGGTGGTCTTCGCCGAGGTGTCTAGTGCCCTATCTACTTCATTGCGACAATCAGCAGTTTGGTTATTTGTGAAGCAAGAAATGCAACTAATGGTGGCCAACTATACCGACGAGAATTACTATAGACCGTGACCTTTTTAGAATCCCACAGTGTGTCATAATATTAAATTTCGCGGGTCAAGTATATCGTGCCACCAGGTTGAGTTACCATTCAGGTATTATAACTGTGTCCGTTAAAGTGCCTTTTGCACGATTATAGGTACAATGCATAATGTGATCAATAAACTCAAACCGGTCCAATAACCGTCGCATCTGATCAGTTAAGGCCAATAGTTGATAAAATATCAGTTCAAACAAGTGCGCTCGACAAAACGCGTCGTCAGCCATTATCTAGGTCAGACCAGGCGTGTGACGTGAATAAAGTAAGCCCGTTCTCAGAGACGCAGGAAGTTCCCCGTTGTTTACATTGTCGGAGTTCGTCTGTCGTTTTTTCATTTTTGATAGTTTTCAGCCATCTTGTGACGGACTAAACACAAACCAGGTTCATTATTTAGTAAATGGTCTAGTTATATGCCTTTACAAGTTTTACGAGATGCTTATGCCATACTTTTTTAACAAAATACTGCAATGATCGAGCTACCAAATTATTTACATAACTTGGTTCTAACAGGCAGTCGTGTAGCTATTAAGCTTGAGAAGTTGGTCAACAACCATCTACTCTGCCAGGATGTTCGCAAACTGTCAGGAGACTTGCAAACATCATCGGTTGAAGCATTCCATAGTTTGGTAAACCACTCCCCCCCCCCAAGATGCTGGTCGTACCATTCTTATGATGTAATTTGTTGCTTTTTACAGTGCTCTTTCATGGTGGTGTTTGTATATTCTGAATTAAATTTGCAAGTCATTAAATTTGTTAACGTGTGCTGATATGCCAAATATATGTAGGTCACTTATAATTGGTTAATTGTATCACAGATTGAGACTGGCTACCCTCCATTACAATTAACATGGGGGAAGAGAACAGGCGACAATAAAGGCTGGGGATCCAGGCTTCAAGCTAAGATACCCCAAGTTTAAGCAGGAGCATGTTGTCACTAGAGTAGCAACAAAGGCAACATTTGGCTAATCGTAGTGCATATCTAACGTGATGATGAATGTTGATACATTCATTTTCTGATTCAATGGTCTCACAATACTCGCAGATGCCGTGCAAAAGCACAACTCATATTGCTGACGCATTTAAATTCCAGAACCCTTAGCTTAGACGGGAAAAGTTTATG
Source organism: Urechis unicinctus (assembly GCA_034190875.2). Classification (NCBI taxonomy): domain Eukaryota; kingdom Metazoa; phylum Annelida; class Polychaeta; order Xenopneusta; family Urechidae; genus Urechis; species Urechis unicinctus. The sequence continues at coordinate 75,923,716 of CM067344.1, read as the reverse complement.
CAAGGAAACGTATCCTCTCGACCCTTCAATACCACGCAGCGTGTTTGATATCGCATTAGGGTTTGAATGATCCGAATGGGCGGGACAAGTTTCATCTCGCTGTTGATAATCTTTTAAGAGATGCAACCTGTTAGCTATTGGTTTTTGAGCAGTGGGAATTTCTGGTACGTTTTATTATTATGGCATAGTTGATTATATAAATGAATTCGTCACAGATCGTGCGTTTATGTTCTTCCATTTTCCTGTGTTGTTTGCGTAGTGGCTTCTTATAACAACTACGCATCAATAATGTATTATGGAACTATGTCTTATGTCATTTGAATCTGTTGCCTCCATTTGAGCATTGGTTCTTTGAATCAGTTTTTTGTATTGGTGTCACACACGATTAACTATGACGTCTTTTTGTGCGATCGGTGGAATCGATATCCAGCGCAATAGGGGTAAGTTACTGAACAAAGTATCTCTCTACATTAGCGGTCCCTGAGGACCACATTGCCTTTAATCGCAGTGTGTAAACTATGGGGGAAGGGGGAGGACCAGCGAATCGCTGTTTGGTGCTTTTATAGTCAGTCATAGCAAGGCAGATGGATCCAGTAATGACGCTTCATTGAAAATGAAATGCACATATGTAAGACTCCATGCTTGTTCTATTTTACTCTCAACCCAATATCCATCACCCCGAGCTCCCTTCCTTATGAGGTGGGTTTTCATTTACATTCACGTCAACGGCAAGGCATTAAGGAAACTTGCATAGCATTGTCAGCCAAATGACCAATCTTTAACCACCATATACAGGCTCACTATTGTATGAGTAATGCAATAGCCCTGTGGAATGGACGTATTCTAAAGGAATGCTGCTGTCGCTGAAAACAGCTGCTGTATACAATCTATCCTCTCTGAGAAAATTTTTCTAGAATTGAGTTTCATTTATTGATGCCGGTTGTTGGTGCAAAACTATTATTTACAGCAACACGCCAACCTTTCACAAATGATATTACAAATGGCAGTCGAATTGAATTGTTCATTACGGAAAAGACAGGTGAGGCAGTTAACAACAATGAGACCCACTACGTCTTTTATTCGTCAACGGCTGATCAAATCCAGATATTCGTGTTCATTGGGAAATAACGTGGGATTGTATAAATGGGTTTTATGAGACCGGCGACAAAACTCCATGGAACAAAAAGCTGATGCGCTTATTTAGGCTACTGCGAAACGACTCCGAGCATTGCAGAGTCGGTCTGGCTAAGCAAGATAAAAATGATGCTTGGAATAATTCCCAATAAGTCTTTTTTCTAAATGTCATAGTTGAATGCGAATGCTGAAGTACTGAAATAAAACAATTAATTGACTTTCTCTTTTATCTTGTCAGCAAATAAGCAATTTAACAAATGATGCACGATGGTGGCATTGACTGCTGATTCACCAGAAAGTATTGGTCTAAGAAACATTCGTTCGGAATGCAATAACAGAAAGACAAGAATGGTTATAAATGATAGGGCGCGATGAAGACATGTTTTCTATGGTCACATGAATGAGACCAAGGAATGACAGCATCGGTGAGTTGGACATTACCATCGCTTGAGAATCGTCACAGAAGTCGAAGGCTATTTACACGCCGTCATAAATATGTACTACTAAAAAGGATACAATATTATGACGTGAGCAGCAATTGTTCTCTGTAACCATAAAATCCCGTTTATAAAATCTAGCAATTTCGCGCTAGCATCATGTCCCCATTACATGTTAAGGGCGTAAACGGAAAGATTGACGAAGAAAAGTTGATGTATTAGTATTGCAAAAATTTGACGAATTTATTGTGACCGATATGCTATATCAAGTATCAAGCATAGTAACATTACAGGCGATACAGAGTCTTTAAAATGAGAGTATCCAACTTTACTCTTCCGTCAATTAACACAGCAATATTATATGAATTACATCGTGTGATTTCAACATTCCGATGAACTGACAAAGCCTGTGGTATGTAATGCGTTTGTAAGATGTGATTATTTGACCCCATTTGTGAAGTGCTAGGTGATATTTGCAATCCACATGCGTTGGCATTCAAATACATAATTATTGAAAGCATCGGTAAGCATGATGCTATCATAAGTCTTGTTGTAACAGCCATTGATGAAACCAACCAAAGCGCATGACCGGAGCGATTCGCTTTATATATAAATATACATATATATATATATATATATATATATATATATATATATATATATATATAGAGAGATATAGATAGATATATATATATATATATATAGATAGAGAGAGAGAGATAGAGAGATATATCTCTCTTAGAGAGATATATATATAGAGAGAGAGAGATATCTATAGAGATAGGGAGAGAGATAGATATATATATATATATAGATAGATATATATAGATATATATATACATATATATATATATATATAGAGATAGACATATATATATATATATATATATAACATAACCGACGATCATCTTATATATATATATATATATATATCTATATATATATATATATATATATATATATATATATATATATATATATATATATATATATATATATATATATATATATATATATATATATATATATATATATATATATATATATATATATATATATATATATATATATATATATATATATATATATATATATATAAGATGATCGTCGGTTATGTTATGTGAAGCAAAGGCAGCACACTTTAATCCTTGCACGTGATTGTAAGGAATTTCCGGTTGTAACTCCGGGGAGCAGGGCATCATCAGACATCAGCCGAATGCTAAGGTATTGTTTTCGGCGCTATGGATGATTCGTTCATGATTTTGTGAAAACCACAATTAAACAGGATATTTACGGATAGCATTGACATGCGCACTGTGCCTTCACAGATGGTAGAATTGGTTTCACCTTGTTCAGATGTATAACATTAAGAGTCTTCTAACCAATATAGACAACCAATATGTTTTTATAAATGTTATAAGCACAATTTGCGAGGTCATGTGATGAGGTTGGTTGGCGGGGTAAATGGGAGGTTATACCCACTGTACACCGTTTCGGGTATGATATTCAAGTCTTATCGCTTGTCAGTTCCTCATTTGCCGTACAGTTTTATTCCATAGCCACATCACCAACCCTGATGCGAATTAGAAATACAAGGATGTTGAATACGGCGTTTGTACTACTGCTTCCTGGAACAACAACAGCATCAGACTGATTAACATTGCTGCCATGACCTATTTGCACAGTGGTCACTGTATGTAATGGATTCATTCTATGTATACTACAGAGCCCAGTAATTAAGACATTAGTATTCAGTACTCGGCGAAGGCTAGATCTTCTAGAGTGCTTTGCTACCACGGCTAAAAACTTATTATTTTGAACTGCGATAGACGCGAACTAGCAGAGATTACATTTCCAACCCTTAACAGGGAGGTAATTGCTTTTCAAAGCTTGAAGAATCGGATACACTGATTGCCCGCTGAGCAGCATATCCCATCGATATTTGTTTTCCCACAAGCTGTTAATATTGCGAGTCGATTGTGACATCTACATCCAAATATTACACAATCCGCCGTATATCCTTTTGTATGCCATTGCATCAAGCCGCTGCTCGTGTAATTGCTTTGCTAAATCGCTATTAGCCATATTCTTATACACACATATACACACACACATATATATATATATAGAGATATATATATATATATATAGATATATATATATATAGAGATATATATATATATATTTATACATATATATATATATATATATATAGAGAGATATATATATAATAGAAAGAGGGGAAGAGGCATATATATTAGATAGAATATATAGATATAGATATATATATAAATATATATATAGATATATATATATATGGATATATATATAATATATATAAATATAAATATATATATATATATATATATATATATATATATATATAATATATATATATATATATATACATATATATGTATATATATCTATATATATATAAGATATATAAATATATATATATATATCTATATATACTCTATATATATCTATATATAATATATCTATATCTCTCTGTATATATATATATATATATATATATATATGTATAGCTTTATACATATATATAAGCTACTCGACACGCAGCAGCCAACCAACTTCGTAAAGGCTTGCGAGTATGTCTGGCTAGAGGTCAAACACAAATGGGCATTTCTGCGCTGCAATTAACTGTTTGAATTGACAAAGGCCTTTCCACCCAGGAAGTGAATGTGCTAGCATGTGTCTCTGGCTATATTGCCCGGATATTAAGCTGTGTGCAATATGCAGAAACAACATTTCAGTAGTCAATGATATGCATGACCAGAAGAATTACCGAAGTGCAAAGGAAGGGCTCGCTGTCCCAAGCAAATCACTAGTAGAAGCATTATGCAGGCTTAAGGATCATTGCCGCAAATTCATCGACACAGTAATATACAGTAAGCAAGTGAAAGCCAGAGTTGTAAGCATTCTAGCTAAATAGGTCTTATTAGAGAAACCCCAATGTGAATCATGCAGGTTGGTGAACATTAAGTTGCATCTTCCCTGTGAGAGACTAGCTGTAAGTTAATGGACCACGAGGAGAGAAAAAATCGTAAGACATTGACATCTTCCCACACATGACAATTTGTGCTCTTATTTGTTATAAGTACTGATGAATGTGTTGATTGCATGGTACTCAGTCAGATGTGTGTGTAAGATGGAGCAGAACTATGTCTGGCTGATTTGGTGTGTTTAATGGCATAAGACAGGGAGGCATATTGTCAACCTATCTATTGTCAAACTATAGCTTTGCTGCAAAGGCAACTGAAGCCTAAGCATACCTGTCCAGAATGAACCTTATTGTTGTCCTGTGTTTGAGTAGTCAGTGTTGATCTTAGTTTGCTCGTCGATACATAAAGCTTTTTTTGGAACTTTATTAAGCAATGTAAGCGGGCCTACGACACATTTGCGTGACTTTCTATATTCGTTTGCACTGAAGATCTTAAACTTTGGCAAAGCCAAGAGAAGCGCTTAGAGTGCGGAGATGTCTATCTAAGTAATGAATGCTTTGGAAGCGGATGGAAAAGATTACGTGATTGGCATATTCACCGAAGACAATTCATTGCCAATGTTGGTAAGAGGGCTAACATGACACAGATTTGTACTTTGATGTGTTCTGTGCGTTCATCTGCTCTATCGGTGAGTCGTGCAATTACCACAGGAATTTGCCTACCACAGGAATTTGTCTGCAATGTCATACCCTGCACTAAATCTGAATTTGATATGGATGTTAATTGCCACGAGATGGTATCCTTTATCACCTATTTCCTATTGTGTCAATCACTAAGTGATCTGATTATAATGCATGTAGCACTCGGTCAATCAGTCGTTGATACACCTTTTTTGACGCGTTAATGCCTAATAGCCAAGCTTAGCAAATGATATATCACAAAGCATATCCTTTAAGCTCAAACAAAACGCCTTCCGCTGCAATAACCACAGCAATGGGACTACAAATTCAATAAACAATACGTTTCGTCTACATTTCTGCCCATTGATCGGAACAAAATATGAACTCCACATACGTTAAAGTTACCTCATATTGTGTAACGAAGCTCATCTTTAAATGGCATGGACGCCTCCAAATACCATCTAAACAGCAAGGCGAAACGATTGGTCCATCAAATTTAATTCCCTGTCGCTACCATTGGCGTTACTTTCCCGATGCGAGATCATCTATGTTATTAGCACGACGGACACTTTCTATATGGCATCATAGCCATGTAGCATGAGTGATTACCACATTAACACAATTCAGAAATGCGTTCATTGCCTAGAACAGTGGATTTAAATCCCAGTTGTAACAATATTATTAGAGGCAAATATTAATAATTGACTCCTGTCACGCAAAACACAAATACGGCAGGAGGTATAATAGGTTAAGTAACTGGAGCCAATCATTAGAATGACCGGCTCTCTCCATTAAGCCTAATAACTCGGTCGTGCCTAACCGGGAACTGACATGTCCAATGTCTTGAAGTGAATTAGACATGGCATGGCAATGGGGGTGTTGCATGAATGCTTAATAAAGCCGAATATCAAAGCCACCTCCAAAAACCGAAAATCGAAAATCTTTCCCTGCGATGAACACTCTCAGCAATACATTTGCATCACGGCTGCCATCCTACACTCTAGTTGTCAAATATACGGGCACAATGGCCGCATATTAGAGCGCTTGATCGGACCATTATGATTATGTTATTTCACACAAAACAATTATTTAATCTTGCATTAGCATGCCTCAACGAATGGGGTTCATAGGCGTCCGGCACCTAACCAGTCCATCTTTTTCTATGCTGTACATCGCGTCCTTTGCTAAGGTAAGGGCCACATTGCATCAATGACACATAGACTCTGACACTACTTTGACCTTAAAGTGACGTGGTTGATAATGACATCACGTAAAATGCCTACTTATACTGTGAAAACCTAGTTGCTCGAGCTGCAGTTTAACGGAAATTCAGACGTAACGCCACATTAATTGGACGCTTTTTTCGCAGCAAACAATCGAGTTCAGATATACCCCTATTTAGATCGACATCGGTTGACTCCTTTTAGGCAGCTATAAACTCGTCCTTCGATGTATGATCGAGGAATATAAACGGCACTGGCGCTGTGAGAAGCAAACTGGTTTCGATAGGTCAACCCCAGACCGGCATATGTGTCAAGTTTATTCAATATTGCACTTGTTATATTCTACCAAATCTCAATTTCTACAAAGCAATCACCTCCCGGTCGTATGGTTGGACAGATTCATCCCTCAAATCAACGCTAGTCTGATTCGTAGTTCATTGAAGTTTCGTGTCGTGATGGCAACGAAGATCTTGACCTTACAAAATACTGAATGCTTTTATCTTAATTACTGATATTTGGAGAGTAAAAGCTCATTGTAAAAGCTCATTGCGGAAACGAAAAGCTTTATGTTGTATTTGCACAAAATAGTAGTGCGAAAGTCGCATCAGTAATCCAGTTATTGCGTCCGTCCAAAATCGCTCCAAGTTCTTGCAAATAGCTTCTCAAATTGAATTCGACGAAGAATCATCAATGGTATGGGTGTCATATATCAGGCAGTTTAGAATGGACATTACCTGTCAACGTCATCACATGCTCTCACAGATTATACATGTCACATTAGCAGAAACGCAAATATGGTTTGTTAATGCTGGAATGACGAGAGACGTCTGGAAAGCTCCTCACCAGTATGCGCTGAAAATGAACGAATAATTTGTAAACGTGCCATGCGGATACAAAAATACATCCATTAATAGATTATTTTTGTGCATGCTGTAACCATAGCGTCGAACAAAAGTACCCTCAAATCCCGATGATATATTATAATACCCGACTACAGGGACGCTATAATTCATACATTATTAGGCTTGGCTTCTGTTACTGTGTGGCATATATCATTGCTGACAATATGGTGTTAGCTGCATCAATATCCAATGCCGTGCACATACATTTCATACTTGGCAGCAGATTTTAAACAAGGGTCCTTCAGGATTACCGAACGAGTTCCAAGCATACATAATGTATTCTTATGCGCCATATAGAGCATACAGTCTTTCTGTGACTATTCGTCTGTAAGCATTGGGTACACACGAAATGAAATTAAATGCATCGTGCTTACGTCGTAAATTTGAGGCATCTGAATACTTTCATGAGGGTTCCCTCGGTATTTTCGTCATTTGCAGCCATTGTAAACAAGTTATCAGGATTTTAAATGGAACAGTTACTAACAATTGATTTATCCGGGACAGCACATTGACATGCAGCCGATATTTAACAAAATGCATTGAACCACAAGTGATATGCATAGTAACAACATCAATATAACATCGCTGGAGTATATTGTTATACTCACAAACACGATATTATATAATCAGTGTTGTTAAGAACCTTTCGACAACGTACTTATC
>CM067344.1:75760711-75910711 GCA_034190875.2 Urechis unicinctus | reverse complement strand
TCAGTGAAGCATACAAGACCTATGTCCTTAATATAATGAAATATTTATGCAACAACCGATCTGAAAACGCGTTGATGGGTGAAAGCAAAGCACCATAGTAACCTTTTAATAATGTTGATGCACAGACTTTTCAATTTTGGGGAATTTATTATTTCTTATAATAACCCTCGTAGCTCAGAAATATTCACTGTAGCGAATGACCAATATCTTTAGAGTGCAGATGATAACCATGATAATTGAACCTTCATCTTGTCAAGAAACTGGCTACCGTTCCACTGAGCTTATGTTTAATAAGTTAAATTATCATTGAAATGCGTCTCCTGTGCTCCAGTCCCCAGATAACATTTAGCTAACAACGATTGATAAATGGCTAGCTATGCAAACAGTCACAGGTACATTGTGCATTCTCCATATAACTGTTGCCTTGCATTTAGCCAATTGAACACTCGAAGCACGTTTCAACAAAGAATGTTGCAGATTTATATTCGCTTCATCAATATGAAGTTGTAAAATAACTCACTAATGATGCGACAGCAGGTATGCCTTTATAATAGCTACATCAATATGAAATAGCAGCATGAATCACAGATGATATGACAGAATGTATGCCGACAGGAATAGTACAATGAGAAAACGCTTTCACAATTAACTCGATAATATATGCACTTTTGTTCTGGAAAGCTATCTCTATGGTGCATATAAAACAATCATAGTTGCAAATGCACGAGAGCTATATATTTGTCTCAACTATGAGCTTGCAAGAAACCGGTTCATTTGTAACCAATAACCTATAACCATATTAATTTACCCCGGTAGCTAAATATCTGTTTATGTTTGCTCGTCCAAGATCAAAAGGCGAAAATGATTCAATTGTATACCAAACAACAAAAGCCACCCCTGGTAAATCTGAATTACTAGACGTACTACCTAGAACCCTGACACTATATACCTATAACCCTGACACTAGACGTACTACCTATAACCCTGACACTACCTATCATTTTTGACAGTCTTGTCTGGTCGATGGTTTAAAGGCGGACTTCAAGTCTTAGATGTGTTGGTATGACATATGTTTAATACGTCGTCTTCTGCAATAAACAACAACATTCTACACATATCCATTTATCAGAGGACGTACAACATTCTACAGCATTAATGTTGGACACTAATGTCGATGGCATGACGAAAATATCAGTACGTCTCTAGATTTTATAGCAACGGGAAAATATGAGACACCATTACAATTACCACTGATCCCTAACGGCGCGCTGATATCAATTAACATAAGAAATTACATTAGATTCCTATTTGTAAGTATAACTATGTCTTTATGCGCCCAATCAAAATTGGTCTATCAAAGCCCTGGGACTAGTTTTGTTCCTTCTGAGCGTGATATTTGCCCATCGATAGTACAATGAAGCGGCTATCCAATATTTTCATATTGTTTGTGTGAATAATTCAGTTAAATAACCACTGATTCCAAGGCAAGAGAAGAGGGTAAATAGTTGTTATGTACTACATTCCATCTTGCCCACTGGGACGTATGGAAACCATGTGTAGTGATCACCATAATTCGAGAAGTGACACTGTGGTCGTTTTTAATGCGAATGCTACATTTTGTCTGTCAAAGTAATCATATAATGAACTGTGTAAAGATTTTGTTTTTAAAAGAGGGTAAAAAAAGGCATGGTCCTAGTTCACTATGTTTGGCACTTTCTCAATTTAAAGCCTTGAAAGGCAATTTAGCATCTGACAAGACCACTCATGTACAGAAATGTAAAAACTGAACTATAATCAGCATATTTGAATGCGGTTAACATGTATTTCATCGATCAGCACATCGTCATTGTGGTTTGAAACATGAAAGTACGTATTGTATATTTTCTCAAGATTCTATAGAACAATAAATCAAATATTGGTGTATGCTTCCAAATGTCATTCATAACACATTTGCAACATGTGATTACACAAGTTAAATTTAGTTTATTGCAAACCACATTTATGATATTATAACATGTATCTGCTTAATAATTTACTGCCAAAGATGAAATAAATTTCCTTCGTACATATGCAGCTACATTGATCATTACGCTTTTGAATAACGACTGGATTTTTGTCCCTGCTTAATATCGAGTACTTCATACAATGCATTCAATAATCCAAAACAAAGCTTATTGAGAATATAATACATGCGAGCTGCATATATGTTGTGTTATGTATGTACACGTATGTTAAGTATGCGCAATTATTTAAGACACAGAATAATAACACATGACATAATTATTCGAACATAGTGCAAGTATGTGATTATATATGAAATGCGCGTTGTAAGGGCGTTGTTGTGATCTGTTACATTTATGTGGGCTTGTATGGCCTTGCAAGTATTGGCAATGTCAAAATAATATTCACAAATCTTGATTGAGGATCTTGATACTAGATCCTCTGTTGACCTATATATCACGTTCGATGGCACCAATACAATGCGCAACCACGCATCATTCCCTCGTTACCATCATTCATCCATTTCACAATAAATGTAAACTAGTGAAGAGTTTTACGAACAATATATTTCACCAGGCTGGACGTATCATTAGTGCATGGACGTATCATTAGTTAGCAATAATCGATTTCTGAGACACTGACATGGTCTTTACATGATCGTATCTTTGATGATCAGACATGCTTGCCTACGACTGATGCATTTGATGTGCGGGTCGCTCAAAGGATAAATCAATAAAAACACCATCATAGTTTTATGGAACTTGGGGCGGTGTGTCAATTATTGTCCAGCCAATATTACGCCGTAAGTAAGATCAAGCAGGCAGAAGCTCAGGGTATTTTGTATTCTAATCAATATTCACATTCGCAATTATCATAATAGTAGCGTACAACTGAGGTTTTATCTCAGTGCATGTGTATCTTTATGCAAATGCGTATGTGGTACATGATGGCGATGTCAGTTGTGATGAAAGCAAGACATAATTCACAGTAGAGACACAAAGGTAGAACTGGCAGCAACCACATGCAGTACTGTTATCTCAGACAAAGACGTGACCATTCAATATCTATCGTGACTATTCACCAACCAATATAGGATAATGAATCACAATACATAATTCAAATGAGCTAATACTACCCATATCGCGGCACGAATGGCATGCCAGATGCAGACATCAGAGCAAGGGGTCACATGAGGAGGCTGGAGGGTGCGGTGGCAAATGCCAGGTGGTAATCAATATAAGCTATCAAAGCAAGGTGGGTGATGGGAGCGATGACCTTATAGTAACAACAATCTTACACTAAAGATGTTTAATGTTAATTTGGCGCTCAGTAATTCCTCTTAAAATCGTAATGAATGCGAGGTTTGGTAAAACAATAATGTGGTTTGGAACCGAGGCTCACTACATATTACTCTGGAGTATGTTTGTGTACAATCACATTATAAAGGTTAAGGTATAACTAATAAGCATCATGTATATACATGTTTGAAACCAGTCATGATTAGCGGCTACTTCGGGTATGTAGGCTCAGACCGATGCTTTATAAAGTTGCATTTCGCAAAAGAACCACCACTTTATGCAATGATTTTTCTAAACGGACGCCTTTTGTCACAGGGGTTTGTACCAACATGAGGCCAGGTAACGGCATCGTCTACACCGGCGAAAAGCCAGCCTGTAATCGATTCTGCTGCCTCATGCTTATTTTGAATGGATAGATGCCGCTTCGCGGGTGACAGTGACAATATTCACGTCATCTACATGAGCGTCTACACAATTCTAGCAAAGCATGTTTTAATAAAAGTGTTGTAATGTTACGTCATTTATTTTGTTCAGCTGCGAGTCCGAGTCATTCTACAATTAAATTGTTCCGTAGCTATGGGGAATAAATGATAAATACAACTGTCAAAGCAGTAGTTAAAGCCGCTGCAACGGGAAGCTACTCCCCTTGTCGTTGATTTTTGCCGGTGAAGGTCAAAATAATACGACTTTCCATACAGATGTTCGAATCAGTATCTTCATCGGATTCTATGACGAAAAAAACTCATTGCTAGAGTCATATTCCGCGTCAAAAGTAACAGAGAGATTTGTTCGGCATTTACAACAATTATTCTATCATGTTTGATATCAGTGCAGTATATTTTGCAAGTGATATGATATTGAACACCACTAGGTACTATAGATCACTAACTTGTCAGTATCACGTTAGCGCCTTATTACTATCATAAACTGTCGGCCCTTATAAACATGATGTAATGGAGTTCTGCTTCTTCCCGTTTTGTATCACATTTAACTTGACCGGCATCAGGGCTTTGATATGGACACGAATGAGACGGAAGGTGATCATGTCACATCAGTGCTGATGGTCACTTTACGTCAGATATACGGGGTATCATCAATCGCTCCTCTCTAACTATGAGATGGACATCTCAACGTCAAAGTAGGACAAACCTTTCTGTTGGACTTCTTCAAATACAACAGGCACACATTATTGTTCAGCTGAGCACTGGAGTTACTAAACTGCCGTTGATTTAATGTCGCTGAGCATGCCAAGCGCTGGATTACCATTTTCCGTTGACAAACACGCTCATATTATAACATACGATATAGCTGTCACCAGTCGTCAGGATGTTTAATGCAGATATGACAATTGGCAAATAACGGAGACCGCACAAAATCCCTGCAAGTTTCTAATTATACACACAGGGTCTATTTAATTAAATATACAAATTTACTTTGCTCCATACTCCCATTATGGACATTAACGAAACTTCGTACGTCGATATATTGGGGCATAAAAAGTTCCACTATCATTATTGCCGTCTTTGTTGCTGTTCTATCAAGCACCATTGTCGTTGTCTCTGATGGGCGCCCTGTTTTATTACAGCAATCAGTTGGCAGGTGTAGAGCAAAAGCAATTACTCCGTCGTGCTGGAGGAGATGAGTCTCACAGCTCAAGCAGAGCACATTCTAGTAGGAATCTATGAAATAACCGATTGTCTATGATGGGGTCATTTATTCATAAATCACGAAGACTGGGTTTTGCAAAGAAACGGATTTATCTTAGGGGATTGAGATAAGTATTGTGTAGTGGGGTTTGTCAGTGACAGTAAGATGGTGCTTGCCGTAGTCTATATGACTGTCTCTCTGCTCCATTCCTCAACCGAGGGTACGCTGTCACCGATGCCATCCGACGTTAGACCTTCTAAGAGAGTGTCTGGAGTCGCTGCCATTCTGGAGAAGGCAATCTGAAAGTCTTAAAAGTTTTGTGAATATATGAATGCTTACGTCTTGTCCAATCCCACTGAGACGATTTTACCCTTTATATTTTCTACGGAAGAAAATTAAACAAAGATAATGGTGCTTTGAAATAACTATGAGCCGTTGGATTGACATTGAAGAATCGGGCAGGGTGGTTCAAGTTCCTTTTTTAGTTTACGTGCTGATTCATAATTCATCAATTAATTAATGATTGATTGTTTCATTTGTACATTTTTGTGTACATCATCGTTGAATTTACATGAGCATGTGGCATTAATCTCGATTTCTACGAGCCGCACGGGTTATAAGTAATTTAATGTGCAAATTGGTGTAAATCCGGCTTATATTATATCAAATCAGATTATCATATGTTTATATTATTACTCACTGACAGTAGAACTTTGTGAATCAATACATTTCGTACTGAACTTACTCGTTGTTAATTGATGCCAGTGATATGTAATTTGGTGTTGGCGAGAATCCAGCTTTTTTCTTATTACGCAGTTGATCAATATCATATTAGTTCAAATATTAGTTAAAGGATAAAAGGCATTATGGTCATCTATTCTTAACTATGTAATAATATTGCCGTTTTCAACGTTTAATAATCAGCATTTACAGCATATCCAGCCTGAACTAGTTTATATTTACATCAGATAAGGAGATTCATGTGATAGCAGCTTCATAAGCATCTATTCTTAACTATGTAATAATTATATATCCGCTTTTCAAATGTTCCTCATTAACTAATCCAAGCATTTACAGTATTTCCAGCCTCAACTATAATCACTGATTATATTTACATATATATATAGATTCATATATATAGCAGCTTCATAAGCAGTCATAGTTATCGACATTAACAAACGCCAAGGTGAAAAAAGGCATCCAATTTATCTCTTTGGGAATCACCCTCATAATATAATCACTGAGCATACGCTCATCACCAAGTACGAGAGTCAATCGCACAAACTGTCGGTTTTGCTATCGATGGTGATGACCATGGTCCACAGTAGTAAGAAGACGTGCCCCTACTCGCATCGTTTTTGATGCAAATTAGATCGTGTATGATTTGGGTGCATGTTCCCGAAGTCGCATCGTTTTTGATGCAAATTAGGTCCCTTATTCTGCTGACGCTTTTCGCTGACAACGGATTCGGTGCGATATTTTGATGACATCATTCTATTTTTGGAAAGTGTTTCCGACTGCTGTGCTTTGCGAGCTGATGTGATGAACGGGCGGTATTTGGGTGAGGTCATTCTATTTTTGGAAAGTGATTTCACAATCTCATCTGTCGTCATGGTTTGCTGAGCTAAGCTAAGTGAAGTGATGATGTGTGTATATAAAACGCGAGAGTGTCTCAGTTCAGTTATAACCATGGCTGGGAAACGGATGAGCGATGCGGAATTGTTAAAAGCCGTGGAACAGATTGAATCTGAGCAAGTGAAACCTCTATACACACGATACTTTGCACAGTATTTGATAGTGGTTTGGAATAAAGATATAGTGTTTTTGAAAAATAGTTTCATGAAATGCACACATAGAGTTGGGGATGAACTGTGTATTGGACTGTGGTTACGAAATAGCTGCTGTCACAGAAACTTTGAAACAGATAGAAGCGGGAGAGGAGAGTTGTGTCGAAGTCTCTATTGGTGCAGACGTGACGATGAGTGTACGAAATCCGGTCCCTATGGTGCTGATAAAGAAGAGTCACGTGACAATGCGAATGGACAGTTACTCGTGGTATATGTTTGTAGAAGCGTGGGGAGAGTTAAAACAGCTGTACGGAACCCATGTGGCGAGAGGAAAATTAATTGAGGAATATCTCATGGTGGCGTGCATAGACACGCTTGTGGATTTAATAGAAACTCTTATACCAGAAAAATGCCACGAATGTCAGATCGACCACCCGAGTCAGCGACAGCATAATCTTTGTTTGATGGCAGAACCTGAAGAACAAGTTCGGATGTGTATGGCGGATGCTGTCGGACGTGTTGACGAACAATATGTATCAAGTTTATGGGAATTGAGTATAGCTTTAATCGACCCCTGCCCCTCGTGGTTGGAACGTAGCAAATGGTTGTGTGTGGAATATAGGAAATATTGGTTGGAGTTGGTGAAATCAGATATTGAAATACGTGTAATTAACAGATTGTGTAATAAATGAGTGAAAATACAGGACTGTGTTTGTTTCTTTTAATTATTATTTGGAATGTATGTTATAAAGAGTTCAAATTTGGTGGGTGGTCATTTATAGCTAAGATAGTCTGAGAGTGACATCAACATGACGGATGCGTATAGCAGGTGGTCTGTTTTAAAAGACAAGTTACAGATGCATGCACAACTAACTCGAGAACTGAGAGACAATAAGATATATATACAAATTGGTATAAATCAACAGCGCTTGATGGAGCAAGGTTACGATTTTGATACGGCGCTTAGTAAAGCGATTGAAGCTAGAGAGTGTTTAATGGATCGTCAGTTAACTGCGTTCATATCCGAAGATGAGATGGATTAAAGTAATTATAAATATCTAATTATAAATATCGGTTAACAACAAGTTTACTGGCAGTAAAGTTTGAATCTTTAAAGCGACGACATGGATACTTGTGTAGAATGTGACGAATGTCAGAGAGTCGCTGAGACCCAACAACCATATAGACCAAGTCACCTGCTCAGGGTAAACACAAAACCCTGAGGTTACGGCGTTGTCCTCTGTGTCAATGTGGGTTTGTAACGAAGGCGCTTTTAAACCAACACTTGAAATATCACTGTAATTATAAGCTCTACATATACAATCGAAACTTAAGGAAAACAACAGGCACAACAAAGCAGAGGAAAGTTGTGACGTAATCGGAAAGCTTAACTTCCACGCTCGAAGAACCCCACAACCTGGTGTGTGTGTGTGTGTGCGTGATTTACAAAGCGCTGACTACAGCTTAATTTAGTCGACACGTGATCATGAAAAAAGCGCTGACATTAGCTCGATCAGGGGATAAATAAGGGAACACGGACCGATTTTTGTTTCATTCAGGATGGGCGAGAACAGCGAGAAGTATGATTACATTGATGGACCGTTGTATACCAGTCGCCGTAGTGGTCGCTTTCAAATCACACAGTGGTTTAGTAACCCAGATGATTTGATCAATGATTTACACATTCGCGATCAATGGAGCGGACATAAAATAAAATTACCCTCAAATGCCTTTCTCAGAAGCGGGACGGCTCTTACATCACTCACCGTATCGTTGATTGACGTGGAAGCTGGCCAATCAGACGTCGATATGGAGGTCACAGTGTTTGGACAATGCGATTGGTCGAGTGAAAGCCCGAGTCCCCTATATTGAAATTACCCGTAAAAGCGTGACCATGCGCTTTGATAGTTTCAATTGGTGGCAGCTCATAAAAGCTTACGAAGAACAGCCCGCAGACAAAAGATGGATGACCAAGGAACGTCGCACGATGGGTGGGATATGATAATCAGCCTTTACAGTGGTTTGATGAAACCGATGCTATCTGACATAGCTCAAGAACCATGCGAAAAATGTGGAACGGGGGTATGTCAAGCCGGGAACCAACAAAAAATGTATTCACATTGCGTTGGAAGAGCCTTGGATAAGGTGGATGAAAATCAAGTCACTTTATTATGGTGCTTGTTGTGTGAGCAACACAATATGACTGAACTATGCCTTTGGCTCTCTAGAGAATATCGGAGTAATATGTTAGGTTTTTGTGTGACCGCCGAACACTGGTCTAAAGTCTTAATGGGGGAACCGTATGACTGTAAATATAACAAAATTATTAGACGCATGAATATATATGATTGGTGATTGAATAAAATGGTAATAATGTACTTGAGTTGAATTTCTTTTTGAGTTCTACTTATCACGACACTATCTACCTATCCTATCTATAAAAAGAGCAGGGAACTGAAAATGATAACTCAGTATAAAAATGGATCGAGTCTTAAAACACCCCTTTAGTTGCGTGATAGCTGGTCCGAGCGGCTGTGGAAAAACTTACTTTGTGAGTGAGTTAATCAAAGGTAGTCACATTGAGCCACCACCCGACCGAATCGTGTGGTGTTTCAGAGAGTGGCAAACAATGTACAATCAACTACCGCACGTGGAATTTGTAGAGGGGTTGAATTTTGAAACAGACCCTCAACAAAGAACCTTGATGATCATCGATGATTTGATGGAAGAAACTGACGAACGCGTCACTCGCCTATTCACCAAAGGGAGTCACCATGGCAATCTTAGCGTGTTGTATTTAGTACAAAATTTATTCAGAAAGAATAAAGAACATCGAACAATCAGTTTGAACGCTCATTATTTAGTTGTATTTAAGAACCCTCGGGACGCTTCACAAATCATGCATTTAGCCAAACAAATGTACCCGCGAAACATCAAGTATGTACAAGAAGCCTTTTCGGATGCTACTTCAAACATCAAGTATGTACAAGAAGCCTTTCGGATGCTACTTCGCAACCCCACGGTTATTTGTTTATCGATTTGAAACAGGCAACACCAGATCACTTACGGCTACGAACTGACATACTACGACCCAATCAAGTTGTATACCTACATAAATAAATACCGTCGATCATCGTACGACCGCGATTCTTATCGTTAGACATAGATCATGGCAGAGCGTCTCAGAAAACACGCTGATACATTACGAGTGATGGCTAAAGCCAAAACCCCTGTCAAAAGGGCTTTGATTCACACGGCTGACAAGAAGGAGGGGTGCAGCCATTGGTTAGAGCTACGAAACTCAAAACAAAGGCGGTCAGACAATGGCTGGGTGAACAAGATGCGTATACATTACATAAACCGATCCGTCGTCGATTTCGAAGACGACGCGTCATAGTCGGGGGGATTGACCATAAATGGCAAGCCGATTTAGTGGACATAGCTCGCTTAGCCAAACAGAACCAAGACATGAAATTTCTCTTGACCTGTATCGATGTATTCTCGAAATATGCGTGGGTGAAACCACTAAAAAATAAAACGGGTGACAGTTTGATTCGAGTCTTTGAGAGTATATTAAAACAAGGGCGGAAGCCCCTGTGTTTACAGACCGATAGGGGTGGAGAATTTATCAACCGTAAATTTCAGACATTTCTTAAGCAGCAGGGGATTCGCTTTTTTACCACCCACAATGAAGAAACCAAAGCTAGCATAGTCAAACGGTTTAATCGTAAGTTAAAAACTAAAATGTGACGTTATTTTACCAAACACAACACCAGTGTTTATCTACCGGTTCTGGCTTCGCTGGTGAAAGGATACAACGTCAGTTATCACCGCAGCATCAAGCGCACCCCAATATCGGTCTTGTTGCGTAATCAAGAAGACACTGGATGACATTATACGGGGAACGCTCTGATGGGGTTAAACGACCTCGGTATGATATCGGGGATCGTGTCCGCATCAGTCAAGCATGGGGTAAATTTAAAAAGGGTTACACTTCCAATTGGAGCGAGGAGTTGTTTCGGGTGGAGAACGTTCACTTAGGCTCCCCTAATGTGTATACGATAAAGGATGATAATGACGAAGTGTTGGAGGGAACATTTTAAGCGGAAGAATTACAGAAAGTGAATGACAAATCATGGTATAGGGTTGAAAATATTATCAAAGAACGTAAACGGAAAGGACAAAAACAATACTTTGTCAAGTGGTTTGGCTACCCTGCCAATTCTAATAGTTGGGTCAGTGGTGTGGAGCTGTATAAAAACTGAGATTTGGAACAGAAGCGTCATTAAGATGGAAGATCAGAGAAGTGATCGGGTGTGGTCGGGAAATTCCGAAAACCGAAATCGTGTTTTTCACACAAATCCTCATTTTATATACCGTAATAATCGTCAGCATCTACAATCTATCGGCGGGTAAAGGAGATAGTAATTTGTGGACTGCTCTGTTAAGCAGTAGCTTAGGGTACATTCTTCCCAACCCCACTTTGAAACATAAACGACGTCATGAGTTTCTCTCTGACCCTGCCTTCCAACAGTTCAATGAATTATCACCCCAACAACACGCTGACACGTTACTTTACTCAATTGCCTAAACCCGTACAATTAAAAGGTAATTGGGAAGTGGGATTAGCAGAAATTCAGTACCCTGTTTCCTGGTACAACATCGGGGACAATGTCGGTTTTGTCATAGTGGATGAGCGAGCTGGATACCATACGATAGACAGACACTTGGAAGGGGATCCTTTGGTCGAGTCCTTGGTCGTTCGCCTGACCCCCGGTTCCTACAATGCTGATCAATTGATAGACAGGCTCAATATGCACATCCGCAAATCGCATCTCAGAGGCGTGGTTCGATTTCAATTCAATTCCCACTCACAGACGGTGAATGTAAAAATAACTGATCCCAAACTTCAAGTTGTCATGACCGAAGGTCTTCGTGAAATATTTAGGTGTGAGGAATGTCTTTCCCTTTACGATTCTCAAACTGATTACAAGCCTAATGTATTTCGAGGGTTGTACGCACTGTACGTTTATTGTAGTATAATTGAATCACAAGTGGTCGGTGACACGATGGCCCCCTTGTTACGCACAGTTCCCGTGGACTACGATCAGGTGCACAAAATGGTGACCCAGACATACGAACAGATATTTTATTACCCTGTGGGCACCAAAACTTTTTCTACCATAGAAATTGATATAAGAGACGACACGGGTCAGTCGGTAGCATTCGAAGACGGACATGTGATGGTGACTTTACATTTCCGTGAAACCAAGAATAGCTTAATTTGAGTCTCATGGCATCACCATCATGAGTTTCTTTCTGACCCTACCTTCCAACAGTTCAATGAATTATCACCCCAACAACACGTTGACATGTTACTTAACTCGACTCCCCAAAGCTGTACAGTTGGAAGGGGCTTGGGAAGTGGGATTAGCGGAAATTCAGTACCCTTACACGTGGTACAATGTTACTGAGGACGAGGGGTTGGTCGTCATGGATCGCGTGGCTGGTGCGCTCAATCTCCCCCCGGATATCTGTTGCAGTGAGCGATATGACATTGTGAGTGAATTTGCAGAGGCCCGTCCCAAATATTTTCACATTACCCCTGGTTTTTATACGACCGGATAGTTGATAGAAGCTTTTGCAGACAAGTTAAAGGAGCAAAATGAGGAGCGAGTGCGTGTCTCACCTACAATCAAACACGACAGACAGCAAGTATGATCCTAGACAATGAGTCAGTTGTAGTTTTCATGGACGAGGGGTTGCGCTAAAGACTCGGCTTTGAAATAGGGATTTTTGAGAACAGTCAAGTTGGTCAGCACGTTGTTGACCCTGATCGAGGCTTGTACGGACTTTATGTCTATTGTAATCTCATCGAAGCTCAGGTGGTAGGAGACACCGTGGTTCCCCTTCTGCGCATTATTCCAATCGATCACGATCGTCGCGGGCAGTTGATCAACTCCACGTATAAAAAGATATTTTATTACCCTATAGCCACCAAGACTTTTTCTACTATAGAAATTGATATCAGAGATGACACGGGTCGACCCATTCCATTCGAATCTGGTAAAGTGACAGTGACGTTACATTTCCGTAAAACCAAGAAAGCTATATTTTGAAAACCATGGCTGATATTTACACCCCGTATTACCTGAACCAAGCGGGTGGAGGGCTCCCCGTGTTTTCCGGTGTCAGGAGTCAGCGTGGACATGGCCTTGGTAATGTGGTTGGTGGTCTGGCTAAAATGGTGTTACCGTTGGTTCGAATCGCGCTTATATGGAACCGCTATTGAGCTATGGTTCGGAAGCCAACAGCAGTTAACAGCTAGTTTATGGTACAAAGACACCCCAAAACACATGGACGCCGTGGGTGGTACTCACAACAAGGGGATGATACCTAGAAAGGAACGAGCTCAAGAGAGTCGCATTGTGGATATGATGGGCAAATTACATTTAGATTTATTTAGTCAAGAACGCTATTTATTAAACGGCGTAGATTTGAAGTTGCGATTAGTACACAGCGGTGACACCTTTGCCCTTATGGCCAATCCTGCAGATGGATTTGCCCCTAAAATTGTTCTGCAATCCGTGACCTTATTCGTACGCAAAATAAAGTTGAACCCCACCGTGCAACTAGCTCACATTAAGGCTTTAGAACGAAGCCCAGCTAAATACCCCATAAGACGCATAGAAACCAAAGTGTTTTCTGCATATCAAGGAGCTATGACGATCAATCAAGAAAATTTATTTTTGGGACAGTTACCCAAACGAATTGTAGTCGGAAGTGTTGATAATAGGGCATTCAACGGTGATTATACTCAGAACCCCTTCAACTTTAAGCATAACAACCTCACATTTTTAGCTCTGTACGTTGACGGACAACAAGTGCCCGCAAAACCATTACAGCCCGATTTTAATCACCATATATACACCCGCAGTTATGCTAATTTATTCATTAGCACTGGACAACTCTATCAAGACGAAGGCAATGCCATAAGTTGGAGTGATTATCCCAATGGCTATACACTATTCGCTTTTGATCTGACCCCCGACCTGGGTGATAGCGGCACTCATTTTAATTTGTTGAAACAAGGAAACGTGCGCTTGGAAATGCGTTTTGGCACGGCCCTAGAACGTATCATTAATGTCATTGTGTATGCCGAATTTGAAAATATGATTCAAATTGACCGAAACCGTAACGTTCTGTTTGATTACGCTGCCTAACAATGGATACCAGACAATTACACGAGCTCTTACAAAAAGACGCTTTCACTCGAGCTACTGTGCGCGGAGTGTTTGCGCGGAATAAATTACCCCGCCATGTCAACTACCCCAGCGGCTTCGTTTGTAACACCGATCCCGCTTCCAAAAAAGGCAAGCACTGGGTCGCTATTTTCATTGATCATAATGAAAGAGGCAAATATTTTGATTCTTATGGACTACCTTCTATTCATAACGTATTTGTGAAGTACATGAACAAACATTGTGTGACCTGGACTTATAATTCTAAGCCATTACAAGACTTCAATTCCAATACTTGTGGACTTTATTGTTTGTATTATTTAAAGAGACGATGTCGTGGAATAAGTTTGAACCAATTGCTGGCTGTATTTACCGATGATTATTCAACCAACGATACGCTGGTGACATGTTTAATTCAAGGCAAATAAACAACACGTGTTGAAAATATACGATGTTTTTATTCTCAGTTTCTTACACAGCATTCAAACATCAATTTCTTACAGAGCGCACATCCATCGATTACATAACACCTTAACTTCAATTTATTACATAATAACACATATCAATTTCTTAAATAGCATATTAACGTATCACACATCTAACGGTTTAGTGCTTACACCATCTGCACTCACAATTCTCTTGGAATAAAAATAACTTAAACCATCTCTAATTTGCGTATATGAATACATTGTGTTATTGTTAACGCGAAAGCCACGGTTCACACCGCGACCCGATTTTTGTTCTCTCAGCATATTCATATATTTCTCCTTGCTCAGGTCGTTTTGATGCTTATTGAGTCCTTTACACGAGGCTTTATCCGTAGTTCAATAACAGTTATAGGTTTTACTGCACAGTCCGATAAAACCATCTCCACTCCACTCCTCTTTAAATAACCCCGGGGTACGTTTATCATATTTTTGGCGGGTCACACGGTTGAGGTACCCACGGGGTTCCGTTCGTTTTACACTGTATAAAGTCGTTGGTGTGATCATCACACGCTACAGCTGGCAACCACTGAGGGTAATCTCGGTAAAATTGTTCTTTCATGTTGGGTTTGATGACATCTGTTAGATGACTACTACTAAGGCGATATAACTACTATCAGTGTCCATCTGTACATAGGCAAAATCAGATCTCGCGACATACTTGTCAATAAAATCATAGTAACATTCAAGCATTCTTAATTTGGCGTATTGATAAACAAAATAGCCTATTTGTTGGGGTAAGTTGATATTAATGATGGTTTTGGCCATGTCGATTTCAAACAGGTTGGGGGTTAATTCGTTCAAGGCTCTGAATCTTTTGTTGTTGATCAATTTCTGACCCTCTCGGTAGTCGGCGTATCTGACATCACGGTGTTTAGTTTTATCTCTGACGCATTTACCTACAAACATAGACAAATTAGTATAAATCAACAGCACTTGACGGGTATTTTTTATATATATATATATATATGTATTTTTTTTTCTTTTTCAAATCATAAATTTGAAATAAATTTGAAAATAACAATTAAATCAATATATTTTACAATAATACATTTTGGTATATTTACCATAGGCCAAATTTCCAAGTAGCTTAAAAGTTTTGGCTATAACGGTCTGACTCGGGACGACATCACCCCCACGTCGACACACAAACAAGAACATTATGAAAAATAAAATTCAACGCTTGAAAGAGTATTACATATAACTCCATTCGTGTATTCGTACATACCTGGCGTCTGATACGGTCTCGGCAAATCGTTTGAAACAGGCTGTGGGTTCATACTCCAGTGTTTGGTATATCTTTGTGATCACCAGGCCATGTTCCAAGTACCATTTCAGTAGTGGGCTAGCAAGCAATATTTTCACACCTTTGTAGCTCCCTATCAATGTCCGCCATTCCGTCTATATGAAAATAAACAATAAAAATCGTTATGACATCTTAATGATCGCAACAAAATACATTATGATCCCCACGCCCCTTGTCACCTTGTTTACTCACTTTCATAATGTCCCGTTGTTCAGCATAGTCTCGCATAAAGGGTCCGATTTCATCTCGGATCAGTTCAATGTTTTTGAATATAGGGGTCATTTCACTAAAATAGTCTTTAAGGGGTTCCTGGTACGTGTATATCTACTTCAGCCATTCCAAAAAAGGTTCCGTCACGTATATTGTCTATAAGCTGTTTTTTTGCGGTTCGTGGTGGTTGCGGTCGACTGTACGTGAACGCTTTGATCTGAGGGTCTGTTTTCCGTTTTTTCGTCCATTCACATTTCCACACAGCTACGACATCATAACCTAATCCTCTAAAATACTGGGTATTTCTTTCTGTTTCCGCACATAAGTCACTCATTAGTTTTCCACTGATGGGGCTATGGGTCAATTTCAGACACGGACAACCATGCCATACACATCCGTGAAATTGATACACTGTTTGAGTTTCTTCACACCAACCGTCTACAGGTAATCGCCGGGCACCTATTCTTTTTTCCCCTCTGTTTAGTCAGTGTTGTATTTGGTTTTGTGAGCTGTGTGCTATCCAAGCCAACCATTCATCCGCTACACCACGTTTTCGGGTCTGTACCGGTTTAAACTCAGGCGCGTGACGTCGGGTCGGAAAGTTGGCTGGCATGGGTTGAGACAAGGCCCACAGATACAGCGCATTGGCATCGCAACCCACGATTCCTTCACACAACTTTGCTTCATTTCCGTTCTGTTCACGCCTGATGTTAGTTTTTCCTTTTTGGTGGTAACGATGAAAGATGATTGAGGGTCCGACCACTATTCCATTTTTTATCAACCAATAGATGTCGCTATTTTGTTTGTCTGGTAAAGTAAAATAATCTTGAAACAAATATCGCATGGTTAATCCGGGTACTGATATTCCATCCTTCAACATATCTATACCTCTCTCACTGTAAAAACGACTCTGTTTCTCTATGGCTTCCAGAAACGGTTTTCTAAATTGTTGTAATATATCAAAAAGTCTTTAAAAGTCCGCATATGACCGGCTTCCCACGCTTCTTGGCATTCAGTGTATTGGTCAGCTGTAATGTTTTCTTTTTTTAACGCACTGTAAAAAGCTGCATGGGTTGGTAATTCTGTGTTGTTCAAACGATCGAGTGTCACCCATTCATACGGGAAATACCCCTATTTCTGTTCACATTGAAAGGCTCGTAGGTATTTGTCGGATGTATATCCAGATGCAATAAAGTTGGTGATATCCAAATCCGTACACGGTCCGTTTCAATGCACATGAATGAGTTATTTCGTTTGATGGTATACTTGATCGATAAATGTTCTTGCAGGTAAGTTGTCAACGGTATTTTCACAACGTTAAGGTCATAATTCGATGAGTTGAATCCGACTAACACGTGTAAATAGTTGTCGAATTTGCTCTGTAATTTCTGCAATGGGTGTTCTCCCTTGACGAGCGGCTCCCGTTGATACGCTTCATCGATTTTCTCTTGTAACTGGGCTAGGGCAGCTTCGTAACGATCAAGCATCAGTAGATAGGCAGCGATTGATATCTCCTCTATGTACATCATCATCCTGTCAATCAATGTTTGCGCGTTTCCTTCCGTTACAAAGCATTTCGGTTCTGTATAATCATGTACATTGCTGCATACACTCACTGATAACGGTACATGTTTTTGGTCCCAGGTGACTCTTGTTGAATTGATGGGTAGGTTGTCTTCTCCAAAATAACTTTCAAAATCATAGGTGGCTCTGTAAGGGTAAATACCGTCTTCTATTTCGATTCCTTTGTCCCGTAACGCTTCAAAGATAGTGGGTGGTAGATGAAAAACACCACCTAGGTACTTGTATTTCGTTTGCACAGCACATTTGTTTTCGTGGCGATGTAGTTTTTTCTCACCTTTCCACAGCTTCTGTCAGGTACCGCAAATATATGATTTGCAATAAAGGTCAAAGATTTTTATGTAACTAAAGTGATTTTCGTGCTGGTTCAATTTCAAGGTCGAGGCGAATTTTGTACGCGTTCGCTTGACCAAAGTAGCTACCTGAAACACATATAACAAAACGATCACATCCCGTTTCTCATTTTTCCATTTTGATATCAAATGATTACATTGTTTCTTGTATTACTTCTGTTTAATCACTTAAAGACACAATTACTCGATTCTCGTCTAGCGCGTACACTGTGACATTCACTTCAAATTGTTTTGCTAGTCTTTCGACGTCTTCAAGAGGTACACCCGCAAATGTTTTTTTCTTTTGTTTGGGGTAAGCAGTCTTTAACAATGTTTTTGCTGCGTTCTCTAAACCCGTGATCTTCGCTCCTCTGTGCAAGGCTAGTGGCCTGAAAAAACACAATCTGTCTTGATACGGTTTACCCGTGGTTTTCTTTCGGTCTAACAAGTTGATGGCTCTGCTTCTTTTCAGGTGTTCCGGCATAACAGGTGGTGGGTAGCCGATCACGTGATCATCGATTGGGTTCACAAAGATGGTCAAATTAGTCACTTCCTCAACACTCTATTTCGAATCCGGTCGTTGGTTCTGGGCGTAGGTTAAAATGTCTGTTTGTGTTATTTCATCCATAGCCCTGTCAAAATCGTTCGCATTCCATATGACTAGAGGGGTTGGTAGCATTCGATGATTATTAACTGACGAGTGAAAGTACAGCAATTCATCTGTTTCTTTGTGACGTAATAAGAATCCATAACTCCCGTTGATTTTAAAGGCTGAATCGCATTCCTCAAATATATACTGGTTGAGGTTGGGCACATCTTCTGATAAACTATAATTGTAAACCGTTTGTAGCCTTCCGATAATCTGTCAATATAAATATCAAGCAATGTCATAAAGATTTCCGTCATTCCTCAATTCTACCCCGTAATAGACCTACCCTGTAATAGACCTACCCTTAGCGTTGTCGACTGCAGCGCCATTTCCAGTTTGTGTTGGGGGGGTGTTTTGAACTTGGTTTAACGAATCCAGCGCTGCATTGGCATGTCCAATTTCATAAGCGTCCATGGCTGTATGTAAAAATATCTTCGTCTCCCGTCAACACTAAAACACACACGCGTAACAAAAATAAATAAATAAATAAATGACGTATACCTGGTAATTCTATAATTCAGATATAGAAAATAAAATCATACTTACTGTTTTCTGATTCAATCTGTTCCACGGCTTTTAACAAGTCCGCATCGCTCATCTGTCTACTGCGTTTGTTCACATCATTGATAGCACCGAGCTGTCTCTTCTCAGCCATGGTTATAACTGAACTGAGACACTCTCACGTTTTATATACACCCTCTATCCCATCACTTAACTTAGGTCAGCAAACTATGACGACATATCAGAGGACATAGTGAAATCACTTTCCAAAAATAGAATGATGTCATCTAAATAGCGCACAGCTCAATGTATTACCAAGGTCGCAAAGCTCAGCAGTCGGAAACACTTTCCAAAAATAGAATGATGTCACCACAATATCTGAGGTGAATGCGAAATCGACCGACACCAGGGTTGACAGTGATATACGCTTGAGTAATTTTTAGCGCTAAGGGGACGAAACTCACAATGACTAATTTATCAAATCGTTTGACACGAGTCGTTATCTAATGACCATAGAAGCGCGTCATGAATTCGACAATAAGGAAATCACATTACCAACTTGTGTAATTATACCACAGATCCATCGAGTGCAATTAATAACACAAACACCAGTATAATATTTATTTAAATTTTAAAAAAAAATTCTTCTATCTTCATCCTGCAAACAAAACAAAATATATTTTAATCTCTAAGAAAGACAAAAATAAAATTCCAGAGAATCTTAAACCTTTTTTTTTCGGTACTCACTGTTTCGTAAAAGATGTTTGGGTTCCCTGCAAACAAAGAAATATATACTTACAACAGATACAAAAGTCAACGAATCTATACTATGATATAGCGTGTTTTAAGCGAATACTCACAGTATAGGATAGCCTGTTATGAGAGACCCGCCCTTCGTGATGACTTTCACCCACTTGGTAGGGGCCGATATATACCCAGGGTACTCCCCTGTAACACCAACTGTGTAGTTGAAAAGTTTATAATGAACTGTTTTATGTATCCCAAAATGTTCCTCTATATCTGAATTTTCCACTGTTTCGTTCGCTATACCAGAATAGCTGGATTCGTAAAATCTTGACTTTGACGGGTCTGATGTTAAATACTGGTTTAGGTGAATATGTTCCATCTTTGATATTTCAGATGAAAACTATTTTGAAGTAAAGTTACCATCCGCTATTTGTAACCCATAACTCCACCCCCATTTTGAGAAATATCCAATGGTCAAGCTTTAACCACTTGTCGTTATATTCTCAATGAGAGTTAGAACACACTTCAAATTAAAGTCATCTGTCATTTTCCCTCGTATGTAATTGAATACTCATATGCTAGTAAGATTCATTCACGTGAAAACTCCAATCGACCGACATACTACGCAAATTGACTTTTAATAGCCATTTACAAAGTCCTCAATAAAACTGTCAAAAATGACCTCACCCAAATACCGCCCGTTCATTACATCAGGTTACTAAGGTCAATAACCTCCCTAAGGACATAACCCGACAATTCTAAAGTCACCAACTCAATATATCACCACATGTCATGGGATAAAGGAAGTTAATAGCTACAAAATAACCTCGCAAAGACCGTCTTCATATTAAGAGCAACAGGTGAATACTCACGCCAACTATAACGCTATCCTTGACTTCCCAATCTTTCAACACCATTACGCTTTTTGACTTTTAATAGCCATTTACAAACTTCTCAATAAAACGGCCAAAAATGACCTCACCCAAATACCGCCCGTTCATCACATCAGCTCGCAAAGCTCAGCATTCGGAAACACTTTCCAAAAATAGAATGATGTCATCAAAATATCGTACCGAATCCGTTGTCAGCGAAAAGCGTCAGCATCCGTTTTGCATCAAAAACGAAAAGCGTTTGGGTACATGCACCCAAATCATACACGATCTAATTTGCATCAAAAACGATGCGAGTAGGGGCACGTCTTCCTACTACTGTCCACGCTGCATACATAGAAACCAGCACGGACATGATAGCAGCGGAGCCAACATATGAGTGACTACCTTCAATTTGTGATCATCTTTTTTGAATTTACTTGTAGGAATATCATAAAGCTTAGAATTGAAAAACACTGTCATTATCATCACAGCCTGCGCCGTTTGATGCTCAATCTCTGTTGGCTGACTCTAAGTCAATGAATGCTTACCAACTATACACATCAATATTGCACTCACAATAGGAAGGCAATCCAATAACATTGAACGGATCATTTGACTTTGAGACTGTCTATTTATATCTTAATTATTATGACTTTGTGGTATATAGCACTATTGATATTCGTGCAGTAGCCGAAAATGATAAAACCGACGAGGATTTATAAGGCTGTTTGGTACAACTGTATAAATACCAATTGCGCATTGCCGAATAATTTATGCTGCCATTAAAGATGAAGGTTTCATGTTCAAACACCAAATCATACATGTTACGAACTATATTGCCAGCTATTTTACCGTTATTAATTATGTCTAGCTGCACGCATTATATATGATGTTTTATAAATAGATTAGCAGTTAAACAATTAGTGCAAGGAGGATTTCAGGCGTTTCTTTTCCCGGACATCCAATCATATGGAATATACATTACATTTTGTTCATTAGGAAGAATGACAATGCCCGGAAATAATATGACACTTGTATATTCATTTTCGTTTGATACAAATTCCTTGCTTAAAAGGTTATGCTATTGTTACTAGAGCGATCTATGATCTTTATCGATGACAGTGGGGCACAATATTGGGTTGGAACTATCAAAAGTTTGTTGTGGTATATCACAGACATCCACAAATAACAAAGAGAGTATTGCTGTTTTGCGCCACTTTTTTTTTCAGATAAACTCTGTCAAAGGACTTCACATATCTTTAGATGTATTGTGATAGGCACAACGGTGCGTTAAATTCCTTTGTGTTCATACAAGACGTAGGTTTAAACAGAAATGAATAATCTGCGATTTGGTAGATACGTTCATCAGCATCAACATAATTTACTACGTATTCCAACTCATATTTCCATGACAAATCACAGTAGCATAATCCGGTACCAGATTGCGTCAAACGGCACAACATTTGAATGTCCAAGGTTAGCTAGTGGTTGTGAATAGCACATTTAAATCCATTCCGATTAGTGTATTGTTGCAGAATCCTCACATACCATAACGGTATTAAATTGAATTGACCTTGTTTCAAGTCATCGCTCATGGACTTGACTTTTTGTGTATCATACACTGCCTCAACGAAAGGGTCTCAATCCAGTGTCAAATATAATGGCATCTTCATGACAAAATATTCATATTGCGTTGAACCTCTGCAATAATGGACACTTTAAATTTATGTCCTACAATGATATTATAATTGGTTATCACAGAGACGCCATTATGCAGCTATCTTACAAGCAGACATAATTGAATTGCGCCCAAGTTATATGCCCGTATATTAGGACCTTCCTTCTATGTGCATATCTTTGCTTTTAAGTCATTTCAGGACCATTCGGTTAAAAATAAAGGAGACCAAACTGCCGTATTTTACGGAGAAATGAGTAGGATGTGATTCAAGTTAAATTGTATTCGTGGACAACAATATCTTTCTAACATGTTAGTCTATATTTAGCTACCCTTTGATAAGACACCTTTCTCTTGTGTATAGCATGTAATTGACAGGATATGGCCTTTTGCTGTTACGTGCGTACCTCGAGTGTCTAGCCATGCAAATCGACAAACGTAGTAGCACTTCGTGTGAGCTCTCGATTTAATTATCAATTGACCTTTAAATGCATTTTTGTCTCCGATAACATCGACCTACATACCTGTTGCGTTGTGTCGATATTATGTAAAGACATGGAAGACGGTCATACGAAAAACACATTTTGCAAGAGAAATTTTAGCAAGTCGTGTCTGCGTTACAAGCCTGGGTTAATTTTATATGCACATGATGCCTAGCTCCCCATTGTAACCCGTAAAGTAGCATCGGGTCTATACAACCGATGAGTCGAGCAGTATCATCGCTTTACGAGATAGCAACACTACGTAATGACAGTAATATAACAGTTTATGAATCCCCGGCTATAGGATTGGTCGAGTGCATAAGATATTGACCGTGTTAGGTATTCAGTAATTACCATTGCAAAGGATCATACGTTATTCCTTGACCAGCAAACATAATTGCCTTTCGAGGATTTAATCACATCATATAATTGCCTTCGAGGATTATCACCATCATAGTAACGTGATTAAAACTCTTGCTCGCCATTCTTTCCCAAATGAATCCGCAAGAGAACATGCGTCCCACTGTATGATATATCAAAGTATCACAGTCACTGAAGAAACATACTTACGAGGTAAATTACTTCTACTGCTTTTTTAACCATATGTTCAGGTTGTTAATAAATAAACCCATCAATTGATGATGTTTGTTGCTTTATACATCCATTTGAATAAATAAATATAGATGTATATCAATATATATATATATATATATATATATATATATATATATATATATATATATATATATATATATATATATATATATATATATATATATATATATATCATATATATATATATAGATATATATATATATACATATATATATATATATATATATATATATATATATATATGTAAGATGTATATAGAGAGATGAATATCATATCTAGATATGGATAGAGATATAGAGATATATAGAGAGATAGATATATATATCTATACCTATCTATCTCTCTAGAGAGATCTATAGATCTATATAGAGAGAGAGGAGAGATCTAGAGATTTCTCTCTCTAGAGATCTTTCTCTCTCTCTCTCTCTAGAGAGGGGGAGATAGAGACACATAGAGAGAGATCTCACACAGAGAGAGAGAAAGATAGAGAGAGATACTCTAGAGACATCTCTAGAGAGAGAGAGAGAGATCTAGAGAGAGAGATCTCTCTCTAGATACAGATAGAGAGAGATAGAGAGAGGGATAGAGATAGATATTCTCCTCTTTAGATATAGAGAGATCTCTGTGTTCCTCTCTCTATCTAGGAGAGGTTCTCAGATTTCTATCTCTAGATTTATATAGATATCCCTTTCCCTCTCTCTGTCTCTCTCTCTTTCTCTCTCTCTCTCCCTCCCTCTCTAGATCTCTCTATATTTAGATATATCTCTAGATGTAGATATATACATGTCTACAGAGAAAGCTCTATAGAGATATCTCTTTATAATAGGAGGATCCTTTTAAATATATATTTTTACAAATATATATATGTATATATATATATATGTTTATATATATATACACATATATATATATATATGCATATATATATATATTTATATATAAATTTTTATATATATAAATATATATATATTTATATTTATATAACAAAAAGCAATTTTACTGGGAAAGCCGGGGATGTAAGTCTTGGACCTTCACCCTTCATGGTGGTCACCAGTCTATGCCTGTCATCCCAGTACCCAGGAAAAGAGTGTTTAAGTTGTCATTAGTGGTCAATGAAGGAAGTTTACATTAGCTATTGTTGGATGTGCTGTTTGCTGTTGGTTATATAATTGCAGTTTAAGGGCATATTAATAAGATCAGGCTTACAATGTGTTTTTACCAATATTCTATTAGTTAATAAATGTAGATTCATTTTCTGCCTCATGAGAGTGGATTAGTTTTTACTTCTCTAACTTGATGACAAGAGAGTGATTCATGTGACAACTTTTATTGATGATCAACCTAATCAGGTTAGTAACAATTATATTGTGTAATGTTTTACATAGTCTTCCTTTAGGGATTATGTTACAAGACGGATAGCCGGCTAGTTTGACAAGTTAATTTTATCTGTATTGCAGAATGTGCAACTATAGCTGGCGCACAGCATGATAATCATCTTTTGCTGAATCTTACAGACAAGCTGTTGTATGGATTTACTAATTATGTCCATATGGAAACCCACAACAACTGGACCTAAAAAGTATATTACTGATAGTGCAACATAAGACACTGTTGTGGTAATTCCTGCTGATCATGTTCAAATCTGTTGGTATGCCCACAAGTATATGCTTGATTTCCTGATCATTGATTTAAGGTCCTTTTATTGTTAACCCAATATATTCATTCAATTGAGGCCCAATTATTCAGCCGAATCAACTCTGAATACCTATATTATGGATACATGCTTGGTAGAATTTTAGTGACCCTAAATAAGCAAATGAACAACAATCAAAGTTCAATCAAAACAAATTCATCTTCAACCTAGTACTGACCTGAACAAATCCTTCAGCGCAATGCCTGCATTTTTCATTTCGTCACTAAATGTTATCATGTGGCTAACTCAATAAAGACTATATTTAAAAACTTAACGATTGATTAAACTATGTTTTAATCATGGTGTCCTGAGGGGATTTATATCATTCCCACTGAGAGATGAAATTCAATTGAATTCTCAAAATAAACTTAATGTAAGGCAAGATAATGATACTCTGATGTCCAATAAACGGATAAAACATGTCACACAGAATGTACAATAAATCAATATGAGGTTAGTGTAACGCTCGATTAAGCATATTGTGAATATATGTATGAACATAAGCAGTTGGACACATCATTATATGACAGGCATATTTCTTTGATAAGTGCCCTGTTGCCTGAACTACTCGGCTGGGTTGTCGTTAATATTTAACAATGCGAAAATTAATGATTAAACCGTATATTATAAGTGCGGGGATTGGGTTCTTAACACGGAGTTATGCTGCCTCCACTGCTCCGTGATCTAGCCGCTGAGAACTTCACAGAAGTCTGTCAACCCGACCAATTTGGGAGACACCCAAATAACATCAGTCGAGCGTCATTTGCTGTCAAATTAACATATCTTATTTGCCTTTTATGTACTCTATATAAAGACTCCCCCTTTGGTTAAATTGGAACAGATATAGGATTATTACCTCGTTGTTGCACCAAATTAGAGCGCATTTGGCAACTTTGGCACGGAGATTAATAATGACAGCTGTTTGTCCAACATCGATGACAGACTGATTAATGTGTCCAGAATGGGTAAATAACATTAAGTTGCCCAAAGCAATCAATACATATAAAAGTAACAGCAATAACATCAATAATGGCAATATGATTATCCATGGATTATAGAATAAATACGTTATAGTATATGACTTACATACAATTTTGATTTGGAATCGTCCGTGCCGCATCGTTGATTCTTGTTTAAACTCGCAATTCTTAAGTATATACATTAATAATTGAAGCTAAATCATTAACGGTTACTTTGAAGAACTCATTCCTTAACAAAAGGTGACTTTAATGCATGTTTTCCCGCTTCCCTGGTACACTTTCTGCTCGGCAAGGTTTGGAACTTTTCGGAGCGAGACATTGCGTCATTTTTGTCTGGAATCACGCTGATCAATTAGCTTCACTTTGTTTCCTCATGGCTCGTTGAATTTTGTAAATGTACAGTTATGAATAGCTTCTGCGCAGTTCGAATTATGTATAAACAATGAGAAATCGACAAAAGTTCTTTTCTCTTCCCGCGCAATACTATGTGGAAGCTTTGTAACCTAAGGTTTGTATAAAGATTGATGGTCTGTCAGTGGCATAACATATTGAGTCTGAAATGGTGTGTTCTTAGATATGGACAAAAGTAATACATAAGGAAATGCTTGTGCACATAAAAAAATGCTAAGCTGGTAGGTTGGTTGGGATAATAATATGTTAAGAATAGTAGGTAATATCAGAAGGCAAAAAGGACTGACCTGCCTTTTTGTGTACTTAAATGTACTTTGGTTTTTGCAATCTTCTGAAATAAGCTTTGACTGAAGATAGTAATTGAAAGCTGCACAAGGCAGATGTATAAGGGTTTGCATCCGCTTTACCACAAAATAATCGAACGACCCAAATTGTAGGTTTTGATGATATTGTCCAAAATGGTTGCAATTGTAAGAATATATGTAAATGTATATATGTATATATATATATATATATATATATATATATATATATATATATATAGATATATATATATATATATATATATATATATATATATATATATATATATATATATATATATATTCTCATTATTTTTTGTACCAAAAAGGGTGTTCCAAAATAGTTCGGGTATTAGGGACACGTACACAACCAACTATTTTGGAACATAGCAAACAAACGACCATTTAGGGACATAACCATAAATACAACCATTTTCCTTAATAAATCAAAAGATATTCTCGACCAGCAACGCAACTTCGTCTGAAATAGCACGAGCAGTTTTACGAATCATCCGACCATTTCGGTTTGTCCAGGCGAATATTTATCTGTCTCCAGCTCATTGGAACAATTCGAAACAAATTATATATGTTGTTATTTCGTCGATATAATGTCACATGGTTAGGATATATGCATGAAGGAAGTAATTCAAAACAATATACTAGAAGTTGGGATAATTGGGGGTTCTTAATATTGCCTCATGAATAATGCAGCGATATCGAGAACGAGGCTAGTAAGGGCAATCATAGCCCCTAATTCGCCGCACATGTAAACAACACGGCGAGATGGCGAGTAGCGTGATTTGTCTCTCGTTCGCTTATCGTTCGGGTTTGTCGAAACCTATTTATCAAATACTTCGGATGCTTCCGGGAAAAGAAACATCGCAAAAGCCATGAAATATTTTGATGAGGAATACGTCCACGGCATAACAGGTAATTTTATCATTACATATACTTGCATGGTCGGCGACCGCCTGGCATCTGGGCGCTTGCGCTGGGCGTTGATAGAGTTGTTTGGATGTGTGTTCAAGTAGTTTATCACTTGAAGATAATCACTCAGGATGAATAACACAGAATAGATGCTTATTTGATCATGTTTATTTCTCCAGTGGAAAAGCTTGTCAGTAACTGCTGTGTCATCAAGGGAAGATGCCCCAGATCCCAGAAGAAAAAAGAAGATGCCCACTCAATAGAGGTATGACATCTCGACCCGAATACATATGTCTTGCTTGCATGGTTATTGTGGCCCATAAATGCATGTGGTTACTGTCACTTAGCATGAGGAAAAAATCGACTACATGGTAGTGGTCATACTTTTTAAACATATAACTGCATGCCCCGTTTAATATTGATGGTAGTGCATGGATAAAATTAAGGCTGTAAATGTTTCAAAATATCTGCAGATTCATGAAGGCATGATGATTCACACTTATATAATCCTCACTAATATTTCCTGATATTACAATCATTAAGATACTAATCTTGAATGCTTTTCATATTTCTTTTTTAGTTAAGAACATATCCACTGCATCGCCCCGATAGTGAGCCGAAAATCCACACCGTGTGGTGTAGTGCATGGATAAAATATGTTTCAAAATATCTGCAGATTCATGCTCTCTCTATTAATTACTCAAAAACAAGTCAATCAATATGAAATCTTAGAAATAATCATTGAATGCAATTGATATTCCCACTGATGGTCAACAGATCACATTATCTACAGAGGAGCCGACATTAACAGCCTCCTGTAGCTGTACTATAGGCAGTGGTCAGTGTGGGGCATATTGGTGGTGTGCTCTACCAGATGGCGAAGTTCAAGTCCAGGGGATTCAAAGTCATTCCATGTGGGGGATGGCACGTAACTGTTGTTCTGTCCTTATAGTGTGAATACAGTTGTGAGTTGGCAGCTAGAGATGATGGTTGTTGGATTTCTATTTCACAACAGTCAATGATTATTCTGGTATTGGGGAAGGAGTTCTTGAAAATTGTTGGCATCTGCTTCCTTATGGTGTTTTGTGGAAGCCATATTGGTATCCTACCAAGTACAGTGAACAGAAGGTTCGCCATAGTTATAACTTTCCTACTGACTGAGGCCAGAGAACAGCTAAATCTGACTCCTAAGTCTTTAGTTTTAAGCCCAACCCTTAGACGACACAGAAACATAAACAACTCATCAATGAGTTGCATGCCTCCAGGCTTACCTGCCATTGTAACATCTGTACTAGGAACATAGTACATACTGGTCATGTTCTTAGCCACCGGCTGTAGGTATTCAAAAAAAGCTACAAATTCAAGATAGTTCCTGAACCCAGTATAAAACCGTACCATGTCAGGATCATAGGAAAACCGACAAATACCGAACTTTTCGATCTGTAGTTGATCTTTTCATGGCCTGATTCTGTTTTTGTGATTCTTCATACTTGATTTGCATATCCTGTAGCAACTTCTCTAGCTGAGCTTCTTTGCTGTCACTCTCTTCCACGATCATCTGGATGTCAAGATCAGTAGTGACAGGCAGGGGCTGGTCGTCTACTTGACTGGTGCTGGTTGTTGGTTTCGAAGTCCTGCAATCATTATTAGATATGTCGTTAATAAAAACTGGTAGTTGTCAACTACACTGATATATATATATATATATATATATATATATATATATATATATATATATATATATATATATATATATATATATATATATATATATATATATATATATATATATATATATATATATATATATATATATATATATATCATGTGTGTTTATGTCCCCATGTAAGACAGCAGTTATTTTTATAAGAATCATTTGACACAAGTTCTTTTTATAAAGAGCAATTAAATTTGTATGAATATAAGATTACACTATATCATGCTTGGTAATCTTTCTTCTTGGTTCTTTGGGTGACAACCATTCGAATATGGAGGAGATCGCTGACGATTTAAGGCACTTCCTTACAGGTGTCCACCTGAAATCGTCCTTGGTGAAATGGAGAGAACACACAGACGTGCTGTCTGATACCTGGAGTGCATATACATTATGAAAACAAGATAATAAATATGAAAAGTATCAACGTATTCCTTGTTATGTGCTTTACTTTCTTAAAACACATGAAACTATTCAAATAGCTCAAGTCTTCTTATAATCGCTCACCGTCACATGTTCTAGATCGTAGTTGTAAACAACTCACCATGAACCCGTGTTCTGGACCTTGTTTTCGCCTTATTTTGTGAAGCCAGGCTTTTCTTTTTGTAGAATCTTTTGGAAGTCGGTGAAATGAAATATCTGTGTTAACTGTTCCATCACTCTTACAAAACGGAACGCAACAATAACGATGGCTATTTGGTCGAGACACAGCGGCAGACGATGCCATGTTTACAACTCGCTGCGGTCCGGCTAACGAGGTCTGAGGTCAACGGGGCTACCCACACACCCATGGCCTCGTTCTGGCCGCGGAATGTGCGGCATGCATAAATATTGAGAACCCCCAATGATATATCGGAAAATCACCGCAGAGTACCAAAAAGTTCGTCTGTCCAATATATAAAATTTTTCAAACGCCCCTAGCTAGTTCCTGCGCGATGCATGAGCCAAAACCTTGCAATGGATTAAAGTGAATGAGATTATGTACGATGGTAAATCACTTTTAAATATAATTGATTGTCTTAAAAAGGTTGCATTCTTATATATATATATATATATATATATATATATATATATATATATATATACACATATATGTGTGTATATATATATATATATATATATATATATATATATATATATATATATATATATATATATATAACATACATGTATATACATATATACATATATATGAATAAAGGGGAATATATATGTATATATATGTATATATATAAAGATGTATATATATATATATTATATATATATATACATATGTATATATATATATATAATCCCCTTTATTCATATATATATATACATATATATATATATATATATATATATATATATATATATATATATATATATTTATATATATATATATTATATATATATGTGTATATATATATGTGCATATATAATATATATATATATGTTTGTGTATATCTACACACAAATTCCCCTTTATTCATGAAGCGCCAGATATCCATCGAGGAATGCAAATAGCTTTTTGTTTCAGTTTATCAATATTGCACTGTTTGTATTTCAATGTTTACTGTCTACCGAGTTAATAAAGGAAAAATATAGCCTACCTACATCGTTGCAGATTGTTGTCGACCTTTGTAATTATCTTCAGACGGTATACATGATTTGAGTTTATGATTACATGTACATTCGATATTGTAAGCAAAGTTGTTGATGTAACGGACGCATAACATTGTTGAAAATACCTATGAAAAAATAATATCATTGTAAGTATTTGACATTTATAATCATAGCTGTTCAATGTACGTTCTTCTCATCTTATGACACATTTGTTTAGTCAAAGTTATTGATAACTTACTTTTTCTCCCGATCAATATGTAACCAGAGGGATCACTTAATTCTACATACCTAGAAACTTATATGATGTAGTGAACTGTATTTGCATTTGATTGTAACATTCCTGGAAATTTTTTTCATTGCTTGTATATGTCGTAAAATTGTTTGATTTGTTGATGGCTAGCATGGACATGAAGTAGCAACATAAATCACACCTTATGCGACAACAGGGCGCTTGGTCGAAATGGGATTTGTTCACATGGGGCAACCGGATCCATGATTTAATTACGGCTGCATTTGTAACATGACATAAAAACAAAGCTGCAAAGGCTCATTCGTCACCT
The DNA here is from genome assembly GCA_034190875.2 of Urechis unicinctus. NCBI lineage: Eukaryota > Metazoa > Annelida > Polychaeta > Xenopneusta > Urechidae > Urechis > Urechis unicinctus. Next base: position 75,879,090 of record CM067344.1, on the reverse strand, counting down.
TTGTTCAGAGATATGGGATGGCATCGGTAGAAAATTACAAGATAAACACAATAATTACCAAAGTTCTGCTTTTGCGGAGCCGCTTTTGTCGCTTTTTATCCAATTAGGTTCGTAGGAATAAGGATAAAGAAGGGCGCAGTACGTGGGCTCCAGCGTGAGTCACTAGATTTACGGCGCAACTACCATCAACGAAATGACTGTACATCATGACAGGCCGAAGGTATTTGTAAGAGATCTAGCTTTAGGCAAACATTATGGCTATGCTACTGTTTTGTTCAACGATCACAGATAGATTCTGAACCATATCATGTTCCTCCCGAAGATTCTATAGAATGAGAGTTTGTTAAAAACTGTATTTAAGTAATGTTTATCCATCAATGTGTTGGTAAGTTTTGCACTCGCTTGACACAAATTCGTGCCCTCGTAGAAAACTACTGACGTTTGGATTGTCAGCAGTAAATAACATGTACTCATCAAAAACATGTCATGTGCGCTCTAAAGAAGCTCCTCTTAACGCTCCACTCACACAATAGATAACATGCTACGTAAGGCAGTATTTCTATATGATTTTTCACAAAATAAATAGTTGAACAAGCGTGTATAATGTTTGACCACCTTGTGACAATGATATTGTTATTCTGCTAGAAGAGAACACATCTATTTAATGGTCGCTCGCCTGCAGAGCTGGAAATATCTAGGTCCCTGTTGATAGATGTGCTTGGTTAAACAGAAATGCATTTTAAATAAACGTTCGCCCAAAGAAAACTGTGTATGCTCCAGTCGTTGACAACAATATAATAGTTTAATGCTTACGGGGCAATACTACAATTGCATATATAGAGCAGGGACAATGGGCATATTTTCAAAGGAACCAGTACTGCCAACTCAACAGATTAAGTTGGTTATTGGCTGATCAATTAGTTAGCCTACATCTATAAGTTCATTAGCAATGTGAAAAATATGTTCGTGATTTTGAATGATCCAGACATACAAACAGACTGCATATTGATGGGTCATAGCAGAAAAATATCCAATGGTTCATTAGCAGCACAATAATTTGTGTCGAACAGCCGCTTATTATTGTAAATTAAAAACCAGCTTAATTATATGGTACGCTGCATGTACATGTGCTCTCGCCGTTTTAGTAAGAATGGATGCAAAGCAAAGACCATTTAGTGGGGTTAATAAATCGACCCAAGAATTTGTGAATGCACAGATTCTCGTATTTGTTGTTTATAATCTGCACTAGCCTCAGCTAAATCATGCTCAATCATACATACAACTACCTGTAATGCATTATGTTCAGGAATATAGATCTTATCTTTGAAATGTCACACACATGTACGGTGCTATCTTCTGCTACCAATCGTTGACTAGGATAGTATTGTTTGCCCACTCATCTTGAATCGAACCTTCTAGCGTGGATACATGTTGAGTTCTGGTTCCACTTCTGCTCCATTCCTTTCCCAGGTAATGTTAATGAAATCAAACTGGTGTTTGGGGATTCCCCACTCGAGCTATTGGGAAGTGCAGCAGATCAATATGTGTAACGATTAATGAGCATGACTCAATCCGGTAACACCCTTTAAAGTATATTCGTGTGGTTTTCATATCCGATTCCCGGTCCGGCCTCATCGGGCCGCTCAGAGATCCCAGGCACTCTTTTGAATGTGGCTTTGGTTGTTTTATGTCTCTATGACTCTTGCCCATGATTTACCTACAGAACCATCTGCATGCTCCATCAACCTAGTAATCTCCTTGGCACGGAATCCCATGTATTGCTTGTAGGTGGACGCCTTTGATTTTGGGCCAAACAATTCGTTTATCTAATGAAGTTTCTGGATGTTGTTCATACACAATCGCGTCATATTATAGCAGTAACGATGGATCTTAAGATATTGCAACTGTTGTCTCATATCCTCGACTTCATGTGCCATTAACAGCTTGGATGAGCTTAGTGTGGAGAATCTCAATCAAATGACAACGACAGGGTAATGGTCTATTAAGACGATGATGATGGGCACTGTGGAATTACTTTGCTTTGCGATCGCATCAACAAGGTTTCTATCTTAGGGGAATTTATTGGGGCATAAGGCAAAGCCTCTTTGTGCGGCGATTAATCCCCACCGATACATAAATGAGACCAAATATCGAAAACATAGATTTCCTCTAGCATGCAGTGATTAATTCTGACACAGGACGTTTATTCATAGAAGTTTTATCGGACATTCCATGCACGACTGTGAAAAAAACGAGGTTATTCTTCACATTCTTCCCGTTTTGTAGGATACAATGAATGTTTGTGAACACCGTATTTTACATAGAGAAATAATGACGTTTCAGCCTTGCCAAATACATCTAAACATGAAGTGCATTTAAACAATACGTGCATATGCACTACTGGCTTCTGTGACATGGTACTTTTATATATGATTTTGTTTTGGTGCCGATAATATGATCGGTTCATGGGGTTGGTGATGATCTCTAGTGAGCGTATTTAATATATTTTACAGTTACAACGTATTTAAGAGATAGCATAAATTTCGTCCTGATGTCTCACCTTATAGCACACTTCATGAAATACAGAACCGGCTAGGCTGCTACACCACAGGGTCAGCATCATAGTAAATTGATATAGAAGATCTAGTCCTGGAGGTACATTTCAGAGCCACAGCCGAGAACCCCAAAAAAGATGGACAAGCTGTGCCCTCGCCCAAACTACGGTCAAGGATGTCAAACGTTACCTTAACGTTTCTAGAGACGGCCTCTTAGTCGTCAAACGTGACGCACTGTTTGCCAGTTCAAGTGACTGCATTATTATTCCCAGACAGGTCCTCGATGGTCTATTGACAGCCTTACATCTAAAACTTGACCATCCTTCAAACCACCAGCTCAGGTGCGCCGTCAAATGCCATTTTTACGCACTTGACCTAGAGTCCGCAATCAAACGCACCACCAATGGTTGCCACCAGTATGCCGCCCTGCGCAACGCACCTAAGTTTCTTCAGGAGCAGAGCTGTGGGGATCCGCCAGCCTCTGTGGGTACCCAGTTTGCTGCAGATGTCATAAAGCGCGAGCGCCAACTTATTCTAGTCGTCAGGGAGTGCGTGTCATCCTATACCAGCACCATGCTGATTGAGGACGAAAAATATCAATCCCTTCGCGATGGCCTACTGCAATTGTGCGTCAACCGTCATCCACTCGATGGCCCTATGGCTGTTATTCGCACGGACCCAGCACCAGGATTCAAATCCCTTGTAAACGATGAAACTCTAGCCAAGTATAGGTTATCTGTTGAACTGGGACGCGGTAAAAACGGTAATAAAAACCCAGTGGCTGAAAAGACCATCCAGGAGTTAGAAACAGAAATACTTCGTCAAGATCCACTGTGCCGTGCCGTCACACCCATCATTCTCTCCCTCGCTACAGCACGTCTCAACGCTCGCATTAGGAAACGCGGTCTGTCTGCTCGTGAAATGCTTTTCCAGCGAGACCAATTCTACAATCGACAGATACCTGTAGAGGATCAGTCACGGAATCATGCTTACAAAGAGATAAGCAAAACCCCATCGCGTCGACAACCAATCCCTCTTCGGCTAAACCGAGGTGATCTTGTATATTTGTTCTCGGATAGGAGCAAATTGTGTGCCCGCGACAAATACTTAGCGGTAAGCGTTGATGGCCAATTGTGTAATATCCAAAAGTTTGTTGGCTGTCAATTACGAAAGTCATCGTACCGTGTGAAGACTTCAGATTGCTTTAAAGTAGAGGGTCCTTCGCAAATATCGGATTCGCAAGGCCCTCCCCGGTTTGTGCAAAGCGACGTGCACTCGGACGATGATGACAATGTGCACGTTGGCCCTCTAGTTGGACAACAAGATTTCTCAAACAATGTACCAATATCCACTGACATTATACCTCCTCCCCTGCCTGAAATACCGTCGGTAATTTCTGAGCCCCCAGGTAGTTCTTCAGACCTTCCCACTAGTACAGACACTGATTCGAACACTTTGACCGTTTCCCCAACATCCCCCTCCCCACCCTCGTGTGACACACGTCCCAAACGTGATCGTCTGTTGTCCCAAAAACTCAAAGACTATGGAGCTGTATTAGTAGAACTTTACCCACATTCATATTGGTCCAATAACATATGTTCTTAATTGTGCGGCTAGTTTTTAACACTTTATTGTGAATCATGACAATGTTTATATACAAAAAAACATTTACTCTAACAAGGTTTAATTCCAGTTGACTGTTACTAGTGTTACGTTATATTTTGATCAAACGTTCTGTGAGTCATATAGAGCTGTTGTGTCACCATATTTAGTAACGATCGTTCATGGTTGTTCGCAACTTTGCGGATAATGTTACCTTATCATTCATAATAACTTAGCCATAAGTCATTTAAAAGAAAAAAAAGAGGGTAGCGCCAGTGTAATGTATGTTGGTTATTAGGGTTCCGGAGATCCCGGGTCGGGCTCCGTGTCGTGTGTTACACGCATGTGCTGCTCTTCCGGTTTGCGGTCATTAAACGTTCGATCTCTCACCGTGGTTGTGTGTGTTCTTCTTTACTGGCGCCGCTGCAATGCACCTAAATGATTTATGTATCTATATTCCACTATATCTCTATATGGCCAAATGAATCATGTTGATAAAGTGTTTAGAGACCCTCGGATTGTATTTCCATAATCATAATCCACTACAGTTCATTATCAAACACTCGATACACATCAGATAGAAATATCTCGAAATGCAAATTTTGAATTGTTTTGTATAACTTTGCTTCGCATTTTAGCACAATATGTTTATACTTCAAATTGCAAAGGGCATGACAATAGGTTGCATTTGTCTATCAATTGATACAAGCATTAATGTTTAGGCAAACCGTGCTGCTACTAATTCAAAGCATGACAGCTGGGTTGGTCAGATGCCACTCGAGTAAATTTATCTTATGATAAAGAGCTTCCAATCATTGTGAAAATAATGGTTGTGATCCCCATATCAAACACATTTGGCAATTCACAGACGAGCTTTACCCAATATGTGGAATCATGCAGTTATTGTGTATACACAAATCGGGAGTGTCCATGAAGAGCGATTATATGTGTTGGTTCACTCAACCACCTCTTGTTATGAGTGACACAAACAGCATTACCAAATGTTGGCTTTAATTTTCTCCGTTATTAAGTATTCTTTGCTTATCTGCCGCAGCCTCGCTTACCGTGCTTGATGACAAAGCGTTAAGATAAACACACGGATAAACAAGCATTGTCCAATATAATCAATATCCATTATGTCAGTCCCTGTATTGTACATGTATGGTTCTAGACGAAATTTGAGAATTAAGCTTTATTTGCAGTGTAAACATGTCACTTTATTACGAGGGGATACAGCAGCTTTTGGAAAACACCACATTGGTCTACAACTTGCCTGTGTATTGAAGCCATACTGATCAAACGAGAACAAAAATCGAATGTTCTGAATATGGTATATTCGAAGTTAAAATAAAGAGGTTATAGCTATACTAAGAGGGCTAACTCTCGTATCTGCCAGAACAAAAACAAATCCAATTCAAAGATGGTGTACATGATATCGCATTCAATGTCAAATCAATAATCAAGCTTCATAGCACAACACAAATGGCATGGTTACCTATTGGACCATAGAAATAAAAGAAATGTCAGGTTCGAGTGGTCATTGCGTCCAATGGATAGCGGTGCTGAAGTAATAACCGACGTAATGCATTGTAATTCTACCATTACAATGCATTAATTAACATCAACCAAATTTTCCATCTTATATTCCGAATTAAATCAATGGCTGTGTGCCGTTCAATAGAAGAAATGAAGGTGAATTCTGCATGCGTTCTGTAGCATCCGTCGATGTCGGCTAATTATGACACTTATTCAGGACATCGTGCAAGAGTTGTGAATATGAGAACGTCTTTTTAGCGGTACGTGCCACGTTCGTAAGTAAAAATAAAGCCCCATCTCTGTAACTGTACATCGTTGCTCGTCTGTCCGTTTATATAATCCCAAAATACATTAGCTAGGACTATTTGCAATCGCCCATTAATAGTTCCAATAAAATTGATTCGCATTATGGTATCAACAAATCAGAAATACTTTCATTTCTCTTATCATTGTATAACGTTTTTTTTTGCCGTGCCGAAATCATAATTTTGTGGAAAAACGCAAATATATATGATGAAAGTGCCTACCAGATTTGCTCTACAATGCGCCTGCTTACCTATTCATTTTCGTGGACAATTGTGCGAAATATACCCGGGCTATAGACATATATTAGTGGGGAAAAAATAATGGCCATCTAAATATTGCACGCGCCAATAATGACTCTTCCAGGCGGTGGATTCTTGTGGTCGTAATATTATAACTTAATTCACATTATGAGTAATGCGATGCGGGTGGGAAGTTACTTAGCCCCTAATATCGTCCCTCACAATGCATATTCTCGTTACCCTACGAAATTATACAGCCATCGTTTCGCGCTCATATACGATATTACCTTATTCTCATATGTTTGAATGCCGCTTGAATATCCGCTGCATTCAAGGGTTGCTCCTTTAGAAACCAAAATTATAACCTTCATACTAAATTAACCAACATTCGATATCAAAGATGCATGTTATCAAATATAAATCTAGTAGAGCAAAATATACACCACCAGACGACAATGAGGTGGAAACTTGCACCCTTCAGTTTATTTGGTACACTGTATTTAGATACTTGATGATATTGGCATGGTTCACGGAAACAAAATCTAACACCGAGCAAGATATAAACGCACAAGCGATCGTGCGCTGCAGAATGTCATCTCTGTTGTCTACACTGCATACACGAACGTTTGGCCTGCGTCGTTCACAGCAAAGCGTATTCATACATATATTAAAACCGTTTGAGTATCATAACTTGCTAAGGGTTGTGCTATAGCCATAGTCATGTAACATTAAGAATGGAAAATAAATTGCAGGAGTTTATCGCACGAACTATCGAGTTTCGCGGAAAATTGTAATGAACCGAGTTGATAACTGTGAAGCCCACACATTCCTGAGTGAAAAGACCTCAAAGTGCAATCAGGCATTTGTTTACTGTTTGTTGCCACTAATGACTGCGTATTCGTTCCAAAATGCTTGACTAGTTTACAGATAGCCATTGCCGCAAAATTAACCATCTAAACCCGAAAGTTTTATTTTATTTGTCTTTGTCTATATGTCCCATGAAAAAAGCTAGATGCAAAATTACTATTCATCAACGGCTGACAATGTTGACATTGCTATTTTCAAAAGCCCTGAAATATATTTTCAGTTAGATTGTCCTTGAGTTACACTGTTTACTTCACTCGCTATGTCGATCTCAGCCGCTAACCCCTTTCTACCACCACAAAAATTTATAGTTTTGAAATCAATACTTTACATGAGAACGGTGTGTGTTTAATAGATTGGACAGTGTTGCTGGAGTAATGCTTATACTGGTTAATACAAATATCAGTTAATAATAAAGAATTAATTTATCATATCATCTCCCTCTGAGTTCGTCCTTTAGCAGGATACATCGACTGGCTCATGTCAATGCCACAGTTATTCGTAGGTGTGGGCCATTTGGTCTGAACCTATTAGATTCTGTATTACAATATGTGATGTATCCAAGAGCTGATTGAAATTGCTGAGAACTTCTCCATTTGGTACTCCACTATCATTTTCTTTATCGCATCTTATTTGTGTCGGAATATCACAATTGCCTATTAAGCTGTAGTTTGCAGAATAACTCTAAGATGGATGACCACAAAACTGATGAATCCTGAACAAATATAATACATCATTTAGAAGATGTGATAGCGGAATCGTACAATAATCTGGACACATTCCAAATATACTGCATTGTTTTAATTTGCGTAAATGGCTAAGAATATATGGAGAATAAGTAGCGAAACTTCCTGTATATTTATGGGGAAGCCTGATACAATTGGTTGGGACTCAACGATATATTCACCTTGAAATTCTATTTGATGAATTTGCAACATTCTGATAAAATGCCGACCATTATTTTGCTTGCTATTATCTAAAGTATCCAGGAAATTGAGCTTAATATTTGTTACTTATCCTGAATAAAATCTGTGGTGAAAATTATATAATTAGATAGGGATTCACATACAAAAAAAACAGATTGATACAGTAAGGTGTTAAAGTGCGAATGTACAGCGAATGCGTGGTAGAAAAACACAAACACTAATTAATTTTCCCTTATGACCATATCGAAAAGGTAATGCAATGTACAATCTTTGTCCTGATACTCAATTACAACCGACGAGAAGGGATTACTTCTCACAACCCAAACCGGAATAGCAGATACGACAGTGCCTCACTCCACTATGGAAGACGAGCAGACGATCGGTGGAGCGCTGCTTGTTTGAGTATCGGCGCTATATGTTAACCACTGTTTGTACGGCTGAATATTTCGCCGTTGTACAGATGTAGCAAAACCAGTGAACATTGTATATCGCTGGACTACGTGTATTTGATCAATAATCAAAGGGTGCTTTGAGATTACCCTGACGTAATGATCTAAAAAATATCAAGCTCAATAAATCGACGAAATAATCGGGGAAATTATCATTGCTTTTCAAAATGAGCACTGCGTTTGCCTTAAAACCTACCATCTCGGTAGGATGCAGAGATTGTCACAATTCATCACTTACCCACTGATAGCTTATGTAATAAAACAGGAGACCAGTCAAATAAAAACGGTCGTATTGCTCGCGAGAAAAGCAATAAGGGCAGAATTAACGTTAATGGAACTGCCTATGCCCAGTTAGAGGCATAACATATCGGCAGTGGATATTGCGATGGTAGAATGAATTGTTGCATGTGTCAAAGTGAATTGGTGAATTTGGATGAATGAACCACTCCCACTCCATCAACTAGCACGATGAAACCAGCGTGTAGAAATTTTGAAAAAACCATCTTCAATAGTACGTCAGATGCGACCGCATGTAATTTTCTTTTGCCTGTTGTCCAATCGGCATTTGAAGTTTTCTGACCGCCGTACTCATGTGCTCTGCCAACGCGAAATAGTACTGCCATTTTCCGGTCCATGCATGCATTGTGAGGTTTTGTATTGCGATACATGGATTATTATACAATTGATGCTTGATTTATGTGTATTTGTTTGTTTGATTAGTGTTTATGCATCTATACATTTGCAAAAGCGAACCAGTAAACTTCACCTCAGACATGTTATGAAACTTAAATCTAACTCTAAGCCAGATGGATGCATCTTACAAGGCCGAATCATATTGATGCCATTACTACTTCTATATTGACACCTGTATATGACAGCATGGTGCTGGTCTGGATTAATGTATTATGCCCAAAGGAACAACATAGACCTCCATTATGACCAGGCATTTCATACCCGCGACATCCAAATGCAAAATGAATACCCTTAAACCGTCTACCCATTAACAGATTATCCTATTTTATTACAAATATATGCACTCTTTTGCGTAGTTATTCAGATCATTAACAGATACGAAACGTTAATAAATTTGTATATATAATTGTTTTTACTTGCAATGTTCGAGGTCGACTAAATGTAATCATTTTAAATGTACCTTTATTGTGCATGAGTGTTGTATAGTAAAAATAAAACAGATAAAGGATCACGATATCACATTGTATGATATTTACATGAACAATAGATCGTTTATTCTGACTTATTGCTAAACAAGGCGACTGGAATTTAATGATAGCATCGATGTTACGGCCGTTAAGACATCCCTTATATTAGCATCATGGCTTTATTCACACAAAGCGGACCCGCAAATCATGATATAATGTCAGATTAAAATCCAGAATGTGGGTTTTTCATTCACCAACATAATATTGATGCATCATGGAAAGTAGCTATTGAACATCTAACGGTAAAACAAATCCTATAAGCAAGTTCAGTGCGCGATGTAGCAACAGAAGTATAACGTCTGCTTTCATCATCGACCAATTACGTTTGTTAAAGGCTTAATCTAGATGAAAAAGTACCAAATGGAATGACAATTTCTTACGATTGTGCCGCTAATGTATGAGGAATTGCGAAATATTTATATTATACTAAATAAAGTTTTCGAAGAAGCTGTAGATTGCAATGACATTTTGATGATATTGGTTTTGGTACTGTTAATGTGATTGGGCATGGATGTACCAGGAAGTTTATAAAGCTAAATAACGTGTGAACGCCATCCTACTCATGGATTGTCTCAATGGTAGTTGGATGCTCACAACTTTGTTACCTTGTTATACATTCACTTGTGTCGAGCAAGTCGTCGTATTGGATTATTATAGTCGACAAAAATATTTGGGCTCCATAACAATTGACATTACCGTAGTTACACAGTGCTGCCTTCTCTTCTCGTAAGGATAATTTATAGTTACGTCTGCCAAAAAAGCCATGATATTACCACAATGGTAACAGTGGCTGGAACGTTACATGGTGTGCCAACAACGAACAACCCTTCTTGGAACACAAGGGGAGATATATCGTTAAAATGGGCTGATAATGTTTTCCGAATCTAAATCTTTTCTTTTAATTCTGTTAAGCTGCAAAACATATGCAGGGAAGCGTCCTCTAGTCAAAACATGTGCACGACAGACTCACCTATTTAAACATAATATGAGCGCAACAGCTAGTATATCAATGGCCTGTGCCAGAGACAAGGATATAAGTCGCTTGACTCAACAGTGTTTAATTTTCACCGTGCACATTGGAACTCACCTCTTTGTGAGGATGCTGCGCACGTTGTACTTCGCAATAGTCGAGTCAGGATGATGTGTTATTTTGCACACTTGACAATATCGGTGAAGAGTTGGCTGTAATACCTACCTACTCCGACACGACACGGTGATTTCTGCTAGTTAGCTCTTTACTAAAACAGAGGACTCATCAGACGGCAATGAGTGTAGCTCTTATGGGAAGGAAATAGCTACAGATAGCGAAGATGCTATTGATATCTGAATCAGAACGTTGGATCGACAATCGTTTTATCAACAAATATTGTGTAGCCAGTCAGTAGGTATTACAAGAAACTCGAATGGATATTGGCTATCCAAACAACGTTGAATGCTTCCTGACGAATGAACCAGAAAACTCCATTATATACATGCAGGATTATATATAGATGCAACGCAGCAAGCAATGAACCTCTTGTTAAAACTATGTGTTTGTGGGGAAAATGTTTAACAACTGCATGTTAAACCCAGAGCAAGGTAATGGAAAGGTTCTCATCTTGTATGTTGTGACGGAGATACATCTGAAACGGCTAGAGGAATATAATTATAACATAAGTTCATTTTGTAAAGCGTAATTTTCACAAAAGTGCTCCTAACCGTTGTCGACATAAATAATGACATGGAATGTACAAGGCAGTATTATGCATAATATGTATACTGATGATAGAAGGAGGTTGTCTGGAAGGACAAAGTTATTCATAATATACAGTAAACATGTGTGTCTTTAGCTTTGCTTTAAAAGTTGAGAAGCTAAGAAGTCGCATATATTTATAATAAGTCGCTCCGCATTAACTGCGCTTTGTTACAAGACAAAGGATACAATGTCATATAGGTATTTCCAATAGCGTCTGTGAAATGTCACGGTACAGTAGTCACTTTAGGCTATACCTTTTTATCAAAGTGTCTTGAAGCGAATTGTCTTTCAAGGCGATGATGGATTGTTATGCCTCATTGATGATGTCCACATATAATAGTCATAATAGTAATGTAGCAAATACTCCAAAGTATATCATGAACCGTCCAATGTCAAGTGCATTTACGTAATTGTATTATATGTTGGTTCAAGTTCTGGGACACAATGGTATGAGTTACTGAATGTGTTGCTGCGATTTTTCTTTTGCAAGCTGATCATTCATGTGAGTATACTAGTTTAGGACCATATCTTTGCAATAGTTCATGACAAAGTATGGCAACAGTTCCAATCATTTGGTAATTAAATGTTTCCAGCACATTTTATTGCATATTAACACAAATAAGGCAATTTGGTATTTCTCCCTAGCAAGCAAATTCTGTAGTGACATAACGCTTCATGTGTGCAGGCGTTCCCTTTTTCCCCATTGCTTTAGAATGTCGGATTCACATGCCATTTGCATCTGCCAAAACTGCCTGAATAGGCTAAACAGCAGTCGTATAGCTTCGCATTTTGTAAAGACTAAAACTAAGTGCTATCTAGCCGGATAAAACGCGACGCGGGGATCAGCTGGGGTCATTGTATCTTAAGCCGCCCACCCGTCTTATGTAGACAGGGTGTAATCCGAGGTTCGAACGAGTGATATTAGATAAGGCATGGTTCTTACAGTCTCTTTATATAGAACATTCTCTATCATCGAAATAACGTTTCATATAAGTTAACATAATGGGTTTTTTTTTGGTTGTCTTCAAACACTACATAAATCTGTGAAATGATCGGTTGAGAGCGTTTAGTTCTATTACGTCATACTTAAATAGCGTCTGACGTTCAATGCATTCAAAACATGTTATCGAATATCAGTGCAAAATTATTCTCAATGCAAGCATAATTAAGCGTGCAATCATAGTAGCACTGTGAGAGATGCCACGGGATGAATGGTTAATGTGTCTATGTCACTTAGAAAGGTTCTTTGAATTGGCAATGAGTGTATAGTTAATTAGAACCATATTGGTGTCAACGAGAAAGAATAAACTTTTCACTAAGATATGCCACCGGGAAATGTACAACATTGTACGAAAATATTGTAAGAATATATTGAAATATCACGGTATTTTCGAATAATCTCTATGAAAAATTTGACCTTTGCGTTTAAATAACCACTCTCTGTTACGTAGTCAAGCATACGCACCACGGTTTGTGAACCCTTAAGCAATGTGTCGATTTCTCAGTCTGATTGGGTGACGATATTGGAGAGCCTGGGTCGACGTAACAAGTAATATAGACAATGGCTACCTGACGAAAAGGCCGCATGTGCTGCAAGTAGACATGGTAACCAGAATAAATAGGGTTTTAGGTCCAACAAAGATGTATATGCAGTTTCCTGCCGGTTGTTTGCGTATCCAACAATCACCATAGACGGTAGGAAAAATCATCCTGCAAAGCATAGCTGGTTACCCCATATGGCTCCTCTGCGATAAAGCCAGCTATGGTTTCACCATGTATACTTGTGATACCAATAGTAAATAGAGTATTTTCTGCTAGATACAAAAACTCCACTCCAGTGTATCCAAGGTGGAGTAACGTCATCACAATAAACGGTAACACGATAGTTCGTGAGCACGCCTCTAGACCCATTGTTAGACGCGTTACCATGCGGGGTATCAGCATATAATAAACATGAGTTGTAAAGAGTCGGCTAATCACCTCACTGTCTGCTGGTGAGGTACACTTCGCGAACTAAATATATAAATGCTGCCTTTCCTTTATCTCACATGGGCGATTAATTCGATTGGTTTCAATGACTTTATCGAAAACATATACTTACTGAGTATAAGCATCAACATAATTAAGATTTAAATGGGCCTCGTGTATTGCGACAGTTGATTTGGATTTCAGCGAGATAAACAATCTGACCATGCTTGGTTGAGGATATGGTTAAAAATCTCATAACAGACATTAGGGATGATTGGATGCGGTAAAAAATTAAAATCTTCTCGATTTAAGCCTCTCTTACCCAGTTGGCACCGCTGAGAGTAGGTATCAGCTTTTTAAATCGGGTCCCAGACAAACGGCTTGCCACAATAAATATTCTAACTGGCTCTGGTCAATTGCTTTCCTTTGCGACATACGCAGCGTCGGTCCAGATGCAATGACATCTCATGCTAGCTTGGGACAATGAATACCAATGAGTAGAGGTTATCTAGATAAATAGGTATCTGCCATCATATGCGACGGGGAAAAATCGTCCATTATAAACGGCAATACCGTTGCATACATCCATCAAATGAAACTTGTGTAATGATCTAAAGATATTTTGATTGTGTTTTTATTGTGTTTACCAGTAACAAAGCAGAGCGAACTAATAACAGTTATAGATGCGGATAAATACAGCCCGTTTCGATGTATAGTGATACTTTCCTACCCTTAAATGTGCTTGCTGAAAGTGAATGATTTTCTATCCTGTCGACTTCTGCCAGTCAGTATGTAGTGGTTTTTTTCAATAGCACACACGGTGTAAATGAGTGAATGGATAACTAAATTAATGAATGTGAATTGAATGATTGAATTAATGAATAAATATAATAAGATAAATGACTTGAAATTGATTGAATGATTGCTTATAATCTAAATGGACGCATACATGAATAGAGGAACAGAAACTAGCTTGCCTGATTACACAATGCTACTCCTAGGGCACACGGTTACTTCAAAAGCAACGATATTTATTGCGAGAAAACCTTCAGGGGAATATAATAACGGCATGACTTATAGTCTAAGTGCGACGAGACAATGCACAGGCATTCACAGATACACCAAATACAGATCGCTGCAAAAACATGTCGCCTTTTAACGAGAGGATGATGAAAACACGACCATATGAATTGAATTAAAGTGTCTTACTTTATTTTACCCTCATTGCTGCATCCATGGCAACAGACCTGACACATGAAGTGTGGAAGAGACCGTCTCCGACTGCTGAAACCGAATTATCTCTCTCTGCTGGTCTAATGGCGAAAAGTGTCGGTGACAGCTTGTCCTCTGCGTAGGATATGAGCGGGCAGCAGAGCCAACACAGTTTGTACCTACACCAAATACTGTCTTTCATAGACCAGCAATGCACGGGAACGTCGTACCAATGTTCAAGAGACATGATAAGTGAACTCCAGTGTGATAACTCAGTTGTTTGCGAGTAGGCATTTCGTCGATACCCCTAGGTAAATCAGCTCTTTGCAATGACCCAGTTATGATTACCGTGATTATTGTGATTGTTACCGTTCATCAGCTGTCTACTGATGGCTAATGTCTCCTCCTATTTATACGCTTGTCATAAAATAGGGCACCCATCAGGCGAATGCGGCCGTGTTGCTCGTATGAAAAGCTATATTAACCAGCAACAAATTCGAGGTAAAGGCCCCGTCTGTCAAATGACTTGGTGAAACCAGCCTGTGGGTATGATCAGAATTTCGCCAATATGCTGGTCGAATTCCAGAACGGCCTCGGGTAATTTCCCTTCGGCGTTAAAAGCATCTAAGCGACTGTTCACAAGAACTGCAATTAGTCTAGTTGTAGCCAGTACAATATGTGGATGATATGTTCACGTATTGATACAACACACCCATATATAATAACATAATACATCAAGGATAGTATGTTTACCATATACCTGTTGTATTTGATGCAGTCTAATGGAAAACCTGACCTCTGGTCTGCTTCGATATTGAAATATCCATCCTGGCCTGGTGGGTACATCTGACAGAGCGAGAGAAACGACTATTGTATCCTCCGTTATGACACAACATGAGATTATCAGCGCTCGCTTCATCCAGACATGATTACCTTCCATCTTTTCCGCCCATATATGACAGCATTGGTACCGGTCCAGTTATATGGGTCTATATGTAATGACGAACGAGAAAACGCAGAGCCCCATAACAGCATGGCGTTCCACGGCCTAATGCTTTGAGGAAATAGTCGAAACATGTCGTCTTCGACATATATCTGGCAAAGCATAACCCATTATTCTTCTTGCAATTTGAACATTATCTTCTCTTGTGAATAACACAATTCATTAATTTGTTAGTTAGCTTATCCACAAAAAGCGAAGTACGTAATTATATTTTTATACTGAATAGTATTAATGAATTGCTTCCTTCTACGGAATGATTATAAAACTCACTGGCGCTCCAACTGGAGTTATTAAATCCGGACAAGAAGGAATAAATAAACTCATCCGCCAAGTCGGTCCTGTTGCCACAATGGAAATCGCAAAAAGTATTCCGAATGCGGACTGCTTTGCAACGTGAAATGTACCGACATTAGCTTGAAAATAGGAGCAGTGCACATTACACAGTATACTCAACATGAATGCACCAAGCCAGTAAGCTGCAAAGAGCGGCGCCTTGGCGCATGTGGTGCAGCATGCAAACTAGGTGCAGATCAATATCAATTAGCGCAAACCTGGGCACATGATGAATTAGTGATGCTAAGGGCTAATATAGAGAAAACAGCCAGTGGTTTATGATACAAAATGGGGCGGTCACTCAACCTAAATTACGGCCATTGAATTAGTATTACTTTCTATCACGCCTGTCAGTTTAAAGATAACGGTATACGATGCATGTTAGTTTTTTTATCTGATGACTTCTACTACCTAATTTGATTCAGCCCACTATTTATCACAATGAGTAGTGTATGGCATTTCGCGGAGCAGACCGAGAGCTGACAAAACAGTCCAAGAAGCGCCATATTATACAGATAATTGTAGGTCATAGGCAAATGTTTTACAGGATTTGTTAAAATTGATTGCAGTATTATTGATTTAATGTTGAATAGGGCATTTATGGTTAATGCCGGTATAGATTTCATTATCTTAGCATTCATGTTCCTGCGTAATATCGTAGAGACATCAGACCTACTGGATTTAAGACTAGCTGCAGCGACCGACGTACATTAAGGGTGCGACGCGGCGATGGTAGATGGGGCACTAAGCCCCAATCATGAGAAACGCTTTACTTGTAGCTTCACAACGAGTAACAAAAACAGCACCATATGCAGGTTCCATACGCGCCATATCCAGCATACGATGGGAGTTTTATGACGACGTTTTCTGCGCTGTCTGCAGTATGATGCGAGGCATATCTCTATAGAACAGACACCCAACCCCCGTTCTGTGTTTTGTGTCGGTATTACTCAACTAGGAGCGGTAACACCCCCAGTGGTGTTTATGGGTCAGCATAGGTACATCTCCAGGAGCTCTCTTTTAGTTTACCATACTACCACTTGGACCTGTTCAGTTGATGGAACTCAGAATTGGATTTGACTCGGGCTGCTTTTTTTCTATATCGACGAGTGACAGAATTTCGTCTCAGTTCATATTGTATACATACACCTTTTAAGAACGCCCATGCGACAAGAACTAGCAAATAACAAGACTGACGAGGACGCTGTGTTCCTCGTAAGTGGAAGTAACTTATCACAACCGCACTTGCTAACGGTCCAGGCTTAGCGTCCAAGTGTCTTATTGGAAAACTCACCATCCTGTGCTCCTGCAAAAGGGTTTAGAGGAACACGAGAGGACTTTTACTTTTTTTTCTAAATAATCCGTGAATTCCCTGCGATGGCGTGCTTGGTTGCACATTACCACCCCCTGTGTGTATCTAAGATGTCGGATCAATCGAGCTTGTGGGCATGAGAAGGATATGAATAACATAAGCTTTGAAATTATACCACAGATCATCCGAAATGTAGCCTGCTCTCATCAATTTTTATCCTAACCCAACATTTCAGTTTCTTCAATGATTAATACTTGCTTTTGTCATGGTATTCTAACGTGCATATTCACCCGATCTATCCGTAAATCACCATGCCAAATGTGTTCATCTGGGCCTATATGCCGGAGAGATATGTACAAATGCCCGAGCGCAATGATACTACATACATGGAAGGCCTATAATACTGTCAAACCCACGGACAATTCACTCAGTTTGCTACATTAAGACAACACCCCGCATTGGGCTAAGCTGGGCAAAGTAACAATCAATTATGATAGCTTTCGGCTAAAGAGAATATAGAACAGAGCAGATTTTATTCTCTCCAAACATACTGCGACAAAGCAAATGTAATAAATGCTACCGCATAACAACTAAATAGGCAGTCATGTGTCCATTCACGGATAACTTGCGTCAACTTTACGTTGGGCAGGCGGCAAAAGGTACAGATGTCGGTAGTATGCAGTTAAACTTGATCTAATTATTCTTTAAACCTTGAACTCGTGAACACTCGTCTCTTAATCGTCAATGCATGCGTAAACTTTGTGACATATGTAAATTATTTATACCATTTTTCAAATGGACAATGAGCGAATTTATTTTGTTATATACCCTATTGCACATTCATAGTTGATTTACAATGAATGATCTCAACCAACTCGAAATGGTGTTCTATGAGAGCCCAATTCTTACTCACGCTCTAGTTCAACACTAACGTGGGCCAAAATAGATTTCAAAACAATAAGATCAACTAAATTAAACAACTACATGACTTAATTGGTCAAGAAAACAAACCTGAAAAAATACAATTCTTTATATAATGATCATTAAAAAAACCCTACTACATCACATAATGAGAGAAGAAAGTACTGTCTTAAGATAACTATAAGCGGAGGAAACGTTACCATGGTGATAACGAAGTTGTAAAAACATTATAATATGTGTTGATGAGAGGTGGTGACATAAATGATATAGCCGGCATATAACGAGCTCAATATATATGACTAGATCTATTTGTAAAGCACCCTCTAGAGCATCTACAGCGCTAACAGCATGCTATTCACCTAAATGTACATGTCGCTTAAAACAAACAGACCACAGCACATATTGATCAGACGATTTTAATATATAAATTGTCGTATCGTGATCTGTGGTATTGAGATGCACACGATACGCCCTTGTGATAAATAGAGAATCGAAGTGCAGGGTTTATAAGAACTTGAACTTTATTCCTGTCTTCAACTTTCAAATTTCAGATGTTACTTAGCCTAAATTTAAGAGCGAGATGTGTTAAGCTCGGAGGCCAGGAGAGAACTGATTTTGAAATGTAAAGTGCTTCCCTCAACGACTAAGGCACGCTTTCGCAATTCTCATGGGACATGTCGTAGCAAGGTCTGTAAAGGTTGGGACCTTCGGGCGTTGCCTGGGCAGGATGGTTATGTGGCTCTTGAATATGAGGTATGTATGAGGGGAGGGGGGGGGGGGGAGCGGCAGGTGACATGTAGGTCAGCTGGGAAGCTGGGGTTTATAATTAATATCAGCTGTAGGGGGTTACTTCATCAACTTATGACTGAGAGGGAACACTATGATGTAGGATAGTTTTGTTATCAATTTCGCACTCAACAATATATATATATATTTACATATATATATATATATATATATATATATATATATATATATATATATATATATATATATATATATATATTGCATATATATACATGTATATAAATGCACACATATATATATACATATATACATATATGCATATATATATATATATATATATATATATATATATATATATAATATGTATATATATATACATATATATATACATATATTCATATATATAAATATGAATATATATATAATATACATATATATATATATGTTCATATATATGTTTATAGATATATACAAAAATATGTATACATATATATATTTACATATATATATGTATATATATATATTCAAGCAAATATCGCAGTATCAAGGAACCGTTTGCTATCTTTATTCGAAGTAGTTATTGTACATTACACGGAGCATTACATTTGGTGAGGGAAGGTGCTTTTTAGTCTCTGCCAAATACAAATAATTGTATAATAGTGTTTGGTATAATGTTGACGATTATGAGCGCATAAAAGTGGATGTGAATGACCAAGTTATGCAAAGATGACATTTAGGCAAATGCGAATCTGATTATTATGTTTCAGTTAGTATCGTAAAGGCAGCTTCGTGAAAATTAAGACCCATAAGGCTGACATTAATGAAAAACTTAATTCAGACCATATAATAAATGGCATTCGTGAATTGTTTACTCATTGATCTTAGCTGTTGAATTCAATGATTGTGCAATCATTTACTCCAGTCGAAATGACCAAATCGGAGGTTGTTCCATTACTGAAAAACAAAAAGAAATCGGAAAGTGACAGCAATAACTAATGATCGGTAACGCTGAGTAAGGATGTAGGCAGGTTTTTAGATAAGGTTATTTTGTATTCCAATGTTCTAGGCGCAAATCACCCCCGGTTTGGTTTTAAACCAGACCATTACACTTCTTAGTTTGTGGTTCAGGAAGTTACTGATTTTCATTTCAATCGAAAAAAATCGACATGTTGTAAATATACATATATATATGTATATATACACATATATATATATATATATATATATATATATATATATATATATATATATATATATATATATATATATATATATATATATATATATATATATATATATAAATGTGTGTGTGTGCGTATGAGCGTGTATTTGTGCATGTGTATTTATCAGGAGTCAAATTGAGCTGGCGTCATTTACCTTCCACAGGGGTTTTCAAACTAGGCAGGAGTCTAGTCCGCATTTGTGGGGCCATGGAGTCGACTAGGGTTCTTACTGTTGTTCTTATAGCTTTTAACGGGGCGTAGGTGTAAGTAGTACAACGGTCATGAAATATTTTGTAAATGTTACTATCGAGTATTTGCTTCTCAACAAGTAGCCGAGTGATCGATTCTTATTGTGTGGGGATGCTCCGGTTTGAATATTCGGCGTCAGCGTCAGCTGCATGCAGAGCCGTAAATTTCTTTTTCAGAACTTGTCTGCGTATTGTGCGTTTGATACATAAAGTTTGCTTCCATAAAATAAAATCATCCAGCCTGACATTTATGCAATTCCCATTCCAGAGGCCATTGATTAGTGGGCTTGCCCCGATATGGTGCATTATGTATAGCTCAGGGATTTAGTGCTCCAGTGCCTCATGTTTCCCTTGTTAAGAGTGGTTGTGCAGTGAGTAATGTACATTCATGCCCGCCATAAGCGATACAACAATGGAATATTGCGCCTTCTACGATTGCTTTACTGTCGCGACTTATCTTGCTACTCCCTAACAGATGATGAATGCAGCATTCGCTTACATATATCACATCTAAGCCGCATGCTACGAAACCAATAAATAACAATTACCAACGACTAGTCCTTGTCCATTTATTGCTTATCCTGTACATGTAGGAGGTGAATTGTGACAAGCGAGCAGAGAGGTCAGACCGCGCTTTGATTGGGTTTTATGATAAGACATATATATGTCAAACCACGATGACCCCCTGTCATTGATAGGGGTAATGAACTGCATAAGCTAGACACACATATTCCCGTTTTATGACACATCGCGGTGACCTAGCAAAATATGAACGATCCCATTCACTAGAGGCAAATCTTTGGTAATGGCCTGTCGCTGTGAATATGGAGCTATATTTCAAAGCCAAGTGTACAAGAAGTTTCCTTGTGCTCGACTGGTTAATTAATTGGTTGTAGCTATAGCACAGTAGAAGCACAGGTTACCACAAAATAGTTAGTCAAACATAAATATTGCCGGTAGACGTAGACGTAGGTCCGTTTCTAATTAGAAATATTTCTAATTGCAACTTATTGCAAATTGATATTATTAATTTGTCCAGATTAATATTAATGCTCCTGAGATGTTCAATGAATTCTGCTTTTTTGTGTGTGTTAGTAGAGAAATTCATCTTGACATTATATTTTTGTAAAAGGCATTACTGTGATAGCGCATGTGTAGCCTCTAAGCAATTAGCGTTATGTAGTGAGTAGTGTGTTTTGTCAAAAGACTTTTTTTTTAAGTATTTCATGTTCAGCATGAAAATAACTACCAACCCACCTTAAAGAAATTTGATAATCGGCAGTACATTTGTCGATAGAAGCGCTTTATTGCGATACTCCACGCAATGTTAAAGTGTCAGTTCAAACTTATTTCAAGCAATGGACACTACTCGACCAGCTAAATTACACAACAACAATTGAACTATATTAAGTTTAGGCGTTTATGTATGCATATAGAAGTTGACAGCACTTGGAAAATCAATTATATTCGTGTATATCATGTGTTTGTGTGCGTAAGCTGGAACTTAACTGTCTCCCAAGTGCAAAACAGTTTTTTAATCGTATTCATGTCAGTGTTTCGTGTTGCACGTGGTATAAGCTTCAATTTCTTACAGTTCCTCACGCTGGTTTGGATGGTTAGTTTATACTGTATATATGTGCCACTATGCTATTTTATTTCTTACTTGGGATATTTGAGGACATTTTACAGATAATCGGAAAAAGCTATAACAAATATTGTAGTACCGTGTCATTTGTTGCAGCGAATCATATTCACGCATTACCCGACTTTTGATGTCGGTATTAGGCTGGGGCTTGTCTTAGTTTATAAGATTTAAAACGACTTAGAATAACCATCCAATACCTGATAGTGATGGGTGACCAGTAAAAAGACCCTGCAATGCACGACAGCAATTAACTTCAATATCTACATAGTATTAGAGTACAGTCAGGTAATAACATATCGAGTTGGTTCTTACAAGAATTCACTGTGCTGGTTGGGACTAGGGTAAACACTATTGCGACTTCTCGTTATAGCTTAATAAAAATGTGATTCCTTTTCACTGAGTGTGTCTTGTTCAATCGCATTACATAGATAAATGGTAGCATAATTTTGCTAATAATAGCAAACCAGAAAATTTACGACCTGGTAGAAATTTTTTAGCAATGCATTATTCACAATTACATGTATTCAGAAAAAGTTTGCAATTTCATTACGCTTTTCGAATATGCACTGTTTTAAAATCGATTTTTGTATACGCGTAGATATTAAGCATTAAACTTGTCATTTTTTAAAAACTTTGATACTTTTGTAACCAGCAATGACGCAGTTGACATCCATGAAATCTTAGGATGCGACTTAAGCTGTTGCGGAGAGCATGTGACGATTTCTTTTAGTACCACCGGACTGCTATTAACGATTGATAAGCGGACCAAATATTCATGAAACGTGTGTAGACATTTAGACGATTTGTACGATATTTCGACCAGGGGCGTTTGGGAAAACTGTTGGTTTGATGACATTATATGTTTTTAGAGAGTATTTGCAATTAGATTTAGATACAAAAGTAGGTTAATCATATTACAACCTGACCATTATTAGTTTTGCAAGATACTAGTTTGTCACATGTTGAGGACCGTGAACTTTTAAACATTGCGATCTGTATTGCGTGACAAAAAGCGAGCTTACAAATATGCATACATAAATACATACACACATACATAAATACATACACACATACATACATACATACATACATACATACATACATACATACATACATACATACATACATACATACATACATACATACATACATACATACATACACATACATACATACATACATACATACATACATACATACATACATACATACAGACATACATACATACAGATACATACATACATACATACATACATACATACATACATACATACATACATACATACATACATACATACATACATACATACATATACATACATACATACATACATACATACATACATACATACATACATACATACACATACATACATACATACATACACATACATACATACATACATACATACACATACATACACATACATACATACATACATACATACATACACATACATACATACACATACATACATACATACATACATACATAGAACAGACATACATACATACATACATACATACATACATACATACATACATACATACATACATACATACATACATACATACATACATACATACATACATACATACATACATACATACATACATACATACATACATACATACATACATACATACATACATACATACATACATACATACATACATACATACATACATACATACATACATACATACATACATACATACATACATACATACATACATACATACATACATACATACATACATACATACATACATACATACATACATACATAGCCACAATTTCGATTGATCAAGGTAACTTGCCGAATGCAAATACGTCAAGTTAATAATACCATTTGTTTTAGAAACAGGTCGGAATTAAATGCGTGCAACATCAATCAAACACTAGGAACTGTAGCACAAAGCACGCCGTTCATACAATATTTTGCGAGTCATTGCCTACCTACTTAAGAAAAACTATGAATTGACACATGCGCACATCAACCAACTAAAGGGCGAAAGCAAACATCAATATTATATATCTCGTGAGTCATAACGCTTTATAAAGAGCCCAATGTACTAAATCAAGTCAAAATTGTGCAAAAAATGGATATACACTTCGCGATTGCACACACAGAGGGATTCATCATTCATCGCACTTCAGCAGAAGGATGGTCCACTTTGCATCGTACCCACGCGGGATAGCACAACGCAATATGAAGCTGCGTAGAAACAAAACGCACAGAATGAATATAAACGTGTGAATAAGTATTTTGTCTTCAGTGCCAAGCGATATAACAATTACTTGTTGAACAGTCATAGTTGGAGTAGCTTAAATGAGGAGAGAACCCCACAATACAGTCATTAGTTCACTTGCACAGTAAGGAAGGAAACGGCAGTTAACGGTTCTCTTGTATTGCTCACGGCGGTGATTTTTGCTGCCACCAGGTGTATTGGTCGCATCACTTTGCATACCAAGTTTGCAAACAACTGTGCTCATAGGGCTGCCGTCGGTGCAGTCGCAAATAATGAACAACAATTACATATCAATCATATGCAGAGAATTGTTAACGATACATTTCTCAAATAGTTTTTTTGATCTTTGTTGTTTGGTTAAACTATATTCTACATCAGGATAATTCAGGTGGTTGAGTAGATATTTTCCTGCAGATTTAGAGAGGTTAAAGCGTATTTAAATGGCACAGCGAACAGCGAATAGTAAATAATGTATCATCATGGATCAGGTTTAGTAAATACGCTGTTAATTCTAAAGTACAATTTAGGCAGCATATAACATGTCCAAGACTTGCAATACAATTCCAATCTCACTGCACATTTACTAATACAATCATCATTTTGTGAATGCACGCAAATAGAGCTAATGCAGGTTAAATAATGAAAGCCACTGAAAATGACTATTTCAGATGTTGCAATAATAAGACATCGAGTACACAGGTTATACGAATTCTAGGTCATTGGTCTTTAACAAATCATAGTTAAGATGAATGCTTAAGTATGTAAAATAGTGTATCGAAAGATATGTAGGAGCGTACGACGATAACTGCAGGCAATAGTATATAATATTTGGCGCAGGATAAATGTTATCTGCCTTTGCTACGGAACGTGGGAAGACAGAATAACGCCGATGTTGAGATTAACATGATATGAACTGCTTGGATCTCTATGTACTCGTTTGTTGGAATAAAACACTACATTGATAAAAACAATGTTGCAACATATGTGAAATGTTATATGCAGTTACAAACCTTCCCTCTCCCATGCGAGCCATTTAATCCCATTAAATGTGAATGCGCATTTGCAGTAAAGCCCCGACTGTTAGAGATCAAAATTTTACAGCATTTTGTTTGCAAACAAGCGAATGAAAATAACTTGTGGTCTAGTATTTATTTTCCACTATACTATAACCTTGAATAAAAATCAAACGCTATCAAATAACAATGGGCATCTTTATTTTCAGATATTGATTATACCCATCGCAATTTGACATGGATGCAATCGCTGTTGCCTTTTCCAGGTACTAAACTACTCTGCGCTGAACGCCGTTACGATTATATATATATATATATATATATATATATATATATATATATATATATATATATATATATATATATATATATATATATATATATATATATATATATATATATATATCTATATATATATATATATATATATATATATATATATATATATATATATATATATATATATATATATATATATATATATCAACATTCAATAGTGATTATTCCCTTAAGCATTCTCAAACATCCGTTGATTTTTATTTTTGATTCCCTGTGCTCGGGCAATTGAATGTTACATATTTAATATCCAATTACCTCATTTGATCAATCGTCACATTGGAGCAGTAGTACATTCTCACATCAGCATTTTATTTAATCCAAGAAGTATCGTGTATCAAACGATGCCACGACACACCCCTTTCAGAGTACATGTAACGGTTTGAATTAGGGTAACATCTTACTAATATTTGTTGAACTCAAGCAATACACATAATTTTGGAGCTGCAACGTTGCTAATTTGAGCGCAGAGGATGGTACAAACAGATGATGATGAATTGTTTATGAGTGTTTATGAAGAATGCAGCTGTTTAACAAATAAAACGAAGTAGTCAACCAGTTCTCTCTCTTTCTAGTCAAGCTTGGGAACTCTTCAAGAAGATGCTGTTTGTTTATTCTCATCATTCGATTTATAAGCTCAAATAGCGTAATGCATATTGCTATTTGTGTTGCTTGTCTCATATGCTTAACAAAGCTTTCCTGAACCTAACGTTCGATCTGACAAATGAAGTTGTACAGAAACAACAGTTTTGTTGGATGCATCGTAACGTTTCAATTGCAGATGGGTAATTTAATTTAATGGATTATTTCTCTTTACTCTGTAATCATCCTATGTATCTAACTACATGTAAAGGTAGTTGGACATATCTCGTAGACTGATATCGATCACGATCTCAATGTTCCAGCGGCTTTTAATGCTATTGCACTTATGTTTAACGGGCCGATCTTGGTGAATATATAAACGCTTTCAAGATGGGTCAATGTTAAATCTGCGGCAGGCCATCAACAGCTACAAGGTGTTCTCCTTTTCATTCTGCATTTACACTATGTGTGGTACATGATAAACTATCAAAGCCTTGCGTTATCGTCTTTCCCAATTGGTATTATTAAGATTGTTTAAAATATCAACCCAGCCGACGCACGCGCTAGTTGGTGACATTAACGTCGCATGTATACGTGTCGCTACGAAATAAACTTGAATCATAAATGCTGCTCATTTGCTTTCCTGTTGCTCGTCATGTAACCATCATATTAAGGGTAGTAATGTGTATCTATTGTACCCAGTAGGCATCTATTGTGTCTTGTACACAATGCATTATGTTGGTCGTTGCAGTATATGCCAACTTAATCAATGGCACATTTGATATTTAACTTGAACTTTATATTCTATAAAAGGATAATAATTCACATATGAGTTATAATCGCATTTAGTCAGTTTATGTTCTTTATAACCAATGCGTTGTTCACTCAAACAAATGGGTACAAAATACATTTGCTATTTTATACCATTGCAGCGTTAACCGCCAGTGATATTCTGTAAATGGATAAAAATGACTTGAACATGGGCGTTATTTCAACGCATGTGCAAAATCAAAACGTTCTTCTGGGTTTCAAATAGTTGAAGATTTAGTGAGCGCATCACCCCGTGCTGCACTCAGTACGTTCATTAATTAATTTGTCCATACATGTCAAAATAGATACGGTAAATAATAAGATTATCCCAGGACTAGATAACCATCGTATTGATCATTTAATATAGCACCTCACTATCATTACAATAAATGTTTGTTCATCTTAATATCGTGTTACACATTTTCAAAGCAAAAGTTACGTGTGTATATTTGCAAGATGCTTCTGTACAGCTTTCCACGTTTTCTAACCTTTCTCCCATTTATCATTAACATTAGTTGTACCGAACTATGGAATAACAATCATACGAATAGAAGGCTTATCATAAGCGCCACAGCTTTGATAACTGGAAAATAACATGTCCGATCATCATTACAATATTTGGTATCAGAGTAGAGTCACTGGAAAGCAAACAAAACTTATCACCGAATGTGAATGTTTAATGATGATTGGTCTCCCAAGTGTCATCTCCCGAGTTAATTCAAGATTGTATTGAACCACCATTTATTGCAAATATTGATACATCGGCGGCATCTATCGAGGTTTATGCTTAATTGACATGTAAAACTTCAAATATAGCGTTGTTCACATTGTACTCCAAGCCATGCCATCGTGTCTTCCAGTATAACTAGACACAGGCACTTAAATAACACGAGAACATAATCATGATTGCGAGACAGTTTTGAAAGCTAAAGCGGCATATCATCGATCTTGCTTCCACTCGATTGTTGTGGATTCATGTTGCTATTGCGTGCTTTGAAGCACAGCATGGGGCCGATTGATTCCGTTTGAACAATGCTGCATAATAAATTCATATAAGCATAGCAATCACGTGATCGAAGTTAATAATAAATGCAGACAATGTGTGATGGAAGAAATGAATCACACGCAATTTCGACTGTGCTTACAATGCGTAACCCTTTGAACTTGGCTCTTCATTCTCTTACCGTATATCTGGGTCAAGGTAGGGAAGGTGCGAGGGGGTGATAATGAGTTTTTGTATAAACTGAGCGCATTAAATTCCACCACGAGCAAATCATTATGTAGAAAAGTATCTTGATCTTACTTAGTCATCGTAAATATATAACGATGGAAAATAAAACAAAATATGATAGAAAGCACGAAGGCTTAGCACACTAATTGCCTCTTGATGTTATTAAGATGGAAGTGAAAGTTGAGAATACCACGGATCTCATATATTGGAACAAATGCCGAATATACTCATTGTAAAATAATGGTTGTCGGTGCCTACTTGATCTTAGCCAGATCCCCCGGCTAAGGGATAAACAGTTGTTGGTGAGATCCCAAGGTGTGAATATTTATCTACTTAGGTGGCTCGGATGATCACATTTAATGGCGGTCCCAACTCGATCCCATTGCGCTCGATAGCTTATTGGTATCGTGCTGGACCTTCGTACCAGCGGCGTGGGTGGCACTTAAGCAGATCAGTCCAAGCATCCCCCGTCATCCATCATCCTCATCCATCCACGTCGCGATACCAACTTGTTAAAAGTAACGTAAAACTTCAATATTACCTTAACATGATCGATCCCAAATTTCCCCGTTATGCTCATGATTATTGAAACAAGACCGTCACTATACGAATGCATCAAATTATGGGTCAACAACTTTAGGCATAAATGATATAGTCAACCAATCCAACAAAAATCCAATGTAAACATGCCATTTAATAACTTGTCAATCCACGTCTATCGTTGGAAATGAACTTCCATTGTATTTGCAAAAAAATTCCCAGGCGTGTCGTCCGTCCATGCTGAATATGCTATATAGAACAGTGGGCGATCCTTGATTCTTTTCAAGTGTCATTACCCTTATCAAATTGCTTGGCTTTGTTGAACATTTTTGAAGTCTCGACTTACCTCAAGTAACCTCATCCATCCGGTTTCGTCCAGACATTCCAGTTGCAAGACATTTTTTTAGATCAAACAATTAACTACGTTTGTGCTATACCCTGAAACAACAACAACTGCACGAGGATTCATAGCACAATTGGTTCCCACGAGCGTCTGAATTTCAGAGTGAACTCAAGCTTGTATTTTATAAACGCATGATTTTGGTTGCATATTGAGAGAATAATGGATTATAAATGACTGATGAGATATTAGGTTTACAGTTAGTGGGACAGAATAGCTACACCAATGAAAGCGATTGATATCTCGTAATTCTGCATCGCTTTGGGTGCAATGACTGCATGGTATATTCACATCTCAATGTTGTTGCGCCGTCGAGCGCCGTCGACAATGTGTATTGAATAATAAATATTGCACTGCAAGCAAGCGTCATTATGTAAGTAAATATTGGTAGCGGGGCATAATGAATTGCTGGGTTGGTATTTACTGCAATTGTAGTAGCGATCATTAATTTTTGATGGTTTTGACATAGGTATGTGTAAGGTTTATTTAATTGGATGCTTTAATCATACTGTTGTTCATTGGTGAGGTTAAAATGGGTGTATTTTCTGCTTTTAGTGATCGCATCATTCTTTTGTATTTATATTGATCTTTTGCCGCTGAAAAATATGTGTCAGGTTGAAATCGCATGTGATGCGCGTTACACAGTGTTTGTAATGACAATTAAAGCCGGGTATTCAAGCAAGTACATCACGTTCATTCATATGCGATGTATTGAAAAGGTTAAGGATAAGTAGCTGAGAGAAAGCATTGTCAGCTGGCCATACTGTTATAGTTATATCTCGTCCTTACAACTAGCTTGTACAATATTCTTATTTAAACACGTATCACACTTGCATCGCCGAGTATAGCCTACATAAGGAGGTGTTGGTTCAACAAATGGAAACTGCTTCAAATATGACATAAGAATTATGGCCTTTCATTCATAAGGTGACATTGTATCAAAGAAACATTGCAAACATCGAATGCAACTGATGGTGCGCATCTAAGTCACGTTCTTTGCACCTTTATTGGACCGTTTTATGTTTTCTTTTCCTATGATTAAGGGTAGCCATATTCTTAAATATTCTTCTCGCCAGATACATGTCGTTCTGATATTGTTTGATAACAAATGATATTCCGAGTTGATTTATATGATTAATGTAAAGAATGGCCAGCACCATCCTGTCCGCGTTGTAAGATGTATCTCGACGTCACACGTCAGTACAAACATCCCTCAAAAGAATGTTGCTTCAAGAAACGCCGGCGTCAGTTAAATGTATGGCAAAGTGTCATGACAATGTGATCAAGGACTGACCATACATAGATTGTCCAGCCCAACATTTGCCAACTATTTGAACACGGTCATGCTCTATCTGTTTTGACAGGCATAGGAGGGACATTTCGATTAGACGAGAAATGAAAGCTATTTAGTTGACTGTCGTTATCAATCCGTAAGCAGTGTAAAACATTGTGATAAATGATTCCTTGTCATTCGGCAGGCGACGTATATGAAAAGGGCATGAAGCGGTTTTTCAAGCGATAGCTGGAATGTTATGATGAATGTCTATGCTACTCACGCCAATACAGTCCTATTTGCATTTATTCTGGTGTCATAACCTGAAGTGTTTTTAAAAACGTTGTACATTTGTAACGGACCTAAATAGGATCACCATTATGTATACAAAACCAAGACCTTTAAACTAAGATATACCTGTTTAATATCAGAGAATTAAGACATAAGCAAAAATAATGGGTTGTGGAACACCCCTCTGCAGTCACTTAAGAATTAAGACTCTACCAAAACTTTCAAGAAGAGGCTGTGGCAATAATAATGATAACGCTTGTACAATCTGATTCAACGCCATTTATCCTCGGCCTCTTTTTTTTCCGCTGAGCCATTCATATACCCTTGCTAATATATTTCCATTGATGCTGTGCTTCATATGTTTATCTGTAGAGTCACCAGATACTAACATTTTGGTACTGTCTTCTCGGAATTATTCAATAAGTAATGTTCACGTTAGTGCTTTTTGAATTTGCCTCTAAACATGTTTCCATTAATTAAGTTACTACGGATGTTAAGCTGACTGGCAGTTAATTGGCTGGCTGCATACGATTGCTTTTTTGTTTTCAATATTCGTGTCACGCTAGCACGATTCCAGTCATCTGGAACAGTTCCTTCGTTGATGGACTGGTTGACTATGAAAAAGCGTTGTTGCGATATTTTAGTGGCGTGTTCTTTTGGAAGCAATAGGAAGAGTTTACCTGGACAAGATGTCTTGTTTAGGTCTAAGTTAACAATCGCAAGACTTTGTTTTGACTATTTCTAATTGTTCCGCATCATCACTGTTGAATATTCTTATTAGTTCTGAGATTCCTGCTGTCTTGTCAGTAAATACTCATCCAAAGTGACCATTAAGTCAATCTGCGCTTTATTTGCGATATTTTAGTTGCGTGTTCCTTTTGAAGCCATAGGTAGAGTTTATCTGGACAAGGTGCCTTGTGTAGGTCTAAGTTAACAATTGTAAGACTTTGTTTTGACTAATTGTTTCTCATCATCACCGATGCATAATCTTATTGGTTCTAAAAGTCCTGCTGTCTGGTCAGTAAATACTGATGCAAAGTCACAATTAAGTGAATGTTTTACTAATTCATTGCTGTGTTCTTAATAGTGTGAGATCTTGATGTTGTGTTTTGTCTTAAACTGTCGCCACTGCTTAATGTTAGACCACTGAATTGTGCTCTATGGAAATCTGGGAACTGGTAAAAGTTACGTGGGAGACGGTACCAATCACAGCTGACGTAATTCGACATGAAGGGGTCTAACAGCTCAGTGGAAGGGTTCATATAATAGTGCAAAAGTATCTAGAAGTTTAAAAATTACCTAAGGCATATATTCAAGTGGTTGCACCCGTAGGTGCCCTCTATGTCTTCAGTTTAAACTGAAGCAGAAACATGGAAATAGGTAACTCACACCGGCTACATGAGTTCAATAGCGTTGCGACATGCGGTTTACGTAATGTTCAGAGCCGTTGTCCTCATGTGGAATATGAATCAATCGTGTCTCAATGGAGCATATATTAATGTAGGTAATAGCTGTCGTTGGTGAATAAGCTTAAGTGGATTGTGCTAACCATCCCTAATTACCGATGCAAATACTATATAATGCTTGATATCAATTGTTAATTATAAAGAACCTCAAAGTCTTTTTACGCTGATTCGCCCAGAAAGGGTGCGCGTTTCTTCAAACAAAAGTGTCTTGCCAAACCATTCATTAACAGTGACTATCTAAAGTCACAAATCTGTATTAGTGTTACACTGATAATGTATTTCCCACGAGAACATGGCAGGCGGATAAACACGGACGCATAGTTCAATACAAGAAGTCGACTTAGTGCTCGTTTTAATTTACAATCATATACAGGATGTATACTTCTAGTCCCCTTGAAATAAACATCAACTGTACCATGAATGTTTGGCTACCTTTTATAAAACCACCACATTCACCGGTCAACTCTCCTTGCCAGAACCCGCGGGTATTGCTAAACTTCCGTAATACCGGCAGTAATGCGACACAATTCATATGTATCACAATTACTAGCGTTGTCACATGAAGGAGGTATCGTCCGAACTAAATGGATTTTTGAATAGTTGACAAATGTTCATACATATCTACCTCCGTGAGTGTTACATTGTTTATATCGGGAGCGTTAGATTGTCTGTCAAAACATATTTGGAAAATTGAATTGCGTTATATATATTTAAATGAACAATGAGTTAAATTACATACCGATTATGCGACGCAAACGTAGAGCCTCCGTGCAAACTTCTATGCGCACACTTAGTGTCGATTCTGGCACGCAATGCTTGCACAACCTGTAGGTTTATATGTAGCTTGACAATAGATAATAAGTTAGTTATCAGTGGCTCTTATCTAATTAATCATCAACTTCTCTCAATCTTATGCCGTTTTTCATCAACACCAACATCATCATCTATTTCAATGAGAAAAATATAAACAGTGGTCCCAAGCTTACCGCGAATAGCTGGTCACACGTAAGTTGTGTGAACGGAAGTTATCATGTTGGTATGCATAAATAACACTTTACAATGTCAAATGTCAGTTCTTTAAGTATATTCCTGTAACCGAGGTACGATATATAGCAGTATACATTTACGTGTTTAATCCTATGATGAATACCATGTGCGTCGTATGATATTCTCATTTTGCTTTAGCTACAACAACATGTCGATAATGTAATATTATTCATAGCTTAACCATATGCTGCGTTTGTCAGACAAAACACAATTACCGTTGACAAGGCATTGTCCAGTACTGATTGTGTTTGCTCAATGAATGTGATTATGTCCTGACACGGGAGCAGCAGCAAATGGAGATTCTGGCAGCAGTCACATTTCACATAGGCGAGGTGATGTGATTGATGTACTGATGTGGAGAGCCAGCTGCGAACAGCTTAGGTTTTAACAATTTACATTTCGTTGATATTGAATTAATTAATATACTATGCTACTGTACAGTTCATCGCTAAACATATTGACTGAGATAATTCAAGTGAATAAAACTACGCAAAACAAAATTGCAGCTCTCAATGCTTGTCCGCAGCTCATCTTTGGCAACGTTGTAAACATTTACTGTCCATGTCGATCAGTAACGATTGTACAGAAGACCACCCTATGTCGATTACGGTGTGCGTAAAAAACAACTTGCTCAGGATGATATCGGTTGCAGGTATTTGACGGTAAAATATGACAAATGCAAATGCAAACATTATTTGCAGAATACACTTTAGTGACAGACATTTCATATGCGCAACATCAGAACACAAATGCTATGAATGCAGCAGATCACATTTGCACGTGCGACCAGATCGATTGGCCATTAAGCTGCTAAACCAACAGTAGCCCGTATAGTCATTATCAATCAAACTCGTCATCTGATATGTTGCGTTCATCCCGATGTAATTTCTAGGCAGATTATTACATTGACCATTGACAATATCAACAAAAAATGTGAAATTAAATATGTGTTAAGATAATAGACCATTATAACTTATTCAATACAAGATTGACTAAGGAATCGTACGTAGTCTGTATTCGTTGGTCTATTATTTGACAAATGTGAATGGGTTTATAATACAACTGTTATGTACTTTCATGTAGCTGTCAATATGTATCAAATATCACAGTGATATGGGTATGTTGCTCTTCCTGCCGAATATGATCAAGAAAACCAGAGACACACAAGGTGATTGAAGTTGCATCATAATTGTTTTCTGTCGATGGATGACATTTCCATACATTATTTCGCCATTGGATGTAAATAGGAACCAAGAAATAGCAACCTTTTGTCAATATTTCATCATCTACCATGGAACACATTTTACATTTAAACCATACGATTTGTGCTTTTTAATAGTGTAATAAAAACAACTGGGATCTGTGGCATAAATGTCAGATAGTCATAACGTTTGCTGCCTTTATGGAGCCCTGCAATTGCAATACATGAATGTTGAAAGCTCGACAATTGCAGTCATTAATACGTTTGCCATACAGTATCGACCGCAACCGTTAATACCGCTATGGTATTGCGTATTTATCCAGATAATATGCGGAGCATGATAGATTTCTCTGAAGCGTACGATTCTCGCGGGGAATGGTCCTCCCTTGCTTGGATGAGTGGGAACCACGTGAAAACACAGCATGTTGTTGAGGATGGGCTTTGTTTATGTAATGTAATTGTGCGGTGTATTTCCGAGTAACTGTAGTCATCTGGGAAAGTTACGTCGTTCTGAATCTGCTGAATACCCCTAATCGCGGTATTTGCATTCCACAGCTCCAGACGTATAAACCCTCATATACCCTTTGATAGCCTTACTAATGCCTCCAACGGACAACCAGCCTGATAAGCGCTCACTAGCTGGAGTCAGCGTCATGTCACCACGAGCAGATTTCAAGGCAAGGCGGCAATAACTTTTAACGTTGATAGCGATTGAGGAACCTTTCCAGGTAATCATGTGCAGCACAGCATACAAGAACGGAGACACAGAGCTGCTTACTAATGTGGTCAGTAAGAGTCAAAAATAGTCTCGAGGCACAATCGCCCGAACGTATCGGTATTGACGCTGAATGTATATTAGTTGGCCATCATCTTTAAGCAAACACTCACTAGCGCTACTTCGGATAATTACTATTTAACCCCTGATATAGTTAGATCAAGGATAATGCAAATACCAGAATAAAACAGGTTATTTGCATATATCAAGTGAAAATGTATGCCATCCACTGTTGGCAACGAATTTCTTAACATACATTCTAAAAGAGTGGACATATATAGATACAACGCCTTTATGACCATGGTTCAATAACCTACATTGCGTTTTGGAAAAGTGCATAAGCAATAATACATTGCAACGCACGATTATTACGCGGTGGTTAATGATACATTTTTACACTATCACATAACGGAAACCAAATCCTGGATTAGATTCCTTTGGATTAATGTATCAACTATCGTACTTCCCGTGCACACACATGTGGTGAAAACTTGGGCATTTATTTGTACATATATATGTTCAGCGCCAGCATAACTGAGGTAAAGGTAAATAAATTGCTGTAAATTTCCTCGTTGACGATGGCATTGATGAATAACTCTGCTAAAATCATATACTAACATTGTGAATGATGCTGAAGTAAAGGTGACTAAGAAGGGTGAACAACAGAAAGTACCTGCGAAGTGATCCCTGTAGACACGCTCACAGCAATTTATTTATTTTAACTTGTCAATTTTTGCCTTATTTTGTAAAACAAAATGAGCTACTTTACATATTTGAGTTAGACATTCGGTTTACTTGTGCATTCAGATGTTTAAAGCAATGTTTATACCGGGAGTCGCTGCTGCTGGTCTAATATGCATATTTACTGTATCAGTAGATTACACATTAAATCATTTTAATCAAATTAATCGTCGAAGATAATGCCACGACTGCTTGTCCTTAACTCCCAAGGAACCATTTATGACTCACATTTTAAATGGAAAGCATGCACGCTCATTTCTGTACATACGTAATTATTTTCATTACGACTCATGAGTGCTGATGCAGATAGTTATAACAGCGTAATATAGCACTGGTGGTTACCCTGTAAAGTGCCATTGGTGACTTGTATATCAAATATCGTGGCGTTGGGCAATTAATGTTAAGATCCATTTCACCGAAACCGATTAACGGTTCCTAAGTAGTAGGAAATAACCGATTTGAGCTCAATTCATCTATGCTATGGTAAGACTGGCTCTCTACTCTAACTGCATGCATACCATGAATTCGGTTTGCTGTATCAGAGTGTTTGAGAAGAAACAGCACGCTCATAATTGTCCACATCGTTAATTTGCACTTGAAATTGTTAAATAAAGCAAATGGCTAACAATTCTGAAACTCTGCGATTGAAGGGTCTGGTCGCGCGCAATATTGTATGACAGTCTTTAAACTGCAATCAAGTTTGATTTATGGAAGTCGTATGTCACGGCATAAATGGCTCTAACAGAAGTCCTTTCCACTTTGTAAATCTATCGTATTAAGTTTCATACAGTCATTTACATCTTCAATAAGCCTACTGCAAGGTACAGTACTGATGATTCCCACAGCTTAATATAATATTACTCCAAGTAGCTAACGGTTACGTCATTCATCTAAGTATGCATTGTGGGATTGAGTATCAGTTTGACCCCCTTCGGAAAAAGTAATCAATTTGTCCCACAACAATTGTCATATGTGCTTGCCTCTAATGGGTCTATGAAAGCACTGGAACCAGATTTATTTCTTTCAACATTCAGTCACGCTCACAATACATATATCAAGCATGTGTCAAGTCAGTGAAGGCCCACAGAGATCTATTCACATATGTTGCTGGTCCGTTTTATGCGTGGCGTAATTCCGGTACAGTAATTAAATTGGCCAAAATTCACTCCTAGGAATAACATTCAGCAAATTCTTCCTGCCCGATGACCATCCATAACAATAGCTATATGTGCTCACCTGTAATGGGGGTATGAAAACACTGGATCCAAATGTGTTTCATTCAATATCAAATTTCATATTGCAGATATCAAACACATGTCGAGCATCCAAATGCCTGATACAAAGTGTCGGTATCGTTTAATTATATCGACATCATCTAGTAACAATAATCCGCAAGTGTAGCAACGCTTTAGAGTTTTATTGAATCATATATATTATTTACAGACAGCCATCAGGCTGCCTGGGTTAATGAGAACTAATATCCTTGATAGGAATGAACCAGTTCCTCACCAGCTCTGTGGTGAAACTAATCTTTTAATTTAGTGGTTTCATGTGCACGATAAAGAGGCTTTCTGAAACACAGGTATATTTATACATCATTGGGACGTGTCTATGAATAATAGCCCAGTGGTTTCGGTGCAAATCTCAATAACTTCGCTGTCCCATTGGAAGTAGACCCGTATTCCAATAGTATGCCACCTGTCTCATAACCTGTGATTTATTGTGCTGCTTCATATTGATGTAGCCATCATAAATCTATTACGTTTATTTATTGAAACATTCTTTTGTTGTGCCATTGGCTAAATATTATATATAAATAAGCAGTTTTTAGTGTCCAATTGTAGCCCTTGCCAAGTAACAACAAGGGGAACGAGGCACATAAGATGCATTTCAATGATCTTGATTGCTCAACATAGGCTTGTAATGGATTATCATTTAATACACTCTATTTGTTTTCATAGCTAATGCCCTATCAATATATCAGCCCTGCGCGACAGTGACAATATCACAAAATATCAAAGAGTACGTAAATAATCTATACAATCTGGGCGTAACTTTATCAGTAAAGCAACGATAATATGATTTG
This sequence comes from Urechis unicinctus, assembly GCA_034190875.2. NCBI lineage: Eukaryota > Metazoa > Annelida > Polychaeta > Xenopneusta > Urechidae > Urechis > Urechis unicinctus. The sequence continues at coordinate 75,841,001 of CM067344.1, read as the reverse complement.
ATATGAGGTTTTCGCTCTTACGCAGAACATTGGCCTATTATTGTAAAACCCAGCTTCATCAAGAGTTCATTATATCAATTACACAGGGCCTGAAATATGTATTATGAATGCACAATCTATTGACCTTATACATTGGTCCACAGCAAGTTAGCAAATATACAGTATACTATATTAATACGGAATCAATGGAAGCACTAAGGAGTAAATAGATAGGGAGCAAGCTAACATAGCAGGAAACCATTCATCATTTGCATAGGTCTGCTAAAGATCAGCTACAGATGGCATTTGGAAATTGACGAACGCCCTACAATTCGAGTATTGATCCAGCTACCATTAAACCTTCAGTTGAATACATATGATCCGAATTAGGGAATAACTTTAAAACTCTCACAAACACCAATGGCTCCCACTGGCTACAGAGTACCATCCATCGATATGTGTTAAAGTGCCTATCGCACGAAAAATCATGTCATTTGTTTTCGCCAGATTACGGAAATATAACCCAGAAGTACCTATTCTGTCTGTGTATCAGTCGTCAAAGTGCACGCTTTCGGATCGATAGTCCGGCGTATCGAGACGACGAGCTTATGAATGATCAATCGCCTCCGCGTGACGTCAGCTACGGCAGTGTTTTCGTTGCGAGGCGCGATCTGCGCTACGATTGGCGCTACGGGGCTGCTGGTAATTTCGCTATTTCATCACTTCAGTAGAGCGACGACGAAAAACAGGATGGCACAGATCATTAACAGACCATCGTTGCTTTGGCAGAGCAAATTTTGCCTTGCAGATTAAAACCAGAAATGAGCGATTCAGACGTCTCCGATGAAGAGAAAAAAGACACCGGCGATGTCACTGCTGTGCCTGGGACAACGGGGAACTCCCTGCGTCTCTGAGAACAGGCTTACTTTACTGACGTCATACGCCTGAGTCTGACCTGGATAATGAACTGACATTTTATCAAATTTTGGCCTTTGCTGATCAGATTCGACGGTTATTGGACCGTTTTGAGTTTATTGATCACATTACGAATCGATTTCAGCGAAGTACCTATAACCGTGCGATAGGCACTTTAGTGCAGAGTTAACCCGATAGAAAATATGTTAGTTATAAGTGCATGGTGCTAATGGATTGGTCAATGATTTCATGAAAGATATTATGAAATTGTATGATAATGGAATGTAGGGAACAGTGCATGTTGCCATCTTTGAATCTGTATCTGCTACTGCTATTTCCAATATATCTAAGTTGGTTGTGATGGACCTACACTTGCGGGCTATGTACAGTACTCCACAAATGATAAGGGAGGACTCACAAGTAGCTTGCGCTCCCTCTTGGTTCTCGAAGATGGCATTTTCTATGTAGAAAATTTGATGATAAGACCTTACCTTCACGATGTCAACTTGATTTAACAAGTCCAAGTTAATAAGCAATCCGTATTATGTATCGCATTAGAGTCTCAGAAATCGCAACAACTTGTAAATATGCATAATCGCCAAAAATGTGCGAGGCGATTAACGTTTCCGACTAGATTCGAAAATGGCGGTGAGATTGCGCAATGTAAGTCGGTTGGAAACGGACTTGTTATTATGCTGAATAAAGGAGAGGAAAAGGCAACTTGGTCGGAAAGTTATTAGGTAAAAATCTCACATGGGAAATGTATTATCAGGCAGATGTTGGTATGATAAAAACTTAGCAAATTCCGCGCGGTCGTTTACGACAACGTCATTCAAGAGACAGGTTGTTGACAATCACCAGAATTCGGAGTGCAATTTCACCAAAAAGCTAGGAATTAATCGAATATCAAGCGTTCTCCCGGATATTTGTTAAAAAAACATAGCAGTTAAATTAAGTCAATACTCACCGTTAATGGTTTTAAATTCTTCTCAGTACGTATTTTTAACGTGATAAATTATATATATATAAATATATATATACATATATATATTAACATATATATACATATATATATATATAAATATATATATATATTTGTTTATATAAATATATATTTATATATATCTATATATATATTTGCATTTATATATATTTTTATATATATATAATTGTATATATATATATATATCGATTTATATTAATATATACGTTTTCACATATATGTATGAATATATACATGTATATATATAAATATATATGTCAACATAAGTAATATAGGTAGTAGCGGTACTTGCGTATCCCTGCAAATGGACGCCCAACAAAAAGACCCACTTACACTAATGAATAGGCCCATTTCAACGTATTTTAACCCCGTTCGACTAATGATTTTCACAGAGAGGCTCCGAATTTACGGGTACAAAACGTACACTTGCTTGTGAATGTGGTATAACTCGCTGTCGACCACTCCCATTTAAACGTATTTCAGGCCCATTTCAAAGTATTTTAGCCCCCAATTTCGACTATTTTTACCGCGAAAGGTATAACTCGATGTCGACCACTTGGGGCTCCACAACCACACGACCCACGGGGGTCCATAGAGAAGGCCCACGAGTCTCAGGTGCCAGCCTACAGGCCAGTCCATCGGCCACAGAGCCTTCCGACCCTCTGTGTACCCTCTTTTAGAGCTTTGCGAGTACATAGGTATATACCATGCCAAGATCCACCCTACCCCGAGAAGCCTATACCGAGATACGATCTGGAGCCTTGTCTGTTCGTGCAGCAAAGGAGAAATACCACATTTCTCAAACAAGGTACAAAAACATCCTTGGAATAGCCCCAGAAAATGTGCCACCTCCAAATACTATCCTAGACTCCAAAGGCAGCCCAGCACTGCCATCTTTCGAACAACGAGCGGAGAACTGGATTTCCCTGGGTTTGGCATCTACGAACGATACCAGATACCAAAGGATTTTCTGGAAATATATCTTGCAAGCTTCCAAGAACCAGTCCAGGCAGGCCATATTCTCGACTTTGTCTACCTGTACAAGTGGGGCCCCAGCGACGGCAAGCTTCGTATTGTATCTTCGAGGCCCCGAAAAGCAGACAAACCACACAGCAAATGCGATGGCGATTGTCTCCAAATAGGCCCACCTCCAGAGATCTTCGAGGATCCAGATAGTACTTGCAAATGTGGGGCAACAGACCACTGCGTCGATAGCAAGAAATGCCCGCTGTGGAGCCCCCGCAACATTACCTGCGAACCCAGACCGGTCCCATTGCCGCTTGTAGTCCCTGAGACGATAGAAATCCCTTCTTGCATCCGAAACATCCAGAATCTCTACGACGGCGAATGCCTTGTGTGGTGCATACGATACACACAGCTCGTTGGGAGTCTGGCAGAGAACTGTGTATGCCAACTAAAGGACTGCCACTGGAGATGTCTCGCAGGAAAGGACAAATATCCAGATCTTCCAAATTTGCCACCAGGCCCATCGCCCCCGGGAAAACCATTGCCAAACTATGGAGGTCCTACAGAACTAGAAATGCCACCACCTCGAAAGGAGGAGCAGCGAAAAGCATCGGCGTTGCCAGCCGGAAAGTATCTTTGTAGAAACTTTGCGGTCGCCAAAGATAGACAAAATCAGAACAGAGTTCTCTTGTTCTTGGAAACCCCGGAAAGCCCAACTGCAGTCCCGGTCCATGGATACAGAATACAAGAAGCCCTTTGAGCACATAGTGGAATAGAAGCCCTACGAATAGCCAAAACCCCATTTTCCTGCACGCTAGGCAACCTCTGCTTCTCGCCGGTCACATCCAGGAAAGACGATAGAAAGACAGAACTAGACATGCAACGAAAGCCACAACTCCACAAGCCACACATGCCCCACCCAGGCCGCCCTTCTCTAGCCCACAGGCCAGCCTCCTCCAACCCACCAGCCAGCCCAGGTGCCAGCCAACCCCAGTAGCAGGTAGTGAACACCCCCGGTCGCTGGTGGCGAAACGTGTCTCCTCCAGCCCACCTGGTCGCAGGCGGCGAACGTGCTCCACCACCAGGCCAGCCTCCTCCAGCCTACAGACCAGCCTCCTCTAGCCTAGAACACCTGGTCTGCCCTATAGCCTCTCCCAAAGGTGGCTCCTATTCCATGTAGAAAGGGTCCCGCCTATCTAGCGCAGGCCGGGTTGCATTGTCCCGACTTGGGGTAGGCTTTGGGGCCGGTAGGAACTTCGATGCGGCTTCCATGTGGCTTTTTGTAATTTTCCAGACCTTCCATGCAAGAAAAGCGGCAACTCCTACATATCCTGCCATTTGCAATCTTGTCGAAAACGACACTAGGTCCGCAATGGTTCCTAGATTGGTTCCAACCTCTTCTATATCGCCTTCCAGAACCGACAAACTGTCGTCTATTTCCTCCTCTACGGATTCCATGTCTGTTGCAATAGTGTCTACCTTTTTGTCTATATCGTCCACCTTTTTCTCTTTATTTTGTATTGTATAGTAGAAATCGCATACACTAGGGATGCCATATCGTGGCGCGGTGTGGAATGGTAGTTGAGTGGGGCTACTTTCGAAATCCATGGTAGTAGACTTTTTGGGAAGGGCCAGCACCCCATTTGGATTGCTACTAGTAGACTCTTGAGTAACCTTGGTTGGCTGGTGGAGGCCATTTGGATTGCAACTCTCCTCCATAGAGCTTGCTGACGTTGCCTCTGTTGACCAATATTTTTGACATCCTAGTGGACCCGATGCCATACTTCTTTTTCGCGGCAGCAAAAGAGATTCTTCCCTTGTCTGCACGTAGGTTTTGCATTGCTTCTTGGGAGAGGTATTCTGCGGGTGGCATAGTATATGTACCCAAGACTATAGCTCCAAAAGGCCTTCCCGTCCACGCCCACCCAGTCTTTCCCACCCACGCCCCAGACCGACCCAGATATATATATATATATATATATATATATATATATATATATATATATATATATATATATATATATATATATATATATATATATATATATACATATATATATACATATATATTTATACATATATATATATATATATATATCTAAAATATAAATATATGTATATATATGCACATATATATATATGCATATATATATATATATGTATATATATGTATATGTATAAAGATACAGATATATATGTGTATATATATACATATATCTATATATATAAAAATATATATATATATATATATATATATATATATATATATATATATATATATATATATATATATATATATATATATATATATATATATATATATATACCCAGCCCACCTACACCTGTCTGCCCGGGTGGGTGCTGGCACTATACTGCTTGGTCTCACCACCATACCATCGAGGTGCTGGCACTATATATTGATTGGTCCTATCCCTGTATCACCTGGTAGGGACAGACTGGTATATATATATATATATATATATATATATATATATATATATATATATATATAGAGATATATATATATATATAGAGAGAGAGAGATATATAGAGAGAGAGATATCTATAGAGAGAGATATAGATAGAGAGAGAGAGAGAGATATATAGATATATATCTAGATCTAGAGATCTATCTCTCTATATATATATAGATATCTAGAGAGATATCTCTCTCATATCTATACATAGACATCCCTCTATACATATATATATATATATATCTATAAATATATGTATATATATGCACATATATATAAGTATATATATAAGTATATATATATATAAATATATATATCCCTATCTATATATATATATATACCTCTCCCTCTACACATATATTTTTATATATATATACACTATCTATGCGTAGATATACTATAATATCGTATATATATAAATCTATATATCTGTAGATATATATATATATATAAATATATATATGTATATCTATTTATATATATATCCCCCTATATGTATATATATGTCTATATATATATATGTCTCTATATATATATATATCTGTTTTATATCTATATGTAAATATATATCTATCTATTTATATATATATATCTATATATATATATATCTATATATATATATATATCTATATATATATATATATATATATATATATATATATATATAAGCGTTAACTAACACCAAAACGAAACGAAAACGAAATTTAGGAGTTGAAACGATTGTAAGCAACTTTTCATTTTGCTCATTCAAGTCTTATTAGGTTACGACGTACCGACGGATTAATTAATTACAAAGATCAATACCCACGGGCATCTGCAACATATCCGCTGTTGCACCTAACTATTTTGCTGCATTATGCATTTATTGAAAACTTATTGTGGACGACGCCGATATGTCTAGTGCCCTATGTACTTCATTGCGGCAATCAGCAGATTGGTTATTTGTGAAGCACGATATGCGACTGTTGGGGGCCATCTATACAGACGAGATATCCCATGGACAAACCGTGACCCCTTTAGAATTCTTAAGTGTGTCATTATATTAAATTCGCGGGACAAGTATAACGTGCCACCAGGTTGAATTACAATTTAGGTATTATAACTTTGCCAGTTAAGTGTACTTACCACGAGTATATGCGATAACAGGTAGATAATGAACCCACTAAAGTTCTATTGAGCAAAACATACCACCTTTGGATAAGTGCCTCATCAAAGCCAGGTGTCTTATTCATTGATTCATTCATTTGCTATCGGAAAAGTTGATATAACAAAGCAAGATCCCAACTAACAGCTTTCGGATCATAATCATGTTGTAATGTAATGCTTGATTGGAATAGTCACAATAACGACGCTTGCAGATACCAAAGCGTGGATGGTCGCCAACGCTTCCTTCATCGAAACGCAATTACGGTGCCAGTCACCTCAATATAGCTTTCTAATACAATCAGTTACTATTTTGGACGCATGTAGCAATAAGGTTAACGGCGATCGATTGTCTACAATATAAAACAAGAAATATCTTGGCAAACCGGCTGTAATCGAATGAAATCATTTTTCTGCAGAAATCATAGCCAATCATAAATTGCAGATGTCCAACCGATTTCTAGCCTGATTAAGTATTGCCCGAGCTGAATGTGCATGTCATGATGCAATGGTCTCACAATACTCGCAGGTGTCGTACAAAAGCTATCGCACTCCAAAACCCCTAGTTAAGACAGGAAAAGTTTATGCAAGGAAACTAATTATCTCGACCCTTCAATACCACGCATCGTGTTGGATAACTTATTATGGTCAGAATGATCCGAATGGTTAGGGCAAGTTTTATCTGTCCGTTGACAATCTTTTTAGAGATCTTTAAGTCATAATTTATTGCGCAGTGGGAATTTCTATTACGTGTGTCATAATATTCAAATTCGTAGGGCAAGTATATCGTGCCACCAGGTTAAGTTAGCATTCAGGTATTATAACTGTGCCCAGTAAGTGCACATACCACTAGTGTATACGATTATAAGTATATAATATACCGGCTCAAGTTATATTGAGCAGAACATAGCACCTTTAGTATCTCGTCAATGGCAGGTGACTTATTTATTCATTCATTTGCTGTGGGCAAAGTTGATATAGTAACGCAAGATTACCACCCATAGTTTTCGGATCATAATCATTTTGTAATGTAATGCGCTCACCTGCTTTATAGGAGAAGTCATGATGACGACGCCTTCAGATACCAGTGCATGGTCGATCGCTAACAATCCATACATCAAATGTCAATCACGGTGCCAGTCACCACAATATAGCGTTCTAGTACAATCAGTTGCTATATTGTTTCCTACAGTCGGATCGTATTTGGACGCATTTAGCACTCGATCAATAGTAGCTATCAAACACCATAGCAAGGGGTGAGAAAATGATCTGTCACAAGGCAAATCCATCGAGCAGTTCTCCACATAATACCCAAATGAGGGCTTGCTTTGATAACTACAAATGTTTCCACATGAAAACATAAGATAATCATGGAACCATTGCGTTCCCAAGGCGGCCTTACTAGAACGACAGCTTTTTAATCCATCGATCAACCGGGATTTGCAGGTTCATGCATGCTGATGTACCAAGTAGAATATCATCAAATGTGGTCACGTTAAGAGCTATTTCGCTGAAATCCGCTTTACATACTTTACTGTATGTGTAACAAACTATAGACAAGACAGCTATACCACTTTTCTGACGATATCGCGGGCCAAAATATTCGTTAGATATAGCCCTGACAGATATTTCGAGCCAACGTCGCATCTTATAGCTCCAGTAGAAGTTTAAACCAGCTTCGTGCAACGCACCACTTATACTTATAACATTCATGATCCGAATGTTCAGGGCAATTGATATTTCATCTGTCCGTTGATAATTTTTAAGAGATGCAACCTGTTAGCCATTATCTATGGCGAAGAGGGAATATCTATTATGTTTTATTATTATGGCATAGTTGATTATATTATTGAATTCGTCACAGATATTGCGCTTATGTTCTTTCATTTCCTAGTGGAGTTTGCGTAGTGGCTTATTCTAACAACTACGTATCAATAATGTACTACTGAACTCGTCATTTGACTCCATTGCCTCCGTTGCCTCCGTTGCCTCCGTTGCCTCCGTTTGAGCATTGGTTCTTTTAATCAGTTCACAATCTTGGTATTGGTGTAACACACGTGTACTGTGTACCTTTTTTGTGTTATCGTTAGAATGGATATCCAGTGCAATAGGGGTAAGTTACTTAAGAAGGTAATTCTCCACATTAGCGGCCACTGAAGACCACATTGCCTTTAATCGCAGTGTGCAAACTATGTGGTTGGGCGGAGGACCAACGATTCGGTGCTTAAATAGTGAGTAATAACAAGGCAGAGGAGTTTTTTCTCCAGCAACTAGAAGACCAATCTTTTACGACCAAACACAGGCTCACTATTGTATGAGTAATGCGATGTTCCTATTTTTTCATTCGTGGAATAGTATAAACGTGTTGGACCAGACCAGCCAGACAACTGGAAAGATAAACTGGTACGCTATTATTAAGACCACTGCTTAACGACCCCGACAGTCTAGTAAAGCCGTATATAAATGCCACTTGAAATCCTTCACAATATTTCTTATTTCTTAATGTCAAAGTGGAAAGCGGATACTAAAATATTGAACTGAAACAATTAATTTATCTTGTCAGCAATAAAGCAAATTAACAGATGATGCACGATGCTTAAACAAATTGTTGACGGCAGCCATTCCAAAATGTACATAGCAGTCACTGGTGGCTTTGATTGCTGATTCACAAGAAAATACGGATCTAAGAAACATTCCTTCAGAATGCAATAACCGAGAGAAAAGAATGGTTATAATTGATAGGGCGTGATGAAGACATGCCTTCTATTATCCCTGCTTCACCCTCACTGGTCACGTCAATGAGACCAAGGAATGCCAGCATCGGCGAGTTACACATTACCGTCGCTTGAGAATCGTCAGAGAAGTCGAAGGTTATTTACGCGCCGTCATAAATATATACTACTTTAAAGGATAAAATCATATCAAATGAGCAGAAATTGCTCTCTGTAACCGTAAAGACTGGTTATAAAATCCGGCAATTTCGTGCTGGCATCAGGGCCCCATTACATGTTAAGGGCGTAAACGGATAGATTGGCGAAGTTAAGTTGCTGTATTATTGTTGCAAAAATAGAGAGAATTTATTGTGACAGATATGTTATATCAAGTATCAAGCATAGTAACAAGACAGGCGGCGCATAATCTTTGAAATGACAGTAACGAAATTTACTCTTCAGTCAATTAGCACAGCAATATCATATGAAGTACATCGTGTGACTTAAACATTCCGATGAATTGGCAAACCATCTGGTATGTACTGCTTTTGTAAGGTTTGATAATTCGACCCAAATTGTGAAGTGTAAGGATAGAGCTGCAATCCATATGCGTTGGCATTCAAATACATGACTATTGACTCATCGGTAAGCCTGATGCAATCATAAGGCTTGTTGTAGCAGCCATTGATGAAACCAACCAAAACGTGTGACCAGAGCTGCACACTATAATCTTTGCAAGTGATTGTAGGGTATTTACGGTTGTTACTGCAGGGTGCAGGGCATCATCAGACATCAACCAAATGCTTATGTATCTTTTTCGAGTATGACATCCAAGTCTAATCGCTGGCCAGTTCATCATTTGTCGTACAGTTTTATTCAATAGCCACATCGCCAACCCTGCAGCGAATTACAAAGTGTCCTTGTACAAGGATTTGAATACGGCGTTCGTACTACTGCTACTTGGAACAATATCAGCATCAGACTGATAAACACTGCTGCCATGACCTCCTATTTGCACTGAGGTCATGATAAGTAATAGTTTTATTATATGTATCCCACTGATCTCAGTAATTCAGAAATTAGTATTCAGTACACTGCAAAGGCTAGATCTCTTTGCTACCAAGGCACAAAGCTTTAATTATATAGAAACGATATAGACGCGGACCTGTAGAGCTTACATATTCAACCCCTTAAATCCGAGAGTACGACAGGGAATAAATTGCTTTTCAAAGCTTGATGAATCGGATGCACTGCTTGCCCGTTGAGCAGCATATCTATTCGATATTTGTTTTACTACTGACTGATAATATTGCGAGTCAATTGTGATATCTACACTCAAATATATCAAGCAGTTTCTCATGCAGTAGCTTTGCTAAACCGCTAAAATTCAGGGCGAATTTGTTGTAACAGACAGCACGGCCTCACATCATTAAAATTATTGCCACATTATACACTCAATCAACATTTATGTCCTTACTATAATCACGTTGATACAATAAATCATGCAATCTTAACCACATTAATTTTGATGAATCGTTAGATGCGTTCGGTGGGAAATTTGCAGTTGGCTCTCCAATCAGCATAACAAACAAATCATCAATGCTACCAAGATCCGGCCCAAGTGAGATTGCGTTGCTGTCAGTGGTAACAACATTTGTTGCGATTGTGCTAAGGCATCATCGAGCTTCATTAAGCAAGTCTAATTTGTCTTATGCAATACATCGTCTGTCTACAGCTGATTATGTTTACCCTCAAAGAATCCCTCACACAAAAGTGTGCTGTGCACCATTTTTGTGACTCTTTGGCGTGCTTTGACACGAAGACCACGAAGTAACGTTCACAGGCGTTACTTCGTGCTGCATCATTCCGTGTCGAGGCGAACTGAAGATTGAGCGCAGAGATAGGAGTAGGTTTAGGAAGTGAAGTCCTATCTTTTTGCAAAAACATCGAGACTGTGCTAATAGAGTACGTATACAAATCTGTTGAAGTTAGCATCGAGAATATATCAATGTAACGCAATTATAAGCAGTTCCAATGTATAATGTTGAACTAACATTGTGCGATACGTTCATCATATGGACTCCGACCACATCAATATATCAACGAGGACCATATGTTGACGATCTCACCGCCATTGCACACACAGTGTATGTAATAACAGCTTTTGGTTGCCTGTATGGCTGACTAGATCACCACTTTAGGTATTCAATGGTTAGAAAGTATGTATTTTGAATGCACTTGCTATGGCCAGTGGATATTTATAATTCACTTTCACAGAGTGATTGACTTACTTCGTTGCATATTTTAGACATATGCCCTGTGGTGCGGGGCATATCGATAAAATAGATTTTCCCATTCAAGAAATCCCACAAAATTTTTAAGATGCATGCAAACCGCTAAGGTATTAGCCAAGTGAATAAATATGTGTTGCCATACCCTGGCGTGGGAACGACCATTGTCATCGAGAATAAAGTCGTCGCATGAAACAAAATCAAAACCCAATAACAGCGGCGGTGTTAATTACACCATCATCCTTTGCGTAGCATTAGCCAAAGTCATCTATGTCAAGGAGAACTGTCAATTGAATACATACAAATTAGGTAAAGATACGATTAACAAATGACTCGGGCTCAGTTGAAATTCACGCAAATCTAGTGTTGTGTATAATAGGGTATCAGCTGAGAATTATCAAAATCTTTTCACCTATTTTGTAACATCGAAATAGCAGCACGATGGTCCTTACCATACAATATCCCTGCGCAAATATAATGTATACTGGATCATTTCCATGACCACGCTTTTAGCGACCGCTAGTTTTTGTATTTATACACTACACCCACATAAACTGAATGAATGTATGAAACGGATCCCTGCCTTCGAGTGGATTATGTTCTACGCTACAGACCATGAGTCGGTATATTATTGTAAAATGCTATGGTTGAGTAATTTGCTCATGTTGCAGATATGCTAGCAACGAGATTGGTAGCATGTATGGTAGCCTGTGACTATTTTTACTATTATTGAAAGTTACTACAATAAGACAATCAAAAAGAACAACAAATTACCCAAGTAACATGCCATCACCAGACCTCAAAATAACAACCAATGCACAACGTAATGCTCACTCGTTGAACTCCTCACCTTCTTGCTGTGCACATACGAGGAGCTGATTCATCACAGTACCTCTGAAATGCAAGCCTCTTGCAAGTTAAGTTAAGGTAAGTATTTTTTGTGGCGTAATAAAGGACACTGACTTCATGGAAAATTAGCGTTTTAGTTTTAAATGCATGATGCCAATATCGATCGCAGCGGCCCACGAATATGATAAATCGCCCGGAATTCTTGTTCAAACTTAAGTTGTAATATTTTCAATAATCATCGTGCATCGTAATAATGTTTTCAATCGTATTGTCTGGATTGATGTTTTATAGATGCAAAATATGATTAGTTCGGTAGCTCTAAGATGTCATTGTTTTTCGGTTCAACGTTGTACATTGCAACTAGGATATTGGCCAACACACAGAGCGAGACCAGAGAAGAATATTAAATGTTATGGTTCACGAACTCGTGTATTCAAAAGAGTATGATCAATGATAGCCAGACTTCATGCTTCAACTTTAATTGAATAAGTAGAAGCATATTGAAAACCATGTGTCTTGTTATGTGGTGGCACTTACAATGCAGATAATGCAAAATGAGTACACTTTTTGGCTCAGATGACATTCGTTATAGGATGTATTATGGCCTTGTCACTCACAGCTGTATGGTTATGTGTTGCATCATTGTAATGTGCTTGAACCTCAAACTTTACGATAATCTACATATTGACGGAATCGTTTCCGACGCATAATATCTTGGCACCTGCTTCCAAATGAGTACTTCCAACAGCAATTGGCGTGTCATCAACGTTTCATTTGTCCTTATGAACCCCAGTGGCAGAAAGGCATAACCACGATATGCAAACTATAGTATTGCTGCGAAGATAATTGAAGCCTGTCCAGAATGAACCGCATTGTTGCCCATCGTTCGAGTAGTCAATGTACATCTTTGTTTGCTCGTCAATACATAAAGCTTATTTTTCATTAAGCAATGCAAGCGGACCTACGACACGTTCGTGTGACTTTCCATATTCGATTGCAGTGAAGATAGTAAAGATTACGCGATTGGTATGTCTGCCAAAGACAATTCATCGCCTGAAATGACACAGATTTATATTTTGATGTGTTTTGTGCGTTTATCTGCTCTATCAGGTGAGTCATGCAATTACCACGGTAATTTACCTACCGATGGTCTGCATTGCCATACCCTGCACTAAATCTGAATTTGATGTAGACGTTAAATGCCACGTGGCGGTATCCTTTATCACCTACTTGCTAGTATGTCAATCACTAAGTGATCTGATTATGATGCATGAAGCACTCGATCAATCATTCGATGATCCACCTTTTTAGATGCATTAATGCATCATTGCCAAGCTTAGTAAATGATATACCACAAAGTATATCCTTTGATCTCAAACAAATAACCTTCCGCAGCAATAACCGCAGTAATAGCACTACAAATCTACATTTACGTTTCTGTCAATTGAAGTTACCTCATATTGTGTAACGAAACTCATCTTTCCAAATTCTTTCTCAGCAGCTAGGTGTAACACTTGGTCCAAAACATATAATTTCCTGTCGCTACCATCGGCGTCAACTGCATCAGCGAAGAGGAAGCAGTACACCTACAAAAGAGATAAGTTAAATAATTTGGGTTGATTAAATATTTGGGGTACGTAGTAGATCAGATAAGCTATGTTGGTTCTCACTGCATATAGCAGATCAATAAACATCTTCTCTCCGCTCATCTAATTTATTCATGCTTTGTCTTTACCGGTAATTGATTACTTTCCCGATGCGAGATCATCTTTGTAATGAGCACGACGTGCACATTCTATATTGCATCATAGCCATGTAGCATATGTGATTATAAGTCATAACACTTGCTTCTATTCAGAAATGCATTAATTGCCTAGAACAGAGGATCTTAATCCTATTTGTAATAAGATTATTAGAGGCAACTATTAATAATTGACTCCTCTCACGCAAAACACAAATACGGCAGGAGGTTTAATAGGTTACTGGAGCCAATCATTCGGATGACCGGTCTTTGACTCACTCCATTAAGCCTAATAACTCAGAGCATCGGTCGTGCCTAGCCGAGAACTGACATGTCTAATGCCTTGAAGTGAATGAGACATGGTATGGCAATGGGGGTGTGGCATGCATGCTTAATTAGCCAAATATCAAAGCCGCTTCTAAAAACAGTTCCCTTATATTCAAACATTTTTCCCTGAGACGAGCACTCTCAGCAATACATTTGTATCCAGGCTGCAATCCAACACTCTTGTTGTCAAATATACGGGCACAATGGCCGCATATTAGAACGTTCTCTTTTACGCAAATCTCCCATTTTTGCGATAGGATAATGAATCACAATACATTATTCGATTCAAATGAGCTAATAGTACCCATATCGCGGCACGAATGGCATGCCAGATGAAGACAACAGAGCAAGGGGTCACATAAGGAGGCTGGAGGGTGCGATGGCGAATGCCAGGTGGTAATCAATATAAGCTATCAAGGGCAGCTCACCCAAGGCAAGGTGGGTGATGGGAGCGATGACATTATAGTAACAACAATCTTACACTAAAGATGTTTAATGTTAATTTGAGGCTCACGATTTCCTCTTAAAATCGTAATGAATGCGAGGTTTGGTAAAACAATAATGTGGTTTGGAACAGAGGCTCACTACATATTTCTCTGCAGTATGTTTGTATACAGTCACATTATAAAGGTTAAGGTATAAGTAATAAGAATAAGGTATAAGCATAATTAGCCGCTACTTCGGGTATGTAGACTCAGTGCGATGGTTTATAAAGTTGTGTTTCGCAAAAGAAGCACCACTTCGTGCAATTATTTTTCTAAACGGAAGTCTTTTGTCCTAGAGGTTTGTGCCATCAGTAATCCAGGTAACGGTATTGTCTACACAAGCGCGTAACCAGCCTGTGGTCGTTTCTACTGCCTCACGCTCCTTTTAAACGGATAAATGCTGCGTTGCGGGTGACAGTGAAAATATCACGTCATCTACATGAGCGCCTACACGCCTAGCAAGGTATTTTTTAATAAACGTAATATAATGTTACGTCATTTATTTTGTTCAGCTGTGAGTCCATGTCATTTTACAAACAAATTGTTACGAAGCAATGAGGAATAATTTATAAATACAATGCCGTCGGACTACTCTCCAGTTACCCTATTGTTCACACATACCGAAAGAGGGATAGCGCTGTCAAAGAGGTTTTTAAATCAGCTGCAACGGGAAGCTACTCCTCTTTTCATTGATTAATGCCGATGACGCTCAAATAAATTCGACCTGTCACCTTCTTTACTTACAGATTATATGACGAAGGAAACTCATCGCTTGAGTCATATTCCGCGTCCATTTGGTTCACATGCTCTGCTGCTCGTCTGCTTCAGTAAAATAACCCAGGAATTTCGTCGACATTTACAGCAGTTATTTTATCATTTTCGATATGATTGCAGTATATTTTGCATGTTATATGTATATTTAACACAACTATGTACTATAGATCAATAACTTGTCAGAAGTACTATCATCATCAGTCGGCACTACAAAAAACAAACTGAAATGGAGCTCTGTTTCTTCACGTTTAACTTGACCGGAATCAAGGCTTTGATAACGACGGAATAAAGTACGAGAGGTGGTCATGAACCGAACGTAAATCCGTTTTTGCTTGAACCTTTTCATTCAAAGATGACAGTTTTGTAAGTATATGAATGCTCTCGTCGTGTCCAGATCCACTCGATTTAACACTTTATATATTCTCCAGAACAATTTCAAAAAAAGATAATGGCTACATTGAATTAGTTATGAGCCGTTGGATTGGCATTGAGCAATCGGGTAGGGTGGCTTAAGTTTCTTATTTCGTTTACGTTTTCACCAATTAACCAATGGATTGATTGTTTCATTCGTTCATTTATTTGTACATCATAATTGAATTAACATGAGGATGTGACATTTATCTAATCTCGATTTTCGGAACAGAACTGGAAGTAATTTAATGAACAAATTAGTGTAACTCCGGCGTCTCTATGAAAACTTTTAATATAATATATCAGAGTATCATATGACCATTGTCCACGCTGCATACGCAGAAACCAGAACTTAAATGATAGCAGCGGAGCCAACATTTTTGTTTTATTACATTTAATTGTGGGAATATCATCAAGCTTAGAATTGAAAAAACACTGTTATTATTATCAACGCATGCGCCCTTTGATGCTCATTGTCGGCTAGCAGACCGTGAAGGTTACATGTTACAACACCAAATTATACATTTTACAATCTATATTGCCAGCTTTAATACCGTTATTAATTCTGTGTAGCATATCTGCACGCATAATATATGCTGTTTTATACAAAGATTAACAGTTGAGTTGCTATACGAACAATCCTTGCCAGGGGGATTTCAGGCGCTTCTTTCCCGGACATCTAATCATGCGGAATATATATCATGTGGGGTCTGTTAACACGCGGTGTAGATGGTCTTTTTGGTTATCTCTGAAATATAAATTTCGTTTACCAAGTAAGCTAACCAACTGGTTTATACAAAATCCTCACCTTGGGGATATGTTATTTACTAGAGGGATCTACGGTCTCAATGACAGTGGGGCGTAATATTGTGTTCGAACCACGAAACGTTTCTGAAATATATCACAGGCATCCACGAATAACATTAGCTGTATGCCGTTTTCCGCCGCTTTTTTTCCAGCCAATCTCTGCCATATCTTTAGATTGATTGTGATAGCCACAACTCGAGAGTTAATTAAACAGAAATGAATAATCTGTGATTTGGTAGGTACGTTCATCAGCATCAGTATAATTTATTCCCGTATTCCAGCTCAAATTCCATGACGAATCACCGTAGCATAATCCGGTACCAGGTTGTATCAACCGGCACAACATTTGAATGTACGAGAATAGCTAGTAGTGAATAGCACATTAAAATCCATTACGAAATGTGTATTGTTGCTGAATCCTCACATACCATAACGGTTTTAAATGGAATTTATCCTGATTCACATCGACGCTCATGGCGTGTCTTTTTGTGTACCATACACTGCCTCAACGAAAGGGTCTCAATTCAGTGTCGAATATAATGGCATCTTTATGACAAAATATTCATATTGCGTTTGCTGTGATGTAGTTGATCCGCTGCAATAATGGATACTTAAAATATATGTCCTACAATGCAATTATAATTGGTTATCACAGAGACGCCATCATGCAGCTATGTTACAAGCAGACATAATTGAATTGCGCCCAACTACGACGGAGTAGCACTTTGCGTGAGCTTTCGATTTAATTATAAATTGACTTTTTAAATGCATTTTTGTCTCCGATAACATCGACCTACACACCTGTTGTGTTGCGTTCATATTATGTAAAGACACGGGAGACGGTCATGCGGAGAACACACTTTGCAAGAGACATTTGAGCAAGACTTGTCTGCGTTACAAACCTGGGTTCATTTTATACGCACATGATGCCTATCTTCCCCTTTGTCACCAGTAAAGATGCATCAGGTCTATACAACCGATGAGTCGAGCAGTATAATCTCTTTACGAGATTGCAGCACTGCATTATGACAGTAATATAACAATTTATGAATCCCCGGTTATAGGATTAGTCGAGAGCATAAGATATTGACCGTGTTTAGATATTCAGTAAGTGCCAATGCTAATATGCGTTTGGATAACGGCAATTACCATTGCAATGGATGACACTTTATTCCTTGATCAGCACACATATTTTTTTCCGGGGAGTATCGGAAAGCACATGGTTGCTTTTGTCCCGAGAAGCTTAGAAATTTGTCTTCCTTGCATTCATGCAGTATAAGTAATTGTAATTCGTTGTCTTTTCAAGCGTCTCCATCGACAAAATGTGACATGGCAACATCCTCTTGTATGCTTTGGTACGTTGTCATGCAGCCAAGGTTAATGCGCATATTGACCATCTGTGCTGCTTTCCATGAGAGATGCTGATTAACTAAAGTGAAGGAATTGCATCGATACAGCAGGGTACTGCCCTTTGTTACAAGCTCTATTGCTAATGAATTCAAGCGCAGTATGATATTTCTTTGTTATACAGTAATTGTAGTTGGAGACATAATGACAGATGTACAATTACAGAGCGCCAAATCTTGTAAGGGGCTCAAGTAGTGCATTATCAAAAATGGATTTGATTTCCTCCTAAACTACTGATAATATATAATAAACTAATAACCAGGACCTTGAAATTATCCTGAAATGAAGTAGAGGCTCAATGTCTGCACAAAGGGGATACAAGTAGCGAGTCTGCGTATTAACTGACGTCTTACGAACTTATCTCCTCGTGCAGTTATCATCTGTTTGTTTAGTTGCTGCCTGTAAAGACAATATCAGAGGTCAGCAAAGATCAATTATATTTACTCTCGGAATTACTAATATTACTTGTATTAAAATGAACATTCTAGGAACCATTGTGGTACATCAACGATCATAGCGTCTCTTTGGTCACAGGCGTCAAGATATGAAATCGCAGGGGTTTACATTATAAAAATACTACACATAACATTTTAAGAATCAAAGTAAATACGAACAAATAGTAAAGTGCAGTATATATCCAAATATATATATATATATATATATATATATATATATATACATATATATATATACATATAGATAATAGAGATATATATATATAACTATATACATATATATTTATATATATATATATATGTATATATATATATATTTATATATATGTATATAAATATATATGATATATATATATATATAAATGCATATGTAAGATATATATATATAATATATCTTTTAAAATAACTATATATATTTTATATATATATATAGAGAGAGAGATGTGTGTGTGTATATACATATCTATTTACATATAAAATATATATATATATCTTTATATATATACAAATATATATCTGTATATTTATACATATATATCTTTATATTATATATACATATCTTTATATTATATATACATATCTTTATATATATATATAGATTTAAATATATATATATATATATATCTTTATATTTATACATGTATATATAGTATATATATTGTTATATATATATGTATTTATGTTTATTTATATTGATATTTTGAGTATATATAAATTGTGTACATATGTATTATATTTATATATACATATAAAATTGATATAGATATATGTTTATTCATTTATAATTATTAATACATATATACCATTATGTGTTCAGATATATACGTTTGTGTAAATATACATATATCTATATATATATATATAGTTATATGTGTATATATAAATGCATACATATACATTTATTCTTTAATATACATACATATACATGTATATGCATACATAGTAATACGCGCACACAATTACAAGCAAACACAGAGAGTCACATGAGTATGTCAGTGCTGTTACGAGATCATAGAACTGCCATCCATCGAATCTAAAATGCAGAGAAGCTATTGCCAGCACTCCATCATTATTCACACAAGATGTATTTTCGGACATTTAATCGGAAAACAATCATGATTGATCGTGTGTATGATTAATACATATCGAAATGATAGGACACTTTGACACCGGCTTAGAATACTACCTTATTTTAATGCTTAGCTGTGACGATGTATATCATGGCACTAATCTGTCTATTGAGGTCGTGTCGTACTTTTCTCATCTTCTGCTGGATTTTTCTAGCGTTGTGGACATAAGCAAGCTTGATGTGTTTTCTTTTGTGCCTTTCTCTTGGGATCCTCGTCAAGCCTGACTGCTCAGCTATTCTCACTTTTACCCTATTCTGTCTTTAACGCTTGTAGCCTCTATTCTTGTATTTAGTTTATGGCTGCGTGTTATCAGGCAAGTAACCTTTAGGAACAACATCATACTAACCATACTTTATTCCGGGATCATAAGCCGCTTTCCGTGCTCTCATAAATGTTATATGGTTGTCTAGAATGGCAAACATTCGGTTGCCTGATACCATTCCTAATTCGGCTCAGGTATTCGCACAAATAAGAATTGATGACAATTCAATTGTACATACAGCCACCCTGCGGGATGGAGGTTACAACATATATACGACTTCGCATTTGTATTTCAATATTCCTGAAAGATTCAGAAATATTTGCTCAGTATTACAATATGGTGATCACGTGTAAACCTTGTGGATCGCAGTAATTAGCCGAGTAGACCAAACTCAATCATCTTCTTCCCAAAATTTGGCAACATATATTTCAAGACGAAAAGGTTAGTTCGATGCGCCCATTATTGTGGAGCGTAATTTGATCAGGGTTGATCAGTAATTTTAAAGGTAAGGTTGTCCTTGGTTAGCCAGATATACATCCGATGTATAAATGCAACCCAGTCGATGCATACTAGTCGATGTAAACACGCTCATCGAGCACGATGGTCGCATTATCATGTCAGTGTCAACAGCATTTCAAGGCCAATCATTTCCTTAACAAAGGAATCAAGTGGTGTTGAATCATAGACCATCTCATAAAATAGCATGCGATCGAGGCATATGATATCAGATAGAGTCGACTAACAGTGGAGTAATTTTTACAATGTGTTTACAAACTCCCTCTGTTTTATAGGCAAAGTCGAGTCATATTGTCGCACAATTTCGGATTGTTTAGAAATACGTTAGTACGAGCCATCCTTAATGATTCAGCCTTGTGTTTTAAGAGAAACCTGTGATCTACTACTATGTATCTTGGGGGAAATACAAATCTACGCTACCGATACTGCGAATTGGTGCTTTCCTACCAACCTATCAGCAAGCGGAGCATATTGCCTTATCGCTGTGGCTAAAATCCCCTAACCATATGAT
Organism: Urechis unicinctus; assembly: GCA_034190875.2. Classification (NCBI taxonomy): domain Eukaryota; kingdom Metazoa; phylum Annelida; class Polychaeta; order Xenopneusta; family Urechidae; genus Urechis; species Urechis unicinctus. Next base: position 75,819,841 of record CM067344.1, on the reverse strand, counting down.
TCTATATGCAAAGAACATAATTGTAATGAGCCGGTTTATCAATCAATAGCTCTCATTCGACGAAGTAAATAAGTGCTGGTGGTTCTAGGGTGCCCTGAGGACTCACTATGCAGCCTTGTGTTTTTCTAGAATTCACCTATTTGGGCAGGTTTATTTTACCTAATCAATAACGAGGAGAACCTCTTGTGAAACGTGGGGGCCGCAACCAACGCTGCAGTGTAGGACAATATGCATCATAAAAATGGACAAATGCACAGCTGACGTCTTCATTTTGCCGATTTGTACTGTGCTTAGTATCGAACACTGGGCATAAACTGGGACTTGGCACGATCGATAAATAACATCCTTACCGAAACCGGGCCATTTTGATGGAATTGCTTTGCTGGCGCTGTGCTTGCTGTGCATGTTTCGGTTGTCCCTTGGCAAGAATAGCAATTGCGCATTAAAGCATCATTGAACTTGACCAATCATTGATCGTGATAAAGAGGTAAAAATTTTAACTTTTCACAATTATCAAACCAATCGGAAGGAGACGGTCGGCAAACTCTGTCAGCGAGTAACTATGTGCACCCAGATTCGCGTACGCTGACGATACTTTACTATCCTGTGGTATTTATGGTTCACTTAAGCTATTTTTTAGTGAGGGTCGAAACTAAATAAGGTCATGCTTTGTATGTATTTCATGCGGTTTTGTCAATCTAATACGCAACATCCATGGATTAATCATTACGGGCCGTTTTGTGTCGACAATTTGTGCATTTAGCGTGTTTTAGGACACAAATATGTGCAAGGAAAAGTATGGCTAAGTGAAACGTTCCTTTTTCGAGAAATGCTTCTATCCACATATACCAAAACATTAAAAAAGCACACTTGTTCCAATGTGTGTGACAAATGAAATGAAAGTGACAGGATCTCGCGTTGATTCTCATTATCATAGCTCGCATCCGTTCCTAAAGGACATAGCGGGTTTTTTTATGTGAAAGGTCAGTTATAAATATTTATCTTTACATTTCATAGCAGATGATACAGCTATGCCACAGATTACCATTCTGTCCATTTGACTGTCCTCTCTCAGCATTTTTATAGAGGCAAGTATGTCGTCTGCTTCAGGACAATCAGTCAGTATTTGTGCAGAGCAAAGAACATACCTTACGCTCTGTAATGCATCAATGCATTACATGCAAGCTTATTAAGCGACATGAGCAGCGTGGTAATGCCGACATTTACCTCAATTATATAGGTGTCATTTACAGAGATATGCCGCCGCAGTATCATGTAAATATAAGTGAATTCATCAAAGCAACAATATTTAGCCTCGGAGAGAGAATGTAAATGTCATATAAGAATGAATGGCAAATGTATGATGATGATATGGGAGAGATACAAAGCTGAAAAGCCCACGTAGTGAATGGAGAGGGCAAAGGTGGTATGGTATTGCTGCAGAATGGCGATTATTGTCAATATGCATTTTGGTTAGGTTCCATGGGCAATGGTAACACTGTAGCGATGATTCAGTCAGTAAACTTACTCGCTTGCAGAGAAGAATTAATATGATGCACGGATAAAACGTGACATTACTTTTATCATTACGCATGTCTTTAGATAAGCTTTAGGTCAAGGGAATGTCTTGGATTAACTCATCAATAATCAACTGTCATAATTGATAGTTTATTCTCGTTGATCATGAATACAATCCCGAGATTGTCAAATTTGGATGAATATACAAATTTACAGATAAAGAATATCATAAATTTGCGCAATGAAAAAATGCCCTTTATTTGTCTTACCGACAAATATCGCGTCATCCCAAATATATTGTTCCGTGCAATTATGTGACAGTGATTGCAGGTGTATTTAAGAATGGTTCAGAAGTAGTTTGATAAGATTGAATAACCAAGATACCTATTATCAGGATAAAAGAATGGATGACTTTAGCTAACATACTGTGAGTTACTACTTGGACCCCACTTGTGGTAATATCGACTCGCTTCTTCAATCCAACGCATAAGCAATGCGCTAATAAAGAGTACGCCACATTGGATCATTATTAATGTTGATTTACAAGTTTGGGCACTCAATATATGTCCGTATTCACGGGTATAACTGGACACCCTAAACTAATATAATTTATCAACACCAGTCATTGTTGGCTACGAGATCAAATCTTACAAATTCATTACTCGGGATGATATCATTACTGCATAGCATACAAATATCATATGACGCTGACAAAAAATAGCTATTGAGCTTGAAGCGATAAATGTCACTCAAGAGCATCCAAGCATTAGTAAGTGATAGCAACTCAAAAGCCCTTTATACAGAACCATGAAGGAATAAGCCTCAGGTGCGTTTGTATATTTAAGCATATCAATGTCTTTAATGGGATGCTGACCGATCAATCAACAACAATAAAACAAAGGGTGTCAATAATGTTAGATTAGCGACCAATCAACAAGCATGATATCAAGACAAGCCTAACTCAGGCTAACAATCGATAGGATCTAGCCAACAAGTGATCCCCTTTTATTGACGTATTCAAACTAATTGACAATAATTGTTGTTCAAAATCTGGTATATAAAGTGTATGTAAGGGCTGAACATTGCGCCCATGTAGTGAGATACAAGATTCACAGACGTTGACATTCACAAGATGGCATTCGCAGAATCTCTATGAAGCGTAATTATCAAAAGGGTCAAACAGCAGGTACTATCATCAGGATTGATATAACCGTCATTTATTAACGGAGCCATTTTTGATGACCAGGATGATGCGCATTCGCAGCCATCTTGTCTTCACAGAACTCGCACATGTATAATCACGTAATGTATCAGTTTAGGTAAATCAACTGGTCATGGTCTTCATGATGACGTTACGCGGTACCGCGAACCACTGTGGTAGCGTTCGCTCTAGCAGTATCTCGTAATACTGCTGTTTGCTCACCCATCTTGAATCGAACCTTCTAGCATAGAGACATCATGAGTTCTGGTTCCACTTCTGCTCCATTCCTTTCCCAGGTAATGTTATCAAAATCCAACTGGTGTTTGGGGATTCCCCACTTGAGCTAATGGGAAGTGCAGTAGCTCAATATGTGTAAAGATTAACGAGCATGACTCAACGAGGTAACACCCGGTGTTTGGGGATTCCCCACTTGAGCTATTGGGAAGTGCAGCGGCTCAATATCGGGCCGCCCATAGATCCCCGGCACTCTTTTGAAGGTGGCTTTAGTTGTGTTATGACTCTATGACTCTTGTCCTTGCTTTACCAACAGAACCATCTGCATGCGCCATCAACCCAGTAATCTCCGTTAAACGGAATCCCATGTATTGCTTATATATGGATGCCTTTGAAGCGGTGTCAGAGCAATGTTGTATAGCGGATAACGCATACGGCTTATTGCTATGAGTCAAAACACGACTTCCTACCCACGCATGCATCAAATACCAGGAACGTAGGATTCAAACGATATTTTTTATTTATTTTCTGAGCTCCGAGTACATTCTGTTCTCTGAGATCGGTAGCATGCTATGCAAAATAAATTTCATATATATTCACTCACACCAATATGCCTACTGAAGTTATTGGTTGTTGTTTATACACTATCGCGTCATATCATAGGAGTCAATTGCACGATGGATTTTAAGACATTGCTACTGTTGTCTCATATCCTCGACGTCATGTGTCGTTAAGAGCTTGGATGGGCTTAGTGTAGAGAATGTCAACTGTATCAAAACGGCAGGATAATGGTCCCTTAAGATGATGATTATGGGCACTGTGGAACCCCATTTGCTTTGTATCTGCCATCGTATCAACCATCTGTCAACAGACACATCAATGAGAAACAAATATCGGAAACATGAATTTCCTCTAGCATGCTGTGTTTGGTTCTGACACATAAGGTTTATGAATCCATGCTCTTTGCATGCGCATATCGTGTACCCCAAAAATATATTATAGCAACTGTTATTGTATACAATATCTGCCATATATGTTGTATAAACCACATAGGAAGATGTACTGATGTAATTCATGCAGAATTGATATAATATCAATATATTGTTAGCTACAATAGCTTCCATAAGCATAGAGAATGGCCGAAACCTTCCGATGTCACATAGACACAACGTTTTGCTCATCGTACAAACTCACAGCCCCATTTAATTGACCTGGATGCCCTCTTTGATTAAGCAAATACACTCGTCTACAAAATTTATGTTTTACCTTGATATTTACTAATGAGCAAAGCAGCAATGAATTGTACATATATCTTAATGCAGCTTCTATGGATCATTTATCCACAAACATTACTACTGGTTAAAGTGATTAATCACGATGAACCGTTCAAGAAACGTACAACCGATCATACAACTACAGACCAGATATGATTACTGCTTCCTTTGGCCAAATGTATAGGTTACTTATATATTCCATTCAAACCGGACATGTTTATCATGAAAATGAGTTATGACCGAAGAATCTCTCCATTCAACGATGTATTCTATATTGATATTCTGCTTTTCGTTTTTATTATCTACTTTGCTTTATAGGCATACTCCTGAAATCAACTTCTTTAGTCTGGCCGGCATCAAGCGTTGATGAGTTAAAGGCAAGTGCTAGTAAACATTGCAGCCGCATTTATTACCTTGTTTAATGTAAGTATTCAATCGGGTATTAAATCGGCGAAAGCCGTTTCAAGACGTGATCAGGCCCACTGTATAGGCGTTATTCAAACTCACATTTGTCTTACCTTTCCATAAATATGTTGATGATTACCGTTCTTTCATATATTTTTGATATAACTTTTTTGTTGCGCCAGAGACATAAACGAGATTACAGAACATCTCCAATAGAGTAGATGGTATGACATCTATAATGACCTGATAATTGAATAGAGTTTGCCACAGTGCAGAATGTTAATCAAACTGTTACAAACCATGAAAAACGTTTCCCCCATTGACTTTCTATCACATAAAGGGTATCAAGAATTAACAGGTAGCACTTTGTTTTAGTTCTATATTTGGGGTATGTAAGGTGCATTGTGTCAATGGCAATTAATTTTTAAATCTTAAATAAACTATGCCCATTATACATGGGCGATTCAAATCACTTTGTTACAAAAACTGTATGCCAAAGCCAAGTATATCCAACCCCATGGCCCCACATTGGCAGACTGTTACAGAATGAATAATCAAAATACTCTGTGCGTGTAGAGAAACGGACCAACTAATGCTATACAATGTAAGCGATAGAAAAATTAAAACCAAATTAAAATTACGATAACAAACCATCGGAGAGCTTGTTTGGTTTTGCCCATTATGTGCGGCTGCATTAACACGCAGGCTGAATTATATCGCATTTAGCATATACACACCTGATTCACGGAATGAAACAACAACAAAAGTAGAACCATGTATCAAGAACGTCCTCTTCAGTCCCTCTTCAAGGAATCATGATATGCAAACACGGGGTATCAAATTAGTGCTGCATCAATTACTCTCTGCGGCCCGCTATGTTCTAGATCATATCCATGGCCAATGACTTTTATACAGCATAACGTCGTAAAATCATGAAAAACGACGATAACATGGAAATGAACATGATAGTTGAAGGGAAGCTAAACTGTACCCGCATATGGTGCTTGATAATACTTCTCTACTCTGTAGATACTCTGTAGATACATGATGGATGGGCGTAGTAAATCACATATGCTGCAGGGTTACTCTTAAGAAGCTGTGATATGGATATGTCAAGTGACTCTATTGGACACAATTGATTTGAATCAATGTAAACCTACCCCCTAGAGAATGCAGCATCCAGTAATGCGCTCCTGTATAAGACATAACATAATCGTAGCAGGTGCAACCCAAACCTTCGAATGTCCTCTACACTTGAGTTGTGTTATTTGAAGTGGTATTTTATGAATACTCGTCGCTTTAACAGTGACAGCGGCGATTACGTGACACCAGGTCCCCCCAAAAGGAAATCTGCCGCAGTGCACCTAAATGATTTATGCATCTAAATTGGCTTCCTCCTCATTTTCTTTATATGCCACTCTATGTCTATATGGTCAAATAAATCATGTTGATAACGTATTTAGAGGCCCTTGGAATGTATTTCCATAATCATAATCCACTGAAGTTTATTATCAAGCACCCCCATCACATCAGATAGGAATATCTCGAAACGTATTTCAGCGCCACATGTGTACACTTCACATTGCAAAGAATATGACAATACACAGCCTTTGTCTATTAAATGATACCAAAGTTAACGGTATAACATAACGTTCTGGTAAGAGTTTGGTATCATTTAATAGACAAAGGCTGTTTATTGGAAATAGTCAAATATATATGATGAAAGTTGCAACCAGATTAGCTCTGCAATTTGCCAACATACCGATTCATTTTCGTGGACAATTGTGCGAAATATACCCGGGATATAGGCATGGTTCACGGCAACAATATCTAACACCGACTAAGTTATAACTGCACAAATGACTGTTCGCGGCAGAATGCCATCGTTATTGTCTTCGCTGCATACACGAACGTTTGGCCTGCGTCGCTCACAGCAAAGCATTTTTATACATAATTTAAAACCGTTTGGGTATAACAACTTCTCACACGTTGTGCTATAGCCATAGTCATGTAACATTGAGAATGCGAAATAATTCGAAAGAGTTGATCGCTAGAACTACCGAGTTTCGCAGGAAATTGCAATGAACACGGTATTTGCATCACAGGCGGATGTTGGAACCGAGTTTATTACTGTGAAGCCCACACATTCGTAAGTGAAAAAACCCTCAAAGTGTAATCATGCATTCGTCTACAGTTTTTTGCCACTATTGACTGCGTATTCGTTTGAAAATGCTTTGCTAGTTAACAGATAGCAACTGCCGCAACATAAAACATCTTCACCAAAAGGTTTTATTCGATTTGTCTTTGTCTGCCTCTCTCCCACGATAAGGCTATATACAAAATGACTATTCGTGATTAGCTTTACAAATGTCAACGTTGATAATGTTAATTTTAAAAGCACTGTAATATGTTCACAGTTAGGTAGCTATTGAGTTACATTGTTTACTTCACTCGCTATATCCATCTCAGCCGCTAATCTCTTTCTACCACCACAAACATTACACGTTTTGTAATTAATATTTTACATGAGGACGGTGTGTGTTTGACAGATCGGTCAGTGTTGCTGGATTAATACTTAAACCGGTCAATACAAATATCAGTTAATAATGAAGAATTGATATATCATATCATTTCCCTCTGCGTTCGTCTTTGAGCAGGATACGTCGACTAGGCCATGTCACTGCCACAATTATTCGTAGAAGTAAGCCATTTGGTATTAACCTATTAGATTCTGCATGGCAATAAGTTGCTGAGAACTTCTCCATATGGCACTCCACTGTCATTTGACTAGAACAATTGGAGCAATTGGTATGTGTGAGGCTGTACCAAAGATTATGATTAACATACCAAAGAACCAGATAGATACAGTAAGGTGTTTGAATGCAAATGTACAGCGAATGCGTGGTAGAGACACTCGAACACTAACTAATGTTCCCTTATGACCACATCCACATGGTAATACAACGTACAATCTTTGTCCAGATACTCAATTACAACCGACGAGAAGGGATTACTTCTCACGACCCAACCCGGAATAGCAGATACGACAGTGTCTCATTCTGTCGTTTTTGTGGTTAGAAAAACTGTTGAGAGTTTGTCCACTATGGAAGACGAGCAGACGGTCGGTGTAGCGCTGCTTGTTTGAGTATCGGCGCTATATGTAAGCCAGTGTTTGTACGGCTGAATATTTCGCCGTTGTACAGAAGTAGCAAAACCAGTGAACAGTGTATATCGCTGGACTACGTGCATTTGATCAATAACCAAAGGGTGCTTTGAGATTACCCTGACGTAATGATCTATAAATGTCAAGCTCCAAAATCGACGAAATAGTGGGTGAAATAATCAATGTTTTTGTAATGAGCACTGCGTTTGCCCTTGCAATCTTATCCGCTGATAGCTTATGTAATAAAACAGGAGACTAGTCAAATTAAAACGGTTGTTGTGCTCGCGAGAAAAACCAATAACTGCAGAATTAACCTTAATGGAACTGCCTATGCCTAGTTAGATGCATAATATATCGGCAGCGGACAATGCGATGGTATAATTATTCATTGTACGTGTCGAAGCGAATCGGTGAATTTGGATGAAGAGCCAATCCATCAACAAGCTCGATGAAACCAGCTTGTAAAATTAATGACAAACTCTCTGCAATATTACGTCAGATGCGACCGCATGTTATTTTCTTTTGCCTGTTGTCCAATCGGCATTTGAAGTGTCCTGACCGCCGTACTCATGGGCTCTGTCAACGCAAAATAGTACTGCCATGTTCCGGTCCATGCATGCATAGTGAGGTTGTGTATTGGGATACATGGATTATTATACATTTAATGTTTGATTCGTGTGTAACTCTTTTTGTATATAAAGTGTTTCACATCCACCTATACATTTGCAACAGCCAAGCAGGAAACTTCACTTTAGAACTGTTATGCAATTTAAATCTCACTGTAAGCCAGATGGATGCATCTTATAAGGCGGAATGACATTGACGCTATTACTACTTTTGTATTGACACCATCTTTCGCCCTGTATATGACAGCATGGTGCTGGTGTATTTTAATGTACTATGCAGAACGGCACAACATACACCTCCATTATGGCCAGGCATTTCATACCCGCGACATCCAAATGCAAAATGACAACCAGTAAATCGTCTACCCAAAAAAGATTATCGTATGTTATCAAAAATAAATGCACTACATTTCGTTGTTATTCAGATCATTAACAGAGACGAGGTACGTAAATAACTTTGTATTTATAATTGTTTTTACTTGGAATATTCGATGGCTACTAAATGACGCCATTTTAAATGTATTTATATAACGCACGAGTGTGTATACTCAGTAAAGTAATGGGAAAACAGATTTCAGATCATGATATCACATTGTATGGTATTTACATGCAAAATAGTTCGTTTATTCTGACGTATTGCTAAACAAAGCGACTGATATTAAATGATAGCATCTATGTTACGGCCTTTAAGACATATGTTAGCATCATGGTTTCATTCACACAAAGCGGACACGCAAATCTTTATTTAATGTCAGATTAAAATTCGAAATAGGAGTTTTTTATTCACCAAAAGAATATTGATGCATCATAGAAAGTAGCTATCGAACATATAACAGTAAAACGAATCATATAAGCAACCTCAGTGCGCGATGTAGAAACAGAAATATAACGTCTGCTTTCATTATCGACCAATTACGTTTGCTTAGGACTAAATAAAAATAAGATATTACCAAATGGAATGACAATTTCTTCCAATTGTGCCGGTAATGAATATTATACTAAATAAAGATTTCTAAGAAGCTGCAGATTACCACGAAATAGAATTTTGATGATATTGTTTTTGGTACTGATAATATGATTGGACATGGATGCATCAGGAAGTGCATAAAGTTAAATAAAGTCGCAGTGTAAAAAGATATCCTACTCATGTATTGTCTAAATTGTAGTTGGATGCTTACAACTTGGCCATTTGTAACCTTGTTATATATTACACTTGTTTCGAGCAAGTCGTCGTATTGGATTATTATATTGGACAAAAATATTGGGGATCCAGAAAGATTTACATTACCGTAGTTACACAGTGCTGCCTTGTGATAAAGATAAATTATGGTTATGTCTGCCGAAAGGCCATGATATTTCTATAATTGTAACATTGGCTATTACGTGACGTAATGTGCCTACGACGAACCACCTTCTTTGGAAGAAAGGGGATATATATCGTTAAAATGGGCTGATTGTGTTTTCCGAATCTAAATCGGCATTTTTCTCTTCTTCTAATTAAAAACATACGCAGGGGAATGTTTGTTAGTCAAAACATGTGCACGACAGACTCACATATTTAAACATAATAAGAGCACAACCGACAGTATGTAATTGGCCTGTGTCAGAGACGAATATGTGGTGTAATATCACATTTGCACATTCCAAATAGTGATTTAATCGAAAGCCGACATAGCGTGCTCAGATGCCGTGTATATTTACACGGCTAGACATATAGTGTGTTGCATCTAGGCAGTGTTTGTATCAAACAAAGGCGTAATTAGCGTTAATAAGCACCATAAATTTCGGCTTCATAAGCATTTGGCAGAAATTGAATGACCTGAGAAACCGTCGTTATGCACTTGTTTCTGATGTCATGTGTTCAATCAACGACTGAACAGGCTGCAGAATATATTGGATTTTATATCTTACTGTTCTGCCATTTTGTTACGAAATCTAAGCTTTTGAATTCCAACTGAATTTGTGATCAACTCATTCATTAATATATCAATGGTATGCCTCAATATTGCCTGAAATCGCATGTTTCCAGGTCAAGGCCGGTGTAACATATCATTTTCTACAGTTATAATTGTTCTCTTTTTAACCATATTGTACATCACCTTGATGTCGTCCATTCAGCTCCCACTTACGGTGCCTACTGTGATATTCAACATATTGTATGTCCAACGATAAACAAATTCAAGAGCAATATGTGCTGAATAACGTTGAAATGCTATCAATTCAAAACGAACATATTACTTTAACCCATTAAAAGCACATGCGATAGAATATTCTTTCAACCATATACCCCATTTATATCCATTATATCCTTCAACCATGCATTTACTATTGGTAATATGCTGCTATAGCGACATAGAATTATAAAGCAATTAATTGACATAATAAAAGAGTTTGCCCTTACACATTAAAAAAATAAAGTCAATAGATATTTCTTCTACGGATGTTATATTCCATCGCAACAGCTAAATTGCAGTTGATGCGGAAGGTATTGAATGTTATTTGACTCTTAAATTTTACGTAATGGTGAGGAAATTGCATAAAGACAAGAACATGCATATAGATATTGGGCGCAAATACACATACACACATTATGATGATGATTATGATTGTTTATTTTCAGCCCATTCCATCGGCATCTCAACAGGCTGTACATCGAGTATATGCATAAATGGATATAATAATATATATGATTAAATAAACAAAATATCACAGAGGATTAAAATGTTTCCTGAATATGTGCGTCTTTACAGTTCTTTTGAAGCTCTCAAACTCGCTGATATCCCGGATATGTTCCTGTAACTCGTTCCATAGCTTGGGGCCGACATAGTATAGGGAACGCTCGCCGTATCCACGGCTATACTTCCTCGCCTCCCAAAGCGGAGGGGGAACTAATCTTACTGCGGAAAATCCGCAAAGTCGACGAGTCGGCTTCGCTATTGATAGAATCTCTGTGAGGTAGCGCGGTGCCGTACTGCGGTGAATCACTTTGAAGACTACACAAAGATTTTTAAAATAATGCGCTGCTCAACTGGGAGCCAATGTAGCTCCATGAGAACTGGTGTCATCTCTCGATGAGACTTGAAGGATATCCTGATGACCAGTCATGCAGCTGAATTTTGAATCAATTGTAATTTTCCGATTTGATAATCAGGAATGCCGAATAACAAACTATTACAGTAATCTAGTCGGGAACTAATGAATGCATGTACTAATTTATCTGTTGTAGCTTGGTCCAAAAGATGCCTAATTTTGCCGATACTCCACAGAGCGTACGACGCAGCGCTGCACACCCTAGAGATGTGTTCGGTCATTGAGCCGGAACTGTCTATCATTACTCCTAGGTTACGAGCAGACTATGATGGGGAAATAGTGACGTCACTCACCCGTACGTCAGTCACCGGTGCCCGGTTACCGACCTTCTTGTGCTTAGAGTTGAACCAGAGAACTCCCGTCTTACTCTCATTGAGAGCAAGCATAATGGAACGCATCCATAGACGGATCTGGTCCAGACAGGCCTCAATGGAAGCAATGCCAGAATAGTCAGCCCGGGATCGGCAAGTGAAGTACAGTTGGATGTCGTCGGCCAGTATCGAGGCCATGGGCCGAAATAATAAGTGGTGACATGTATAGGGAAAACATAACTGGTCCAAGTACGGACCCCTGAGAGACACCGCATTCTAATCACTGCTGCTCTTCTGACACCATTAATCCGATAGTCATCTTTTGAGTACGCCCGCCAAGGAAAGAATCCAACAACACATACACCGACCCAAAAATGCCACACCGCGTACGTAGCCTGTTCATCAGTATATCATGATCAATGGTGTCAAAAGCAGCTGAAAGAACAAGCATAATGAAGATTACATCCCTCTGGTCATCGTGAGCAATCATGACATTGTTGTGCACTCTAAGGAGTGCAGTCTCGGTGCCATATCCCTCCCGATAAGCAGATTGGAATTTGCCGTACACTGAATTGGTAGTCAAATACTCCTTCGATTGCACGAATGTGCATTTCTCCAACAGTTTGTCCACAAAACTGCAATTGGAAACGGGTCTGTAGTTCTTTAACTCATTCCTGTCCAAGCTAGGTTTCTTGATCAGAGGTGTTAGATTGACACAGCTCATTCACATCCGACGGTAGTAGCGAGCGAGACGAGACCTTCTGCAATCGTATCCTTGAACGCAGACTTGTCCATACTATGGATCGGGCGATGTGACATGGTGACCTGTTTGGGAGGATGACGATGAATGGACGACGTGCGGCGTGATCCGATGGTAATGTCCAGTCGAAGGCAAAGTTAGTGAGCCAAGGATCAGCTGTTCACGTCAGGATAAGGTCCACGTGTGACCTCGCACATGAGTGGGACTCTTTGCGTGTTGTTCTTATCCAAGCGACTTCACAAGATCCACGAACCGAAGCGCGTCATTATCATTAGCTAGAATCGTCGATATGAATATTGATATCACCAGCAGATGAGATGCGTACTCCAAAATGCCAAAACATCACATATGTGTGTAATATGTCTCTCCACGTTAACTGCGCGTTGTTACAAGACCAAGGATTCAATGTCATGTAGGTATTTCCTAAAGCGTCTGTGAAATGACACTGTACAGTAAGGCTATTCCCTTTAATCAAAGTGTCTTGAGCGAATTATCATTCAAGGCGATGATGGATTGTTATGCTTCATTTATGAAGTCCACATATAATAGTCATAACATTAATGTAGCAAGTACTCCAAAATACCATAAACCTTCCAATGTCAAGTACATTTAGGTAATTGTATTATATGTTGTTTCACGTTCCGGGACACAATGGTATGAGTAACTGAATGTGTTGCTCCGATTCTTCTCTAGCAAGCTAATCATTCATGCGAGTATACCAGAGTAGGATCATATCTTTGCAATAACTCATGACAAAGCAGCGCAACAGGTCCAATCATTTGGTAAATAAATGTTACCAGCACATTGTATTGAAGATTTACACGAATAAGGCAATTTGCGTATTTTCTCTCTACCAAGCGAAGTTACATAACGCTTCATGTATCCAGGCATGCGTTTCCTTTTTTCTCATTGCTTTAGAATGTCGGAATCACATGCCATTTGCATCTGCCAAAATTGCCTGAATAGGCAAAACAGCAGTCATATAGCATCACATTTTGTAAATACTAAAAGTAAGTGCTACCTAGCGGATAAAACGCGACGCGGGATCAGCTGGGGTCATTGTATCTTAAGCCGCCCACTCTTCTTATGTACTTATATAGGGTTTGACTTTTGGTATCAACCCTAAGCATCCAGTACATGTAATGAATATCGTGCATTCATAGTAGTATTGTGAGAGATGCACAGGATGAATGGTTAATTATTTCTATGTCACCTACAAAAGGTTCTTCGATTGGGCAATGAGTGTTATAGTAAATTAGAACCATGTTTGTGTACATGAGGAAGAATCAACATTTCACTAAACTGTGCCATCTGACAGAACGCGTCCAATTATATGGCCAACCCTAAGTTAATGAAAACCTGCAAGGATAGTTTTCATGTCTGCATAACAATAACTATACTAAAAAGTGAGGGAATATCACAACGACAATACCATGTTTAGAAAGTTTTATAAATTAACGTCACAAGGCTTGCAATGAAAGAACTCGCCGTTAGTAAATACATGCTCCACCCTCGACTACCGTCAATGTTCTCAATGTAATGTCAGTAGTTAAATAATTGCGAATGCTTACGGTAAATGAATATAATAAATGGTTAATAGCAAGTTACAAATGTTCATTAATATGCTCAATAAATGACATTATAAAAAAAAAAGACCCTCTAAGGTACTAGAAAATCTTAAATTGCCAATTGCAAGAAATTGTTTAAAACAATGGTTAAGTAGATAAGTAGTGTTATGGGTTTGGCTCTGTACACTTGAGTAGAAATTGTAAAGCATTTGTACCCTCTATTTCATTGTCTTTGTAAATATAGCGACATGGAAATGGCAGTCGAAGTTTCACGTCATTGTACGAAAATATTGTAAGAATATATTGAAATATCACGGTATTTTCGAATAATCTCTGTGAATAGTATGACCGTAGCGTTGAAATAACCACTCTCTGTTATGTCATCAAACATAGCGCCACGGTTTATGAACCCCTAAGTAATGAGTCGATTTCCCAGTCTGATTGGGTAACGATATAGGAGAGCTTTGGGTCGACATAACAAGTAATATAGACAATGCAACTCAATGGCATCCTGAAGAAAAGGCCGCATTTATTGCAAGTAACCATCGTTACCAGAATATACTAGGGTTTTAAGTCTAACAAAGATTTATATGCAGTTTCCTGCCGGATCTTTGCGTATCCAACCTTCACCTTAGACGGATCCTTGTCAATAAAACCACGCATGGACTCTCCATCTATATTTGTGATACCAATAGTAATAACGTATTTTCTGCTAGATACAACAGCTCAACTCCAGTGTATCCAAGGTGGACCAAGGTCATCACAATAAACGTTAAAACGTTAGTCCGTGAGCACGACTCTTGACCCATTGTTAGACGCGTTAACATGCGGAATATAAGCATAAAATAAACGACATTTGTTAAGAGTCTGCTAGTCGCCATTGTCTGCTGGTGAGGTACATTTCGCAAACTAAATATGAAAATGCTGCCTTATCTTTATCTCGTAGAGGCAATGAATGTTAATGGTTTCAATTTCTTTATCGAAGACAAATACTCACTGAATATGAGCATCATCATAATTAAGATTTAAATGGGCCGCGTGTATTGCGACAGTCGATTTGGATTGCCGCGAGGAAAACTCTCTTACCTCGCTTGGTTGAGTCTATGGTTAAAACCGGTCACCAGTGCAATCGCACAAGAGAACATACATTACGAATGATTGGATGCGGTGACAAATTTAAATCTCCTGGGCTAAAGACTCCGTGACCTTGTAGGCACCGCTAAAAGTAGGTATCAGCTATTTCAATCAGGTCCCAGACGAATGGCTTGCCACAATAAATATTCAGACTAGCTGTGGTCGATTGCTTTCCTTTACAAACGCAGTGTCGGTCCAGATGCAATCAAATCGCACGCTAGCATGAGATATTGAATACCAATAAGTAGATGTTATCTAGATAAATACGTATCTGCCATCATATGCGACGGGGAAAATGGTCAATTGTTAACTTTAATACCGTTGCATACTTCCGAGTAGATGAAATACGGTAACGCTCTTGATCCCCTTACCAAAATTCAAAGTGTGTAAACTGTGGATACAGAAGATGGCGATGATTAACAATTTAATTAGCCAAACGTCGAGTATCCATATTCTTCAGCTACCTTTGTAACCACTGTTGCTGTGAGAAACTGACGGGGATTTATATGAAATGCACAACGCTGAAGCCAACTGCTCTTGAAATATACATAGATATATATATATATATATATATATATATATATATATATATATATATATATATATATATATATATATATATATATATATATATATATATATATATATATATATATATATATATATATATATATATATATATATATATATATATATATATATATATATAGATATTAAAAAAATATATATATATTTGATTTATTTCGTACATATACACGTACAGATTTGATTAAAAAAAATCAGTGAAAAAAGAAATGAAGATTAACATCGTAACGTGCAAATTGTGGACAGGAGCTCGTCAATTTCCTCTGGGGTAAGAATAGAAATTGCTCGCCCATCCCGTTGCATAATGAGCTCTTTTAATAAAGAAATAGTGATCAACACATTAATGTCTATTACATTCTCTTTCAACCTGAGTAGGTACTCATTCGGCGTGATTTCTGCCGAGAAAATAGCGTTAGTACTGACACCAATGGTGGACATTACAATTCTCAGATTGCAAGCCACAGTCGAATAACTAGATGCGAAGAGTCTGCTCACAAAGGACAAAGTTACCATGCTTATGCATTTACATAGAAACATGATCACAAAGGAATAACACCTTGTTAAAAGATTATACTATATGGAACTATGCATTTCCAGACAATTGCAATACATTTTCGCCAGGTACTCAGCCGCAAATATCCATGAGGGGAGAATTAACGAAAAAATCAGCATAACAGAAATTAAATATGACATCAACTTGTTTAATAATCGGTTGTTGACCTGCTGCGTCAAAAGATAGGACACACATGCCTCGCTACCGCATATATCAACACGATGAAAAGCCTTAGAGGAATAACATCGCATAGTATTCAATTATCTCTTTGAGAATCAAATGTACATCGAATGAGATGGTTTGAATCCGAAAATTGCAAGTTACTTGTCTGGAGAATATCAGCCTAAGATTCACAAAATATTTCTAGTAATTTCCCTACTACGCTACTGATGGCTATGGATCGGTAGTTTTCGCTAACATTCATCGATTTGCCCCTATTCTTGGGGATAGGGACGAGCGTGGACAGCAACTTTAGTGGGGGGGACGGGTGAGTAGTGACATCATAACGCTAAATACAATGACAAATGAATATACAGTTCATCGCAGCCATTTATGATATGTATCAGATGAAAATGAAATTTCATAATTGCACGCGATTTTTGCTTTCTTAGGCTACTCACATCATCACTTGATCTACATTAACATAGTGAGCAGCGGTACAATTGCCCACGTTGCACTGGCAATTGATATCCTTTGAGAGGAATATATGTTTACACATATATATGCATATATATATGTATGCATATGTATATATATATATAATTGTATTAACATTTATATATGTATAAATATACATATATTATATTTATATATAACTAACCATTTATATATATATATAGATACGGGTTTATATCTATATAAACTCTTACATGTATAAACTCATATATCGCGTTCCATCTAATAAAACTTGTGTAATGATCTTAAAATATTTTGAGGGCGTGTTATGATGCTATTCCAATAATTATGCAGAGCAAACTCAAGTCGGTTATATGAGCAGTTGAAATCAACTCGTTTCGATGTATTGTGATACTTTCCTACCTTAAAACATGCGTGCTGAAAGTAAATGATTTCATGTCTTGTCGACTTATATCAGTCAGTATGTAGTTTTTATTTTCATTAGCATATACGGTGTGCAGAAGGCAGATAACAAATTTGACAACAATTGCGTATGAATCAGTAAAAACATTTGATCAGTGTTCACATTGAAGGCCTTGTAAAGTATTCTTCGAATTATATCTGGTGTTTGCCGATAAAGTACATTATGTTTCTACAGATGCTCATGCGACCTCAACAAAGATGAATAAATGAGTGAATGGAGAATTGAATTAATGAATATAATTTGAATTAATGAATTAATGAATAAATATAATATGATAAATAACTAAAAATGGATGAATAATGGCTTAAAACCTAAATGAACGTATGAATGAACAAAGAAACAGCTTGCTTGCTTACGCAATGCTACTCCGAGGGCACACGGTAATTTCAAGAGCAACGATATTTATCGCTGGCAAACCTAACGGGGAATATAACAACGGCAAAACTTATAGTCTGAGTGCAAAATGACAATGCATTGGCATTCACAGACACACCAAGTACAGATCGCTGGAAAAACATGTCGCCTTTTAACGAGAGGATGATGCAAACCCGACAATATGACCTGACTTAAAGTGTCTTACTTTATTTTACTCTCATTGCTGCATCCATGGCAACAGACCTGACACATGAAGACAATAGTGTGGAACAGACGGCCTCTGACTGCTGAAACCGAATTATCTCTCTCTGCAGGTCTAATGGCGGAAGGTGTCGGTGACAGCTTGTCCTCTGCGTAGTATATGAGCGGGCAGAAGAGCCAACACGGTTTGTACCTACACCAAACACTGTATTTCGCAGACCAGCATTGCACGGGAACGTCATATCATTGCACAAGAGACATGAGAAGTAGACCCCAGTGTACATGATAACTCACCTGTTTGCGAGGAGGCATTTCGTCGATACCCTTAGGTAAATCCGCTCTTTGCAATGACCCAGCTTTGATTATCTGTAAATATTAAACCCCTCATAGACAATCGGTGAATTCATCTTAACGTTTCAGAATGTGCGTTATATGAGACCCACCTCCTCCAGTACGACGCGGTGATTGTTACTGTTCATCACCTGTCCGCTGATGGCTAATGTCTCCTCTACGTTAAACGCCTGTCACAAAATAGGCACCCATCAGGCGAACGCGGCTGTGTTGCTCGTTAGAAAAGCAATATTGACAACAATAATAACAATGGAACTATCTATGCCCCACTGAAGAGCAAATATCGGCTTCAAACACGGCGATTGGACCGTTTATCGATGATTAAATGTGACTCAGCAAATTATATACTCGACGTAAAGGCCCCGTCGGTCAACTGACTTGGTGAAACCAGCCTGTGGGTATGATCAGAAACTCGCCAGGATGCTGGTCGAATTCCAGAACGGCCTCGGGTAATTTCCATTTGCCACTTGTATCACCGGCGTTGAAAGCATCTATGCGACTGTTTACAAGAACTCAAGTTAATCAAGTTGTCGCCAGTACAATATGTGGATGATATGTTAACGTATTGATACAACACACCCATATATAATAACATAATACATCAAGGATAGTATGTTTACCATATACCTGTTGTATTTGATGCAGTCTAATGGAAAACCTGACCTCTGGTCTGCTTCGATATTGAAATATCCATCCTGGCCTGGTGGGTACATCTGACAGAGCGAGAGAAACGACTATTGTATCCTCCGTTATGACACAACATGAGATTATCAGCGCTCGCTTCATACAGACACGATTACCTTCCATCTTTTCCGCCCATATATGACAGCATTGGTACCGGTCCAGTTATATGGGTCTATATGTAATGACGAACGAGAAAACGCAGAGCCCCATAACAGCATGGCGTTCCACGGCCTAATGCTTTGAGGAAATAGTCGAAACATGTCGTCTTCGACATATATCTGGCAAAGCACAACCCATTATTCATCTCGCAATTTGAACATTGTAAATAACACAATTCATTGATTTGTTTGTTTGTTTGTTTGTTTATCAACAGACTAACGAATGTAGTTATATTTTTAAACTGAATAATATTAATGAATTGCTTCTATCTACGAAATGGTTGAACAACAATTTCAATCTCACTGGCGTTCCAATTTGAGTCATTAAATCCGAACGAGAAGGAATAAAGAGCTCATCCGCCAAGTAGGTCCATCGGTGTGGTGAAGCTTCATGTATATGCTTGTAAAACCGATGTAGAGGCAATGTGAGACTAACGGCTTTAGCGAGATGCCCCTACCGCAGGAACATCACAAAACGTGATGATAGTAGTCAAAAGAGGCTTACATACGTCATGATATATAATGGGCATGTTTGGTTCATGTAGCACTCATGAATTTCATTTTCGGCATAGAATTTTACTGTGTTCTCATTGAATCTTATATGTTTATACCTGATACTAGATGATAATTTTTCACCTGATCGTTTTCAGATAACACCTCACTGAGATCACTGACTGATGAGCCATGCATTGAAGACAGCAGGGCAGCAGCTATAGTTTTATCTAAATCCTTCTGTAACCAAAACGATATACAACGTTTTCCGATATTCTTACTGAACCGAGAACATACCCATGGCTATGAATAACGTTGACGCGATGCTCACGTGGACAGCTTTGATGGCGACTTTCTCTTGCCCGTATGAAGACAGTAAGAAATCGGGGGTCCAGTTGAAGGCCTTCCATGATGATACAGTATCGGAAATGATTACCGGCCTAAAATGCAAAAGAACATCAGACGAAAACAAAATCAGACAAGATATACTACACCGGCATTGTTACCATAATATTTTATGAAGTCAATGATATTAAAATATTTGACTTTATTCGATTCTGGGTAATGTGCCATCAACGCAATAATCAGTTATAACTTCACGCACTGAATCCAAATAGTTCCCGGGATGCACTTACCATTTACCATCATAGACATCTTTAAACTCAGCCAAACTGAGCGCTGACCTTCTGTCTATTCCAGTGCGGCTGAAGTTAAATGGGTATTTGGCCATGTTTGCTTGCCTAATCCGTAAAAGTTCATCAAAGTCAAGGCTATATTGGGAGCTGAGCGAGGTGTCCTGGCTGTAGGCGTTCCATCCAGTCAGCAGACCAGACATATGTCCAAACCAGTCGGGACACTGCCACATATAGGGTAAGACAGGAACCATGACCAGCGATAGCAGAGATAAAAAGCAATGGCCTTGTAACAAGGGATGATGCTTGTGTAGCGATTCCATTCTTCTGGTTACATCTACCTGTGTTGTACGCCTTCTCGTCCTAAGTACGACAACAATTTCCGGTGATTGTCACTACACACTGGTGTCGTCGTGAAGGGGGTACCACGGAGAAAAGATACTGTATGACTGTACGAATCAACTGTCTCACCGAACGCATTTTCTGCTCTTAATCAAGGAAGCATTTCTTGATATCCAGGAATGCGAAGATATCGCCTGGTGCTGGTTGGTCCGATGTAAACGCAAGCTTCACTCAGTCACTGGTAGCTCCTATATGCGGTGAGCGTAGCGTAGTATTCACGAATACAGCCGTGCAATGACCAACTATGGGGCGCGTCTCTCTTCTATGGCCAATTGCCTCAAACGAGACGTTGCGAGTTGTGGATTCAATTGGTATCGGTTAGCTGCAGCCAGCACATAGTGTAGCAAACGCAGAAGCCACACTATCCAGACTGCCGCTAATTTCAGCTATGACCTTTTTCTTCTAAGGCGCTGCTGTTTTAAGCCACGAGTGAGTCCCCGCCCATCGCGCGCCACGGCCGGTATTGACCTGTCTCATCCAATCACAGTGCTCCATGCGCCTTCGTTGTCATTCATGTCTGGCTATCTTCAGCAATGCTGACAATAAGCGCAGGTCGTGATAACGCTCTACATTATCATGGCGGTATAAGTATGTGTTATGAGTATTGGCAGCCACCGGACATTCTTGTGGCATGCACCAGAGCAGGGATACGGTTCGCTGTGCAATTAACTTTTGACCATGGCGTCCATTACTTACACGGTCCAATTATGTCATGATATAATTCGTATTGAGGGTGACTTTTATAGTGTAAATGACCTACAACTATCTTTGAGAGAAAGAAATATTTGGCGAATTGTCATCCTTCAGGTTATATATAGAGTTCGCAGTGAACATCATCATTTGTCTTGATAAGAAAGTCAGAAGGTTAAATACCTCCTTGATCACAATAAATTGACTGCTTCCAGTGAGGATAGTGCATTGACTAGCGAGGTGGAACTCCCTCTTCCTGACGTGCACCAGGAAGCACTGATCTACACCAGCATATAGGCTCCAATGAGCACTAATATCAAACGCATACATTATGTTTTTAGGTTCGGGTTTGCATATGATAGATAAATGCCTCCTCTCGCGGGTGATTGTGCTTTATTGCGGCCTGGGGTGCCTTAAAGCAGTGTGGAACCATGAGCAGGACTGGTGAATGGGCCGTGTATTTGTCCCGCCGGACGAACAATTCATTTACGCTGCTGTGATTGGTATGTGAGTGACGGCTGGGCCTGGTTGAGGGGGATGGCGGAGGCATCGGACAATAAGCGAGCGTGTGTGATGTCGTGGGGTGCGTTAGCTCTCATGAGGGATGGGGAAGAAACAGTGGAATCCAAGAGGCGGAGTCGGAACGTATTCTGATGCGAGAGCCAATGATGCCAATGTGCTAATGATTGGAGAATGCTAATGTAAAGTGTGCTAATAACGTACGTGTGTTAATGATGTTAATGTGTCCATGATGTTAGAGTGCTTATGACGTTAGTCTGCTAATGACGTGGGTGTGCTTATGTCGAGTGAGCCGATGATTTGAGTGTGCCAATGATTAGAGTATGTTTATGTGCATTAATGACTTATTGATGATCTGTGAGTGTTTATTACTTGTTTTTAACAGAGACTAGTGACAGTATCGATGGCTAGTGTGTGCACCTATGGCTAGTGTGCATACCAATAGCAAGACTGTAACAGTGACTTGTGTGAGTATCAATGACTAGTGAGTGCATCTATGAATTGTGCGTGCACCAATGACTTGTATAACAGTGACTTGTTAGAGTATCGATGACTAGTATGTGCACCTATGACTAATGTGTGCGTCTATGACTAATGTATGAATCAATGTCTAGTGTGTGCACCGATGACGAGTGTGTGCACTGTTGCCACAATGGAAATCACAAAAAGTATTCCGAATGCGTACTGCTTTGCAACATTAGTTTGGAAATAGGAGCAGTGCACATTACACAGTACGCTTAACATGAATGCACCAAGCCAGTTAGCTGCAAAGAGCGGCCGCCTTGGGGCATGTAGTGCAGCTGCCATACCAAACATGTGGCAGATCCATATCAATTAGCGCAAACCTGGCTACTTGATGAATTAATGATGCTAAGGGCTAATATAGAGAAAGCAGCCAATGGTTTATGATACAAAGTGGGGCGGTCATTCAATCTAAATTACGGCCATTGAATAAGTATTGCTCTCTGTCACGCCTGTCAGTTGGATGATAACGGTATACGATACAGGTAAGTTGTTCTATCTGATGACATCTACCACCTAATTGGATTAAGCCCACTATCCATCACAAAGAGTAGCGTATGGCAATCGCAGAGCAGACCGAGAGCTGACAAAACAAGCCAGGAGCGCCATATTATACCGATAATTATAAGTCATTAGCAAATGGCTTGTTTAAATTGATCGCAGTATTATTGATTCAGTGTTGAATAGGGCATTTATGGTTAATGCCGGGATAGATTTTAGTATCTTACAATTCATGTTCCTGCGTAATATCGTGAAGAACTAGCCATATTGCCTTTACATAAGGCAAACCTATTAGATTTAAGACTAACTACAGCGACCGACTTGCCGTAAGGGTGTGACTGTGACGCGGCGATGGTAGATGGGGCAGTAATCCCCAATCATGAGAAACGCTTTACTTGTAGGTTCACAGCGAGTAGCAAAAACAGCACCATATGCAGGTTCCATATGCGCCATATCCAGCATACGATGGGAGTTCTATGACGACGTTTTCTGCGCTGTCTTCAGTATGCTGTGAGGCTTATCTTTATAGAAAAGACACCCAACCCCCGTTCTGTTCTTTGTTGCGGTATTACTCAACCAGAAGCGGTAACACCCCCAGTGGTGTTTATGGGTCACCATAGGTACTTCTCTAGGAGCTCACTAATAGTTTACCATGCTTCCATTAGGACCTGTCAGAATTGGATTTGACTTGGTCGGCCAATTCAATATCAGGGTGCCATTACCGGACTGCGTGTTTTCCACATCGATGAGTGACTAAATTTCGTCTCAGTTCATATTGAATACATAAACCTTCTAAGAACGCCCATGCGACAAGAACTGGCAAATAACTAGCCTGACGAGGACGCTGTGTTCATCGTAAGTGGAAGTAACTTATCACCACCGCACTTGCTAACAGTCCAGGATTAGCATCATGGAAAACTCGCCATCCCGAGTAGTTGCCCCTTGTGCTCCTGTGATAGGGCTTAGAGGAACACGAAATAACGAGGGGATTTTATAAGCACTTTGTACTTTTGCTCTAAATAATCCGCTGCTTTTTTCATCAATTCCGTGCGATGGCGTGTTGGCTGCACATTACCACACCCTGTGTAAATCTAATCGGTCGCAAAAATCATGCCTCGTTCTATTGTGGGT
The DNA here is from genome assembly GCA_034190875.2 of Urechis unicinctus. NCBI lineage: Eukaryota > Metazoa > Annelida > Polychaeta > Xenopneusta > Urechidae > Urechis > Urechis unicinctus. The sequence continues at coordinate 75,795,662 of CM067344.1, read as the reverse complement.
ATGAGGAGGTTATGATTAACAAACATAAGTCTTGAAATGATACCACAGATCATCCGAAATGTACCCTGTTCTCATCAATTTTCATCCTGTCCCAACATTTTAGCTTTTGTCATGATAGCAAGTCTAACATGCATATTCAATAGTTCTATCCATGCCAAACGTGTTCATCTGGGCCGACATGCCGGAGAGATATGTACAAATGTCCAAACCCAATGATATTACTTGCATGGAAGGTTTATAATACTGTCAAACCCTCAGACAATTCACTCAGCTTGCTACATAAAGACAAACAACTGAATTGGGCTAAGCTGGGGGAATAACAATCAATCATGATAGCATTGGGTACGAGTTATTGCTAAAGGGATTATAGAATAGTGCAGAATTTACGATCTCCAAATAAAACTGCGACAAAACAACTGTAATAAATCTTACGTTATAGCAACAAACTAGGCAGCAGCTCCAAAGCAATAACGATACACAAAGAGCAATAACTGCTATTGTTTGTAAGTCTAATACTACGATATGGTCTAGAAGACAAACATACTGCCTGCCCGCAGGGCTTATCTAGTTTGAATCAGAACTTTCAACGCCAGAAACAGAAATATAAATGCTGGCACCTTGAGACGCCGAGTAGAACCCACTCCATGAGCACCTAGCGGAAGGGAGAGCAAACAAATACCATGTGACCTTAAATTACCACAATGATTGTCATCGCATCTGGATATCTCGGAAATATATATTAAATGGCATTTATTGAAGAACTGCATTGATACGGTTTACGTTTCGGTGCGTAACAGTACATTTTTTCACGGGCTATTTGTATATGTTGCTTTCTAAATATCAAATCTTGCATGCCATTCAAGCACATTAGCCCATTTGCGCGGATTATGAAGGTACGGGACGGTATATATGTGTATCACTGTGCGACGGGAGCTATGCGCGGGCATGTCGTTATATAGACAAAAGAACAAAGAGACCTGGGTTTAGAGACCCCTTCCCGTCCAGCAGGTCCGTATGCTTGTGTGTTCAGCGGCACATACACACCAGGAGACAAGCATCGCCACTGCTTGGATGATGGATCTCCAATCTCGGACCTCCAATCTAGCCTGGTTCATTGAACATGTGTCAACCTACTCGTACCCTGAATTCACTCCCAAGGAATACATTTGCAGCCTCTTAGTGTAATTTGACATTCTATGGTGAAGAACACATCATTGCTAGGTTTTACTTCGAGTTTATCGTCCTGTTCCGAATCCCCCTCAACGCCGACGTCGTGTTTCTACGCCATGTTGGAATAGCGGATGGCAGCAAGTACGAGTTTGTTGCTTCTACAATCAAAAGGTACGACTGAACGCCATTATCACTCGTGACTCAAGGGCTATTAATATTATAGCGGTTCAATGAAGACACAATCCAAAAAACCAAAACGAGCGGTGCGTTAATAAGTATATTGTATATTTGCGTTGCAAAACCAATCAGATTATGAACTGCATATAAAATGCCTAAGTAGGTCTCATCCTTCTCCAGATCTTCTGTTCCAAATGACTTTACTTCAAGACTAGACCACAACGCATCCTGTTCCGAGGATTTTGTGAAGTTGCTGATAACTATTTAGCCGAAATAATATTTGCTATCATCTTGTTAAAATTATTTCGCTCTTCCACTTATATCCAAACCAATTAAACTAAAATGTAATATTGCACCGAGTGTAACGCAATGTTAGAAATCCCAACCCTGTTAACAGCCTGCCAAACTATGGGAAGAACCATCGATCCAGACACTATCCTAAAACTGAATCCATACATGGCGCATTCTCAGCCTGTTAATATTCTTATCTACCTGTAGTAATAGAACGTGCCCCGTCTAGCAGGGTTTTGTTATGCAAATTATGGCGTAAGTTTTCTTTGAAGCATGGTTTTTTAAACGCTGAGGCGGCAATTTTGCAGGGGGCGATATTTCAGGCGGCGATATTTCCGGGTGACTTGGTCAGTTTGGAGGGTAGTGTAAAGGTCCACCATGGATTGAGGGTATTATGATGATGTCTATTGTGATTTTAGGAGGGCTCTTTGAAAGGGATGTGTAAGTGGCTATTAACTTCCTCTATCTCAGGTAATGGGGTTCTGTATTCAACAAGCGTGTGTCTTTTGGTAGATCGGTGTGCGTTTCCACCTGGTTATTTTACAATTATGTTGAGGAGATTATTAAGTGGATCTTTGAGTGGCATAATGATGTTGAGAAATTCATCATCTGTCAATTACTTTATAGTTAAGTAATACCTCATGTCAACGACTGGTAAACATATAAGGGTATATTGAATAAAAAGAAACGTGGGAACCGGGTCATATGCAGGCTTTTAAAGACTTTTAATATATTACAACAATACAATGATGCACGTACCAGAAACCCTTAAAGACTATTTTAGTGAAAGGACCCTTCTATTCAAAAATATAGAGCTGACACGAGATCAAATCGGAGCATTCATGCAAGACTTTGCCGAACAACGTGACATTATGAAATCATGTTAATAATAGTCACAACTTGTAGGGACGTGAGTGGTCATAAGGAATTTAGTTGTGACCGTTATGATATCCATTTAATACGCAGGCGTCATAACGATTTTTGTTTACTTTATCATTTAGTCGGAATAGAGGACGTTGATAGAGAGCTACAACGTGCGAAAATATTATAAGTGTTATTATGTAATAAATGGATGCTAAGGTATTATGTAATCAATGGATGTGTGCTCTGTACGAAATTGATGTTTAAATTTTGTTTAAGAAACTAAAATAAAAACACCATTGTATATTTTCAACACGTGTCGCCTTGAAAAAAGCAGGTCACCAGCTTATCATAGGTAGAATAATAGTCGGTAAATACATTGAGCTGTTGCTTCAAACCTATTCCACGATATCGTAATACAAACAAAGAAGTGTATCTGCAATGCGTATTGTACTCAATCAACCGTGTTGGACGCTAAATAACCAATCTCATGGATCACAGACAAATGAAGGTACTGACGCATACTAACGTTACAACTTAACATTAACAAAAGCATATTGTCCATGGTTTAATAATATTGAGCATCATAATCATCATCATCATCATATTCATCATCATCATATCATCATCACCACCGTCGTCGTCGTCGTCATCATCATCATCATCATCATCATATCATCATAATAATGCAAGTACCCGGGTGGTGCTTTTCATTTGCTGCCCAACATCTTTGAAGCGTTACCGATGAAGGAATAAAAAAGAATGACGGCATTTATACCCTTATAGAACCACCTAAGATTTGGAATGCTATTTTGAAGAAGAAAACCTACCCGTCAATTCACCCGAAGTCTCCTGGGACCAAAAACACAGAACTAAAATGCTTTGTAAAAACGCAAACAGCAGGAGATGTATCGGTTCGTCATCAAACTCTTAAGCCATTTCCATCTTTAACACATTGCCTTTACTCCTCGCAACTTACAGTGACACGTGCAATCTTTTGTCAAGTTTGTAAACAATTACGTCAATAAACTAATATATAAACAACTTTGAAATATCGACAATTGAAATAATTATTTACGTACCATTATCTTTTAAGTTCAATATGTGTCATAATTTACTCCTGCATATTCTTTCATAGCACACTTAGTCATAATCATATTCCAATTATATCTGCCCATCATGATATAATGTTATAACTCATATCCTGTACTAATTACTTCCACTTTGTATTCTTCTGCATATTGAACATTGAATAGTAGTTAATCACATGCCTCATCAATGTCATTAGTAGACACAATACGATATATATTCTTAAACTTGATGCGTTATTTACATACCTCATGTTTAAGTTGTACATGACAATGGTATTGTTAGTTATATACCACTTCTTATCAACTTGTATGTTAAGAAACAATTTCAATAGTCTTATCCCCTTGCCTTGATGCTTGGCTCCACCACAAGTTTATACATTTTGTTTTCAGTTTGTGCATATTGACGCCAATTTAATGATAAATACATAACTTTTGAATGTCGACAATGGGATTTGTCTGTCCATGGGGTTGTTGTTTTATTATATAATCAAAATCTACTGGTCTTTTAACTTTTTTGTAAATGGTGATAAGGTTTCTGTAAGGCCACCCAAATTGGATATGGTCCCTGAGAAAAAGGAAAGGTAACTAATGCAGCAACTATTATATGACAGTATAATAATCTTTGTTTATTCACCACTCGCAGCAAAGTTAATTATTTTTAGACAGCCACTATTTTCTATTAAGATAATATGACCTTCAACATCACTATCAATGAGTGCTGGATAGTGAGACTTGATGACGTGAGTTATCACCTGGAATGGCGGAATCCTTCAGCGTATGGTCCTTTTGCGTCTTCTTCTGCGTAAGTTCTTTGTTGAGGGAGCGGAGATAGACAATCACCTGGGTCATATTAAAGCAGGGTAGCAGGGTGTCCGTGTTGATATCCCTATACCTGATAATACACAAACACAATGAACTTATAATACATAAGCATAATCTACTTGACTGACTTCTTACTCCAACAAATACAGTGGTAATGTGATCAAATTCTTACAGATAATCATTCAATATTGATAATGGATCAGTAACAATACATTGGCATGAACAAGTAGGGCTGCAAACAATTAATCCGTATAATACTTTGCTCCTTCAGGGTTTATGATGTGGTATTCCTGTCCAACACCATCTACGCCATTGAAATTGGTATTGCGGTCATAAGCTTCAAGCCTGGGAAAAGATGGCAACATCTTCAAAAAACCACAACCGTATTGACTGGGTTATACTAGTGGCGATTACAAGCAGTTCTCTAATAATCATCAGGCCTCTTCTTCGATTTAAGCAAGTACATTAGAAGAGTGGGGGTCGGAGCACGAAACGCTAACCTAGAGTTCTGGTTATTCGAAAAATAACAGCGTCAGATTATCTGATCGACGAGGAGACGATAAAATATTCAAGCAATTATTAAGTAAAAGGACATGGTTATTACATGGAAGGAGTTGGGTCATGGTTATTATATGGAAGGAGTTGGGTCATGGTTATTACATGGAAGGAGTTGGGTCATGGTTATTATATGGAAGGAGTTGGGTCATGGTTATTATATGGAAGGAGTTGGGTCATGGTTATTATATGGAAGGAGTTGGGTCATGGTTATTATATGGAAGGAGTATGGTCATGGTTACTTTATGGAAGGAGTTGGTTCATGGTTATTATATGGAAGGAGTTGGGTCATGGTTATTATATGGAAGGAGTTGGGTCATGGTTATTATATGGAAGGAGTATGGTCATGGTTACTTTATTGAAGGAGTTGGTTCATGGTTATTACATGGAAGGAGTTGGGACATGGTTATTACATGGAAGGAGTTGGGTCATGGTTATTACATGGAAAGAGTTGGGACATGGTTATTACATGGAAGGAGTTGGGTCATGGTTATTATATGGAAGGAGTTGGGTCATGGTTATTATATGGAAGGAGTATGGTCATGGTTACTTTATGGAAGGAGTTGGGTCATGGTTATTACATGGAAGGAGTTGGGTCATGGTTATTACATTGAAGAAGTTGGGTCATAGTTATTACATGGAAGGAGTTGGGTCATGTTTATTACATGGAAGGAGTTGGGTCATGGTTATTACATTGAAGGAGTTGGGTCATAGTTATTACATGGAAGGAGTTGGGTCATGGTTATTACATGGAAGGAGTTGGGTTATGCTAGCTTAAACACAAAATCTACGAATCCTTGCCGAACCATCTCACCACTCAATAAGCTCAATGTTTTGCCCGCTAAGCTTCGCATTTCGCTTCTTCAGCTCTATTGGCAATTGCTGTAAGGTCAGACGGCCCTACTGATCTATCAGTGATGATTTTCTCCAATGTTATACACGATATAACTCAACATGTTTCAATCAATATCATGTGACTCAACGTTGCGCAGCCTTGTATGGTAAACCATGTGTATTAGACCACCGGAAGCTGGCGAGTGACCGCATTGCTCCGTGCTGCCGGGTAGTGGTTTAAAACTCGTGGTCTCTCATTACTCAATATATTTACCGACAATTATTCTACCACCGATAAGCTGGTAATATGTTTGATTCAAGGCAAACAAACAACGTGTGATGAAAATATACAGCGGTGTTTTTAGTTTAGTTTCTTATCGACATTTAATCATCAATTTCTTGCATAGCGCACACCCATTGATTGCATAATACCTTAGCATCCATTTATACCGACGCATATCGATTTCTTAGATAGGATATTTACTTATCATACATCTGATGGATTCGTTTCAGTAGTGGGCTAGCAAGTAATAGTTTCGCACCGTTGTATCTCTCTATCAGCCTTTTCCAATCCGTCTATATGAAAAAAAATTAAACAAAAACCGTTATGACACCTGTGTATTCTATAGATATCATAACGATCACAATTAAATTCCATATGACCACCCATGTTCCTATAAGTTGTAACTATCATTTACTCCATTTCATAATGTCACGTTGTTCGACAAAGTCTTGCATTAAGGCTCCGGTTTTTTAAATATAGGGGTCCGTTCACTAAAATAGTCTTTAAGGGTTTTTGGTGTATGTATCGGCCATTAAAAAAAAATGTTCCGTCGCCTATACCGTAAAACTGATACACTGTTTAAGTGTTTTTGAACCAGCCATCTATTGGTAATCGCCGAGCCATGACCGCTTTTTCTCATCTGTTTTGTCGGTGTTGTGTTTTGTTTTGTTAGCGATGTGCTATCCAAGCCAACCATTCGCCTCATACGCCTTGTTTTCGGGTCTGGTGTAGGTCGTCGTATAGGAAAGTTGCACCGTAACCCACGATTTCGCTTAACTTCATTTCCGTTTTGTTCTCGTCTGTTGTAAGTTTTTCTTTTTTAGTGAAAACGTTGAAAACTACCATTTTATTTTTAATTAACCGATATATGTCATGGCTCAGTGTTCTATGCATCCAGTCCCCGGTACCTGTAGCCAAGAGTTTATTGTGCATCCATTCCCCAGGTACCTGTAGCACAGAGTTTATTATGCATCCAGTCCCCGGTGCCTGTAGCACAGAGTTTATTATGCATCCAGTCCCCAGGTACCTGTAGCACAGAGTTTATTATGCATCCAATCCCCGGTACCTGTAGCACAGAGTTTATTATGCATCCAGTCCCCGGTACCTGTAGCACAGAGTTTATTATGCATCCAGTCCCCGGTACCTGTAGCACAGAGTTTATTATGCATCCAGTCCCCGGTACCTGTAGCACAGAGTTTATTATGCATCCAGTCCCCGGTACCTGTAGCACAGAGTTTATTATTCATCCAGTCCCCGGTACCTGTAGCACAGAGTTTATTATGCATCCAGTCCCCGGTACCTGTAGCACAGAGTTTATTATGCATCCAGTCCCCGGTACCTGTAGCACAGAGTTTATTATGCATCCAGTCCCCGGTGCCTGTGGCAGAGTGGTCGATGCAGTAGGTACACGTTACCCATTGCGCAGTGTTTGTGCCCTATTTCACATTTTACCTGCGCAATGAATACAGTGTTATGCAGGCTGGTGGAATGGTTAGGTGGCTTGTCAGAAGTATGTCTGGTAGCTATTGTCATGATGTGAAACATAGCACGGGCAATTCTTCACACATATTGAGAAGCGCTTCTGCAAATGAACCGAACTACGGTTTTTTTGTATGCAGTTGTTATTCTTGTTTTTTAGTATTTCTTATTCGAACTTTCGAGGGGATGGTCTTTTTATTTAAGGAGGCATTGCGCTTTATTTGGGAGGATGGTGCTTTCATGTATATCAATTCAGGAATCTATTGTATTGAATTGGGATGTTGTAGCCCACTAGTCAGCATTTCGCAACACGCTTTACACATTCGAAGCATTCTTGCTTATCCGTCGTATTATTGATGTAAAATGGTGTGGATCTATGGATGGGCCATGACATGGATGCCGTAATATATGCTGCTAATTATCGACAAGATTATCATACAAGCAGTGTATCTCTCTCTTACCTCTCTGTTTTAATCTCATTTGCTTGGAGTCCGGCAGTTGCAAACAAAACCTAAACAGAATAAGCTACACCGGGAACCCATTTCGATGGTGGGTCTGATATTTGCGAGTAATGTCAATAGATACTATCCCATTGGTTTGATTAAACACCCTATAGCTACGCTTAGAGGGTTTAATATGAGGGTTGTGTGGTAACATATTCAGCACGCCTACACGGAACTGTTGGGTCTGTTGAAGAAATTGGACCTCTTATTGATTTAGACACCCCAACATTGCCATGCGGTTTTAAAGAGGACGTTATGACAAGCAGCGTGCTGTAGACAGGTATCGCGTCCTATAGAGCTGTAGAATGGGCTGCAAAGTGAATAAGGACCTATTGGTTCAGCAATTGGAGAGTTGTTGAAGGAGATATCTATGGACTGGAGTCAACCCTATCCACAACAGAATCTAACCCATAGGAAACCACAAGCTCCCATCGATTCGTGTGGATGTTCATCTCAAACCATAGTCCCACGTCGGGGTAGTCATAACCTTTTTTGCGCCCTTATCATGATCACAAGATATATGTGCACGACAGATGTTGTCACTCTCTCCATTTGATTCAAAGAGGTGGATAGCTGCGAACGGCATAGCCACCTTGGCCTATGAACACACTCGTTTATCTACAAACTAGCATGGCGAAGTCGAACCCGTATGGAAGTCGGATCCGACTTAAGGTAAAAAAAAATCTTGTATAAGCTGTTATTAAGAGAAAAGTATAGTTGAGTGAGGCTGGTCCAGAACCCTCACCTTAGGGTGCGTACAAAACCGCCCCCGACGGACCAGAACCTCCACTCTCTATACTACTTTCGACCATCCCTAACCTCAGGAATGTTTCGTTTCCGTGGCCCATATCCAGTGATCATATGTCACTTTACCTAACCAAAACATCAGCCGCGATATTTGGGAGCTTTTATGTGATTGGTCATGAAGGCGATCTTAAACCGAACCATTTTTAACGTCTTGAATTCATTCTTTACCGACCAGCACGAGCTCGCTAAATATTTGCCCCGAGAGCAGTACAAATCGTCATGCTCTACTTCCGAGTCCCGAGGTAGTGTGAGTGGGATAGAATCGCGTTTAAGCTCGACCTGTGTTGCCGTAAGTTTACTGCTCAGAGTCTAAAAAAGCGTACAAGAAAGGCCTGACTGAAATGCTGTCGGTTTGGGTTGGGTAGGTCGTGTCAGCTCGTTAACACTCTCAACTTTCAAAGCGATACTTCAGTCATTGATATAGTTGTGCGGAAGATAAGACGGTTCCTGGAAAATATGCCCAATCAATTAGATCAATTCAGCCAGAACTAATTGACAAAATTTGGAAACGTTTTCTGTTTGCGCCGCGCTTGAATGATGCCAGCGACAGAACTTGTCGTCGAAGTTTCAATGATTGTTGCTTGGGAATATGGCGCTCTGTATCACTTAAACTGTTATTACGGTGGCGTCGCGGTCGCGTGATTTGACCTTCACCTGCACCTCCTCATGCTTGGTGAACATGGCGACGTGGCAAGGGTGGGCGTTATATTCAGCGCTGACCACGCCCCCAACAACATGGGCAACCGTGGCAGCATCGAGTAACTGCTTTTTGTGCAGCTCACCAATTAATGTGGATGTTTTCTAGTGGGGGGTGCCAAGCTTTGGTTTTGAAAGTGTCAATACGTGATTGAGCTTAATGGTTCGATAGAAAAAAACAGTCACGGAAAGGTCATTTGTCACGGCAAAAGACGACTGATATTTTGATGCGACGTAGTATTTACTTGCGATACAGTCGTTTTCACTCGTCCATCCCACATTCAGTTGAGGTTACATAGAATCCGGTTTCCAAGAATACCCTGCCTTGTTTCGTATTTTGTAATGTTTACCTGAAATGATCAGGAAGTGGCAGGGAAATCCCCGGGCCAAAGGTGAGATGTGGCGGCTGTTTTCAAACGAGACGTAAATATTAAAAAACCCGCCGAGTCGGTAGGTAGACGAAGGCTAGATCCTGGTGCACAAGGTATAAAACCTCACAGATGTAAACACCGTGCATTAGCTTCGGCAACTGAAAAAGTATGGATCATTTTATTATCTGCATTACCTTGGTCCTTGTGGCCATGGTAACATCAGCCACAGCCGCGAAGGAGGGATTCGAAAATGGACACAACAAGAATTCTCACAAAGGTAATACGGTCAGAGTGACTGATGAGAAGGAGAACGTATCCGTAAAATCACTTGTATTTATAATCCGTTGATCCCTCCACTAATTTTCTATCCTACAGATCCTGACCAGAAAGAAGCATCAAAGGTGGGAGTCAGTGCTACCCTGGCTGACCTCCTGACCCGCGAAGTTCAGCAGACTCTACTCGACAACACAGACGATCTTGGCAATGTAGGAGGTGGGCTTTTCATTTACCAAACAATTGAAAAACAACATTGATGGGAAATAATAGCTTTATTTATGGACCGTTTCAGGGCGTAAAATATCTGAGTGGAATGAAATGATTTGACTTTTTTAACACGTTGCATTCAACGCTTTCACAATTGTTTTGCTGCAGATATTGTTGCTGTTTACCGGCACGATTTGGATGGGAAATATGTGGCGTATGTTGAGGTGACATTCCCAGCAAACGATACCTACATATTAGTCAGCACTGGTCCGGCAACAGGTAAGTTCCATAACTAAGCTGGAAATTCAAAACGTTATCAAAAGTTAGTTCAAACTGCTTCAACTTGAAAGCGACATCAATGATGTAAAAATGTCATTCAAACAGTAATTGTTTGTAAACGGAAATTACGGCTTGCCGCCGTATCTTGAAGCACCAGCCACTTGTGTTTGCCTTATCAGTTGGCTTTTAAGTATTTAGCTTTATCGAACCCGATTTTTTTTATAGTTGTTAAATCGAACTAAATGAATTAATTGGGAGCCACTTTATAATGTTTGCAGGAGACTACCGTTTGTCGGTGCAAGGCGAGCTACCAAGTCTCTCTGACCAGGTGTCTCAGAGGGCCAGCGAGGAGGGTCTCGTATGCGCGAGATACATCATGCTGACCCCAGGTCTGATGACGTGTGATGACGTCAAGGGGAACACTGTTGCCAGCAACGCTCCATTGGAGGAGTTGGGAAACATGGTAAATAAGTCCTACTCCATGTCTGATAGTTTAACACCAGTAACCAGTGCGATGGTGAAGTGGCAAGTTTATCACAAGAGGATGATTGTTAATTTGACGGTTAGCGATATTCACCCCAGGCGTTCATCTGTTCATTGTGCACATATGTTAACTCTCATGGCGCAATGTGTCTTGTGTTAATAGACGCTAGACGAGTTCGCGAAGGGTAACTCGAAAGAGATATTGACTATTTGGCAACAGCTGAGGAGGTCGACGACAGACGAATGGCACTCTTCACGAACGATGAGCGAAGAGGAGTTGGAGGAGTGGTGGAGGCTCGTGGCCTATGAGTCGTCAGTTGATCAAGAAGAGGAGGGTGACGAGTTGGACGAAGAGGCCACGGATGATCTGGCCCAGCCCGTGCTCCTGGCGGAGGCTCTCAACTCCGGCGATGGCGTGGATGTTGCTCTGGGTCACCAGGACTCGCTTGACTTCGTTGAGATAAAGACAGTGGAGGTGGGTAGGAATGAATCCCAGTATCAAGGGCTGCTGTGTGAGATAATAAAGATTTGTGACATAACGAACCACGTGAGAGTCAGCGGAGCAGCCATCAAGAGCGACGATGTGACGGGGCTTTTGTACATAAGTCTTGATGTGGAAGACACTAGCAAGATGGAGAGCCAAGGCGTGGATGAGCTTGACCTGGTCGTCCTTATGCATATGAAAAATAGACAAGTTGTGATGCGACGATATGGCCTCGTCGATTTGCCATCACGAGAGAAGCGGGGCACGAGGATACGCAACATCGGACCTTGGACGCAGGTAGGTTTATAGCTTACAGATAGCATATGGTGACTGAATTGCAGACCACCTTGTCCTGGTAACACGAAGGCATTGTCGATGAATATATGTTAAGTTCCCTGGCTGTTTTTACTCGATACACACTCAGTGAAACATATTACTACAACTAAGTGCTTTATGTTACAGAAACACATCCCCTGTTCCCTATCATACTTCCCGGATTACAACCAGCATCGTGCCGGTCGATGCGCTGTGGGTTGTGGACCTGTAGCGTGGGCTATGGTTTTCGGCTTCTATGACAGGGCATCCCACTACGGCTGTTCTCGATATTCCAATAGGGCTCATCATTTATATAGATGCTCAGGGGGTGGTACTTATGGGAGTTCCGCTTGTGTTGCTCCACAATTCAACATTCCTTACAGTTACACTGAACAACTGAACAACATAATGAGAACATTTTGCATCTTCAAGAACGGAGCAACATTGGCCCACCGCATGAATGATGTCCAGAGCTTCTTCAACTCGCGCGTTACTGGTGTAGGTAAAATTTACACCAAAAAGTGTTTCTTCTCCTTTCTTGGGCGTTACTGTGACAAAACCAGGAACTGGGCAAAAGGAAGAGTGGATGCTGGCTGGCCCGTTGTCATTGGCTACCGACTGGGTACCTTCAGTTGGCATTATCCGGTTGCCACGGGGTACAGATCCAGACGCTATCAGCGAAAGAGGTGCTTCATTTTCTGCGGCCGTTGGAAGTGGATAACTCAGTACCAGTGGTACCTGCATATGGGCTGGGGGCCTTATACCAGGCAGTGGCGCACAATGGAAGCATATGCTGCCTGGACCGCACAGTTCTGATAGTAAGCCGGTCTGCAAACAACGATTGAGCAAATATTTTATCATTGAAATATGTGTTTTGTTCTATTGCATTTCAGAACTCTAATTTTTAACTCTGTTTATTTTGCTACAATTGTGTGATTAACCGTGGAATATAATCAACTATGATTATAATAAATGTTCTTTTGATTGCACTTATTTCATAAGCCTCTCAAAATGATTCTCAGTTTCGACATTGTTTGTATCTCGTTGAATTTCCTGGCAAGGGAAAATCATTGTTTTGGGATACCTGAGGCGGTCGGGATATGTATAGCAATCTCGTAAACGGTCTATGACAGGTTGTGACATTGTAAGTTGGGCGTGTATTGGTTCTTTTCGAAATCGTCAGGATAAACTTAATCTGGTACAGACAATATCACTATTGAGGAATAAATATACTCAAACCCTTATCTTTATTTATAAGACATTGTATTTGTAGCAGAACAGCGGAAATACAAGAGCCTCTCGAACCTCTGCCCTTTAGCCTACACAACCTCTTCCAATGGTTTCTTTGGTCTGCCCCAAGCGATCTATTTGTCTACCCTCTACGTTGGGGAGGCGCGATGGCATGCTACAAACAACAGGGGTACGAAAGGCGCTGGGTGGAAAAACGAAAACAAAGAGACCAAACCATGATCCCTGGAGGTAGTCCCAACTATGGGCAGTACCGACTTTTGTACGCTCTTATAACGGAACATATGAATCACAGCCCTGCACTCCAATCATAACGGCACATATGAATCACAGCCGTGCACTCTAATCATAGTGTTACGAATAACATTAAGAATGGAATTATGGGTTTTCTTTTATTCCCTTGGTGCTTGACGCGTGATACGGTACGGTACAGTATGATACGGTTACGTTACGGTTAAACTGAAAAACACATTGTACAACAAATCAGATCTTCAAATTACAACCATGAATTTGCTTATAAATTTAGCACTGGGCGATAATATAGTTGACATACTACAGGTAAGAAACACAAACAATAACGTTTGACATTAACTACTTAAATATATCACAGATTTCTCACCACGCTGGGAAACATAATAAAACACTGGGTAATCTGTGAAATCTAAAGCACATGGCTTCGCCTTCCGCAGCAAACTAAATCTCCACACATCAAGTCGTTACGTCATGCCCTTTAATAAAACCCCACATATACCCCATTCCCTACCATCCGTTACCTCATTTACCCCATTCCCTACCGTTCGTTACATCCCGACCCCTATGATGCAACTAGGGAGCATCATACTAAACGAAGAGGACGGATTCAAAAAGAAATCCTGAGTACATTACACACATGACTGGCTACTCATACTTGAATGCCATACAGAATCAATCAAAACTCAGAATACACTTGTAGGTTATACATTGTACCCCTTAACTAAACACAATTTCAAAGTAGGAAACACTCGTAAATCATTAAATCTCAAACTTTGAGAACACAAACTCGCTGAAATATTCAGATAAAGTGCAAAAGTTCAAATACACTGTAATCTCTAACCTTAAACTAGAGTTCAATCAACATCATGGTTTACGAGATTGGCCTCCAGCAAGCACACTTTGGAGGCAGGACGTTCGAAGATACCATTCTGCGTCTTAATCTTAACGCTCCTTACAAGACCGTCCTGTCCTGGGTACGTCTGCACAACCAGACCAAGAGGCCACCGGTTTCTCGGAGTGTTCTCATAACTTATCAGCACAAGATCACCTGACTGTAAGTTCCTGTTATGCAGTAGCCACTTTTGCCTTTCCTATAGAGATGGGAGATATTCTTTAAGCCAACGACTCCAGAACACATCACTGAGGTAATTCACCTGCCTCCATTTGCGTCGATAGAGATCCTGTACGACGAACTTCCCAGGCGGCAGAGAGGGGCCATCCCTCAGAAGTAGAAGATGATTTGGCGTTAGTGGCCTTGGGTCGGTGGGATCCTCTGAGAGCTTAGTTAAAGGTCTGCCATTGACGATGCTTTCTACAATACACATCAAAGTGCTCAGGGTTTCATCGGTAAGGGTTTGTTCACCACCAAGTCCAAGGATGAGAGCCCGCACTGTCCTGATCTGTCTTTCCCACACGCCACCCATGTGAGAAGCAGCTGGCGGGTTGAACAACCATCTAACATGTTTCTGCAACAGGTAGCCATGGATTTGTTCCTGGTTCCACTCTTTAAGGGCATCTGAAAGTTCTTTGCGTGCCCCGACAAAGTTTGTTCCATTGTCGGATCGTATCACACGAGGCTCTCCTCGTCGAGCTATGAACCTCTGCAAAGCTTGTATGAAGGTATCCGTATCTAAGGAATAAGCCACTTCGATATGTATGGCTCTGGTAGTTAGTCAGGTAAAGAGGCATCCCCACCTCTTGTGCTCACTTCGTCCTCGTTTCACGAGTATAGGGCCGAAATAATCCACACCAACTTTAGAGAAGGGAGGATCCCCAGGAGTAACTCTATCTTCAGGCAGGTCAGACATCTGCTGAGATTCGGTTGGCGATTTTCTCTTCTTGCATGCCAGACACTTACTGAGGATCCGTTTCACAGTTGTACGCCCTTTCAGGGGCCAAAACCTTTGACGTACTTCGGTAAGGACTCTTTCCACGCCACTGTGACCATACACAATATGGTAATGGTTGATGATGAGCTCAGTTACTGAGTGGTCCTTAGGAAGAATAGCTGGATGACGAGCAGTGAAAGTTAAAGGAGCACGAGCCAGACGTCCTCCAACACGAAGAACGCCCTCGTCATACACAGGAGACAGTTTGGCCAACGACTTCAGATGCATCTTTGAAGGGAAAGCATGACTTTGTATATAGGTAAGTATCGCTTTCTCAGATACTTCCATCTCCCATACAGATAAGTAAGCTTCAGCAGTAACTGGTATCTTCCGAAGATAGTCCTTGATCCTGAGTATCCATGCTGCAGCCCTTTTTTGAGCTTTAACCAGGATGAGTATCTTTTGAAGAGTGCATCCAAGGGAAGAATGCTTTGTTCAACATGGTATATCTGCTGTTCTTTCTTCACTTCTGCAGTCACATCCAACACCAGGTTCTCACGCTCTGGCTGCTTGGGCCAAAGTTCCTCCCTCTCCAATAAGAATGGTGGTCCTCTCAACCACCGCTCATTCTTTGTCAAGTCCTCAGCATTCATACCTCTTGATGCATCATCCGCAGGGTTTGAGGCAGTATCTACGTGTCTCCACTGAGTAGGATTTGAATGACTGCATATCTCAGCAACCCGGTTTGCCACAAACGTTTGAAATCTTCTATCCTCGTTTCTCAGGTACTGCAACACTATCATGCTGTCAGTCCAGTACACCGTCTCCATCAAGGGAAACTCAAGATGGTCGCGAATGCATTTGTCTAGGTGTATGAAGACTACTGCAGCAGCGAGTTTCAAGTCTTGGGATAGTCGTAGATTTTAGTGGAGCAAGCTTCGATTTGGCCATTACCAGGGAGCAGAGCACCGTTCCTTCTCTGTCAATCTCAAGTAGGAAACAGCACCAAGCCCTTGCTCTGATGCGTCAGAAAAATGATGCAATTGTGCGCCGACTGGCTGGTTTATGGGTTTGAAGCATCTTGGGATCTTCATCTTAACTATGGCCTGTAGGTCATCCTTCCAACGCGACCATTGCTCCATTAGTTCCTGTGGTATGATCTTGTCCCAGTTAATTTTCTGCCTGCACAGGGACTGGAAGATTCGCTTAGCCTGAAGAACAAACGGCGACACAAACTCCAATGGGTCGTAGATAGAGCTTACAAGACTCAAAAGCCCGCGCTTGGTTGGTGATGTCTTTGCCAGCGATGAGTCAAATCCGAAGCAATCCTGTTCCACATCCCAGAGGACTCCTAACGTTCTTTCTTTCGGTAGGCTGTCACCATCCAAGTCTAGATTCACCAAGTTCCTAGACCTTTCAGTTTCAGGGAGAGACCTGAGCACCTCCCTAGAATTTGAAACAAACTTGGTGAGCCTGAAGCCGCGGAGGGAAAGCAGCTCACGAAGTTGCCGCACAAGGCGAATGGCTATCTCTGTGGAGGGCACAGATTTCAGACAGTCATCTACGTAAAAGTTCTTGTCAATGGTCTTTACTGTCTCAGGATCAAATCCATCGCCCAAATCATCAGCGACCCTCTTTAAGGCGTAACTTGCACAACTGGGGCTCCAAACGCCCCCGAAGAGGTGAGTAGCCATACGGTATTTCCTTGGCTCCTTGGTTGGATCATCCTCATTCCACCACAGGAAGCGCAGAGCATCTCGGTCTTCTTTAAACACTCGCACCTGGTTGAACATTCCTTCTATGTCAGACATTACAGCTATAGCTTCCTGACGGAATCTCAACAACACCCCAATAAGCTTGTTTGTCAGATCCGGTCCTTTGTGCACACTTTCATTGAGTGACGTGCCTTTGCAGCGCGCAGCACCATCGAACACCACACGCACTTTGTCTTTCTTTCTAGGATGGGTCACAGCGTGATGGGGTAGATACCAAACATATTCATCCGCTCGGGTCACATCTTCTTCTGGTACCTCTTCAGCGTATCCCCTTTCCATAGCTTCTTTTATGCTCTGTGTGTACTTCTGTTTTAGATTGTCATCTTTGAGCAGCCTTTTCCCTAGAAGACTCAGACGGTGCTCAGCCATCCCTAAGTTATCCGGCAAACAGGGGGGTCGGTTCTTGAACGGTATGCTCATGGAGTAGTGACCTCCATCCACGGTGATGGATTCTTCCCATTGACTAATGACTTTCCTATCACTGATGGATAATGCTGGGCCCTCACGGCCGGAAGGATCATCAAGTCGCCAGAACTTCTCTACTTGCTTGTCCAAAGCGAGGTCCACATAGTGGCTGGTGTACTCAGAGTGTTGCTTATATTGTCTTGATAATGGTCCGTTGATTCCCCAGCCTAAAAGGGTCCTCACTGCAAACGGCTCGCCAGCACCTCCTTCGCGGGTTTCAAGGGGTATAAGTAGGTCAGGGTTGTCTTGTCCAATAAGGAGGTCAACTGCTGCTACATCTACCTCTGGTATGCGAAGATCTTCTAGATGTGGCCACTTGGCTAGCTCATCTTTAGTCACAAGACTGTTTATCCCGATGTTAAGGCTTGGTCTTGTCAACACCTTGTTCAGAGTGTGAATGGTCTCATCAGATAGACTTCTGAGCTCAAGGTCAACTGACTTGCACTGCACTTCTGTGGCTCGCTGATTGACTGTAGTAAAGGAAGCTTTTAAGGGTTTTGCAGGAAGTCCAAGTCTCTTCACAAGTCTATCTGTACACAGGGTGCCATTTGAACAGTTGTCGTGAAGCGCATATACCTCAACGTAGCCTCCACTAGCATCCTTCACCAGAACCGGCTTGATAGGTAACGCCACTTTCCCATGGTTCACAATCGTTGTCGCTGAGATGACTTCCTGTTGGTTTGGTTGGTCAGGTAGTTCTGGCTGTGAAGCAGTTGCTGATTGTGATCGAGAATGAGTGCTCGAGCCAGCAGGTCTAGGTAAATGCAGCCATCGGTTATGCTTCTGGCCTCACCCTTCAATGTTGCACGTCCATGATCGAGTGCAATCCCTGCCTTTGTGACCATACTGAAAGCAGTTTACGCACAGATTGCTTTTCTGGACGAAGCTTAGCCTGTCTTTAACTGACATTGCACGGAATCCTGAGCACTGGTTCAGGAAATGACTTGCCCTACATTTTGGACATTTGTAGTTCGTAGTCTTCCTTTGATCATTGACAGCTGAAGTAGCATCAGTAGCGAAAGTGGTCCTCCTGGGGTCACGCCTATCGAGCTTCTGTAGTTTTGAGGTTTGGCTACTCTCTTTGGCGGTTTGCGAGTTGTCGATGTATCCAAATACAGGGTCAGACCTTTCCCTTACCAACTTGTCAATAAAGTCAACGATGTCCTTTAGTGAGATGCTCCTTTTTTCCTTTTCCTTTATCGAGCAATTCACGCTCAGCCATCGGCTATAATCTTGATCTGAGAACTTTGAAGCAATAGCCTTCAAGCTTGTGCGTGTCTCCATCTCCTGCAGATGTCCCATGGTGATGAGTGTCTCTCTGCAGGTTCTCAGGTCATCTGCAAGGCTTTGTAACTGTTTCAGATCCTTGACCTTTGGCCTGTTCAGAATCCTATTTATCCAAGCTTGTGAAATCACCTCATCATTGCCATATCTCTCCTTCAGAAGTTTTCGAGCCAGCTTGTAACCACCTGCAGGATCTTTAACGAGGCAGCATTGAAGGAGGCTGTTGACATCCCCAGTACAACTCTGAATCAAGGTGTTCAGCTTTGTGCCTTCATCAATAACCTTGTTCGCTACTGCATAATCAAACGAACTCATGAATGGCCAATATTTAAGTGGATCACCATTAAACTTTATGAGATCTATCTTGGGTGCATGTAGGTTGTCCACTATATATTGTTGCTGCGATCTTGACTCCTCCAGAAGGCTCTTCATCGTGTCGGCTAGGATCAAGGTTGAATCGTCACTGTGTACTCAAGACATTCCTCCAAACGACACTCGACTCCGCGGCGTCGAAGACTTGATGTCATGTTGCACCTTCTGCAACCTTTGCATTTCGAGTTCCATTTCTTGGACATACCGCTGATGTTCCAGCTCCAATTCCCGGGGCTGAATATCAACTTTGATTCGGAAATCGTCCATTTCCTTTATCTTCTTCTCTCTTAGATCCTTCAATTTCTGCTCAAGTTCTTGATCGGGCTCCAATGTGGATGTTTCCTCATCTAAGTCATCAGCTTCTGTTGTGCCACGAGCATCAGCCATCCACTGGGCAACACTATTCTTAAAATCATCAACTTGCCAGCAGACCGCGTCAGCATACGTCTGCGATTCTTCTACATCAACTTCATCCACACGAGTTTGGTGGTATAGAGAGTGAATGTCCATAAATTTTTTACAGGCATCATCTAGAGCTGTCAGCAGGTTTTCTACATCAGAAGTATTTCTTTCATCTGTCATCAGGTCGTTGCCTTTATTCATAATCTTGGTTATGTTGCCCTTCGCGGAACTCCGCTTGTTCTTGTAAGTAGTTGTTTCTTCTGTTGAAGCCATTTTGTTGCTAGTTCAATCCCGTGTTTAACTTTAATGTTACGAATAACATTAAGAATGGAATTATGGGTTTTCTTTTATTCCCTTGGTGCTTGACGCGTGATACGGTACGGTACAGTATGATACGGTTACGTTACGGTTAAACTGAAAAACACATTGTACAACAAATCAGATCTTCAAATTACAACCATGAATTTGCATATAAATTTAGCACTGGGCGATAATATAGTTGACTTACTACAGGTAAGAAACACAAACAATAACGTTTGACATTAACTACTTAAATATATCACAGATTTCTCACCACGCTGGGAAACATAATAAAACACTGGGTAATCTGTGAAATCTAAAGCACATGGCTTCGCCTTCCGCAGCAAACTAAATCTCCACACATCAAGTCGTTACGTCATGCCCTTTAATAAAACCCCACATATACCCCATTCCCTCATTTACCCCATTCCCTACCGTCCGTTACACATAGCGTGCACACCAATCATAGCAGCACATATGAATCACAGCCGTGATCCCAGCCCCCCACTTAAGTGTACCATGCATGAGTGGAGACAGCCGGCAGATAGACAGCTTGGCCTCAACTGACATACTATGCAAGCGGCCTATTGAATAAACAAGGGCAAAAGATATAGCAATGAACACCATTGATAAACTTGAAGGTTGTGTCAGAGTGGAAGTTAAACGTAGATTATCTGAAAGACGATAAAAATTGATCTGGAGGACGAATTGGTTGATACACACAACCAACATCCCTCACGCTTCACACATCCCTCACACACCAGAAATCACGCACACATCACACATCACACACACCCGTCACATACCCACATCCTCACCTAACATATACCTGAATGATCCACACCACACCCCCCCCCCCTCATTCCCATCTTATCACTTCCACTCAGCACATCCCTGGCATTCCCAACACCTGTCACATCCCCACATGCCTCTGATATCCAACCCTCACCACTCTCCCTTAACAGCCAAGCCTCCCACTAAACCCTAACACTACCCACATCGCACCCGTCACTCACACCCCACAGACGCCGTACGTCCCAGATTATCCATCATACCCAAAACACCCCTCGAAAACCATCCATCTCCCCACTTCACCAGTTTCCACACACCACACATCCCTTATACCCCCTGCATCCATCATTCACAAGCAACCACTCCTTCCAACTGTTTCCAAAACACGCCTTCCATCGAACACACATAAATCATGACGCACACCTAAGCAATCACTACGACAAAACCGTCACCAACACCCAAACCATCACAAACATCTAAACAATCACCACACCCAAACCGTCAATCACACCAAAACCATCACAAACACCTAAACACTCACTAAACCCAAACCGTCACAAACATCTAAACAATCACTACACCCGAACCATCACTCACAACAAAACCATCACCAACACCCAAACCATCCATCCCTCGCACACCACCCAACCCACACCTCGCACCTCACCCGTCCCACACCTTGCACACCACCCGTCCCTTGCACCCCACCCATCCCTTGCACACCACCCATCCCTCGCACCCCATATGTTGTGTATGAGACAATGGACATGGATGGCGAGAGCTGCATTACTGGAGAATGAATATGGGAGAGTGCCATCCTGTGGTTGGGGCTGAGGAAGCAGAGTTATTTAAATATATAAAGAAACCCCAAGTCGTCTGTTACTTTCACTTTTGACACTCGCACCCAACTTATTTCTTACTTCACAGACCTTCTTTACGTCCATGGCGTATGTTCTCTTGTTCGTTATGGCACCCACCAGGTGCGTAGGGGATGTGAGCTGTATAAGTCTGATCTGGTTAGATGATATGAATAGACACATAGTTAATTGTTCGAGTGCTAAATATTCCGCTTTGCTCTCTATACCGATACACGCATCGTTTAGGCAGCGAAGAAATTTACAGACACGCACTTAATGCTGTATGACATGTTTCCATGATTGGTGGGATGATTGTCGTGATTGGTGGGATGATTGTCGTAATTGGTGGGATGATTGTCGTGATTGGTGGGGTGATTGTCGTGATTGGTGGGATGATTGTCGTAATTGGTGGGATGATTGTCGTGATTGGTGGGATGATTGTCGTGATTGGTGGGATGATTGTCGTAATTGGTGGGATGATTGTCGTGATTGGTGGGATGATTGTCGTGATTGGTGGGATGATTGTCGTAATTGGTGGGATGATTGTCGTGATTGGTGGGATGATTGTCGTAATTGGTGGGATGATTGTCGTAATTGATGGGATGATTGTCCTGATTGGTTGGATGATTGAATTGTTTCCTTCCACCGGTACCGACCTGACGACTCTTTCAGGCAAATCACCTGGCGTCTGGACAACCGGAGCACCATGATAAAATGGGCAAAGGGATTTCAACGGAAGAACATGGAAAAGATTGTCAGAGACAGCCAGTTGTGGACACGAGTATCGAACAGGACAGCATTCCACCACAGAAACACCATTAAACACATGGAAGAGGAATCCGGATAAAAGCAATAAGCAATGCCTTTTTTAAATAGCCTGCCTGATGCATTTGCATGTGTTATGACAAGTACCCATAGCTAGTCCAAATCCATCATGTAGATTATTGCATTACTATCTCGTCTTATCCCGCTATCGACAAATCTGATTAAAAATGCTGCCAAATTATAAAATTCGTCATGCAAAGGGAAAACAATAAATTACAGTACCACACGACGGGTCCTCATTAACATACTGTTCTTCTCATCCGCGGGAGGACATGCATTATAACAAGCGGAGTTAGAGCTTGAGAAAGACATACTAGGAGAAGTAGCAATGCACGAATTATCTAATACATCACGAGACCAATAACCAGAGAGTGAGGTAATGGAAACGAGTTTACTGAAGCTGTTTATCGACATTCCGACATTAACTGTGGCGATTTGGACAAATATGAATTTCCCTTTTCGAATTTACATCCCGTCTCATTTCTCGCGCCATAAATCCTATTACGTCACAAGGTAGTCTGCTTTTGGATTCCCGGATGAATTGGACCAATGACGTCTATTAAGCTTCTATGCTAGGCGCTTCATTGCTAGGCGGTTTACGGTGCGGGAAATGTGATGCAGTTCTAATTACGTGCCATAAATGGTCAATACAAGTCACCTAGGCGCGCAAAGGTCGAGGTCTGAATGTATTTTATGATATTTACACATTCCTGTGTCCTCCGTTACTCCTATGTCAATGAACATTTCTAGGTAAACACATTCGCCTGCCCGCAACTTCCTGATCCTGATGCAATGTGCTTCCTCGACCAATGGCAATCAGTTACTACTGCTGGGCGAAATTCAGCAAATGAAACGTTAAGGAAAAAGACTCAATTACAGCTGGGCGCCCTTCAAGATGTTGAGTTCCAAGGACTGAGGGTCGTTGAAATAGAAAGACAACTCAACTAATCTTTACCAGCGACGTTGCTCTGGGCTGCCACTCCAGACCCTTACACCTCATCCGTCCTATGTTAGATTTCCTGGCTTGCCTCGTGATATTAAAGTTCCCCTGCGCGATCTCGAAATCGTTCACGACAGCACATCTCAGCAACAAGAGTCAATGCCACCTCCTCAAGGTCGACCCCAGAACACTACAACACCAGGCGCTACCACCGCACAACACCAGGCGCTACCACCACACAACACCAGGGGCTACCACCACACAACACCAGGCGCTACCACTACACAACACCAGGCGCTACCACCACACCGTCAAACTTCTTCTCTCGGACAATTAAGGAAAGGAGCTGGCGTGATAGAAGTAATCTACGATCAGCTGACTATTGCCGAGTATGTGCTACGTCATGAAACTCACTATTTGAGGGTAAGATCCTGTTAGTTCACCTTAAAGAACTCATTATAATGGCGTGAACGTTTCAGTTGTCCGCTGCGCACGCATTATATTCTTCTCTCAAGTAAAGGAGGGTTGTGGGATCCGCGGTGATGGGCTCAATCTCCGGACTCTATCCAGCACCCAAGCCTTCTCATCCGCTATCGGTTCTGAAATTCCTGCCAGTTATAGTCAGCTATCAGATAACTTCTAGTAGAACTGTAACAGTAACAGATGCCCCAGAGGTACGCATACAAACATAGCACAAGAAATGGTCCCGGTCGATGTCGACACATGGAAAAGTTACGGCGATGCAGCAGAGAGCCTGCTTATACTTGGAGTTTGATGGTATCTCATTTAAGCGCTGCACCTAGAGCCAGTGTTTCCTTTTGTTATTTCGCTATGCATACACTTAAATCTGGTCAAATTTACTAATATGTGTCGTCATATAAACTGTCCACCAAACGATTAGTTTTATAGTCAATTTCACTAGTGCAGTTAGTCGCATAATAATTGGTTAAAATGATCAATCTATCTAGTCAAGTAAACGCAGTCAATGCGACTAATCTTTTAGTCACATCTACCACAGTGTCAGTAGTAATGGCTATACATATGTTATATTCTCACCTATTCGAATGGAGGGGATTGTAAATAGATTTCAACTGAAGTGTTCAAAATTACCGCAGCAGCTGGTAAAAGAACCGCCGCAAAGGTCAATCTTCCGGTACATCGGTGCATCCATCCACCGCTGCAGCTGACGCGGCGCGCATCTGTGGTTATGTAAGCAGCCTGTGGGATCCACGCCTCGCGGTCTCCCATCAAGGCAGAAAAGAACGCTCTCAAGGTGGTCAAGGTAACTAGTCAAATACCACCGGACCAGCCTTGCTAGTCATTGTGACTATGTATATGTATGCTCACAATAGTTAACATGTTGGACGACTTCGGCTAATGGGATATAACATCAATAGCCTCATTAAATTGTGAAACCTTATCTTGTACATGAGAAACAATCTAGGTTAGCAATTCTATGGCAATATATGCTTCTCGTCCAGCTGTTGTAAGATTTGTCACTGTAATTAACGACTGCCGATGATAAACTGATAATCAGCTTCACAGGAGTTTTACTCAAATGGCACGTCTATGCTAGTAGTAAAACATTGGATTCAGATAATAAGGCATTGAATTAAACAATTCTTTTATTTATTTCATTGTTTCTCTCTATAAAATAACATATGAATATAAGTTCCATTGGCGACTGAGACAGACGGTCGTATTGCGGATCTCACTTAGGGTTGGCATTTTGGTGATTTCATGCATATAAAAAGTCGTCGTACATTACATCTTTCATCATGCCAGCTCCAGTCAGTTGGATGAAGCAGCGTATTACAATCTTCTGAGTTAGTTTGTGGTTGGCCTGGATGTCAACTTGCGAATCCCTGATGGAAGGCAGTGATTTCAGGATACGACCACACCCAGCATTGCTTGTGTCCCTCGTCTGTTCCGTCAATCCATACGCGTGTACCTGTTTTATGACACCATGCCTGGTAGGAAATAGGAAATATGACGAATGCATTATTGTATAAGTGCTTGCAAATAATTCATTTATAAGCAGGACTCCTGTAATGTTTTGCCACAACTTAGTCTTGCCCGTTATACCATTGGTGATTATGTAGGAATTAACAAGCCGACTAGATTGTGAAGGCCAATTGGGAGCCAGAAGATTAATGGGATCGCTGATTGTAAGCAAGGACAGAAATGTAAACGCCGATTGTGAATAACGTGAAGGCCGATTATGAATAACGTGAAGGCTGATTGTGAGTCAGGCGAATAGCGTGAACCCTGATTATGAAAAACGACAGTAATGTGAACGCCTACTATGATCAATGAGAGTAATGTGAACGCCGCTTGTGAGATAGGAGATGAAAATGAAAGGCTGGTTCCCCTAGCTTTACCATCAAACAACGCCTACAAGAATAGTGGTTCAAGAAAGCAACTAGGACGAGGGAGACTCAAGCGCAACACGAGATGAAATTAGCCTCATTACACCGCTTGACTTTGAGATGATTGAGTGCCACAGTACGCCCTACAAGGGTGGGCATGTGTGCCACAGTCCGCCCTACAAGGGTGGGCTTGTGTGCCACAGTCCGCCCTACAAGGGTGGGCTTGTGGCTAAGTTGTTTTGGCTGATTATCTACGTCAAAATGGGGACGAATAGTAAAGACCAGATATGACGTTAGCAGGGACTTGCACCTTTGAAATGGCAACTTGGTTCGATGCACTTAGGCTTGACATCCTAGTTCCTGATAATAACCTGGCTGTGGTAATCGCCGATTTGGGTATCACTGTACCAACCGCCAACGATGCATAAGCTTCAGGTCCTTCGATTAAGTATGTACAAAGAAAACGATGTAAGAAAAAGTAATCAGTGAATGGAACTTTGTCATTTAGGAATAACATGGACCATATTGCCCACGAGAGACTGTGTGACAGGCCAGACCGGATGTGTGACACTCCAAACAGATTGTGTGATAGGCCAGACAGACTGTGATAAGAATGTTTCGTACTCTATCTGGCAGGGGGTTATTACCAAAAAAAACACAGATAGTAATAATCGATCCACAGTGCACTGTAACAATGCGAATCGTGGAACTATTGTGAGAGCTTTTGTCTATGATTTCTTTTTTGTTTCGCGTTTATTTACTTTCCGCTAAACTCTGCTTTATCGCCCATCGGAATGGCGGTGAACAACAACACTGCATTTACGAGGGAAAGCACTCGTCAAGAAGTTGTTGTTGATGAAGACCTATGCTTTGTGGTAAATAAACTCGACTTACTACCTACTGACCTACTGAAACAATGTTACACCTATGTCTAAACACGCACGATGACACGCGCATTCGATCTCTGTTCTGAGGCAAACACAATTCATTACCGCAAACGTCTTGGACCTGACAAAAACAGGCACAAATTGGGAGACGTGTTTTAGCTTATCCATTAAAAAGGAAATTATATATATACCAGAGTTCGCTTTAGTGAATGGGACTGCACATCCACCCTTGACATTTGACTCTGTCGATGTGTCTAGCCTGATGACTAAATTTCGTACCACTCACGCTTGAGTAGAAAATGTTGCAGGCTCAGAGCACAATATCTTCGGTTCACAATCTCTAATATAGGTGTGAGGATGAGGAGGGTAGAGGCCACTTCTGATGCAAATGGCGCTGGAAAAAAAGAACAACAAAAAGTGATAAGTCTGAAAATGTTCTTGTACTCACTGTGAATAACATATAATTGTACTACTTAATAACCACGAAGAACCCTAGATTTGTACAATCTCTCACAGCCAAGAAGCATCACAGTAAAAATCATGTCAAGAGCAGCAATCGTGTTTACCTTTAGGTATCTGTTGATAAAGTGAAGCGCTAGCTTACTGAAAAACTAAAGCTTGACATCAACGTTGAAACTGTAGCTGCCAAATTTATTACATATGCTTTATTCTATATTACCAGCACATGTCCAGGCCCTAGTATGTTTATTGCCAGTGAGATAGCGCCTAAGAGCTCACATGAGAGATGGTGGAGAGAGCCCCGTACCAAGCCAATGATTTCACCGAATGATGGTAGAGAAATGGTCTAGATGGAAGCAGATGACGTGCTAATTGCTTACAATAAAAATACGATGTGTCCGACTTTGCTATGCTCACACAAAACCCACCACCAAAAAAACAGGTTTTGCAATGCGTGCGTCTAATATGGTCGTGAGGATACTGGTTTATGATTTAAAATGATTATTTCAGTCCATACGGGGCTTCATTCTTAGGTCAAAAATAATTTGGTTAGATAGAAAAAAATCGAACTGGAAGTAAACTACGAAGATACCGTTACAGCTTTATCAAGAGAGTTACGTATTCATTTGACCGACAGAAGCTTTCGGGTTTTAGGCAACAATATGGCATACAATACCTTGCATATGCTATGAATATTGCTTTTACAACTAATAAAACGGACGCTCATAGCGTACCGAGAGTGACTACTATTTGTCTGCTGCGGTCCATACAACATTATTAGTCTAAGTAAAGCAGGTAATGGCTCTCACCTCATGACATATTACTCCAAAGTGGCATGATACACGTTACAATGAAAGGTACATAGATCTGTTCAGTTTGCTTTAAATAACTCCAGCTGATGCTCATGCTAGTTGCTACGAGTAACAAAAATGAAGCTGTTTGTATGAAGTCATCTGTGTATCATGCGGATGAAATTAGTTTAGGCATAAGTCTGTAGGCTATTTCTGCTGGAACACATGTATGCTTAATATCATGGGTAAAGAAGTGCTCCTTACAAAAGACACCCGAAGCCCTACACACTATATATACATCGGAAGACGTAATATACTGGAAGCTATATAACACTTGTACTTGGCGTTTAAACATGCAGTGGCATTGTCATTAAAGTACTTTGTAGTTAAGCTCTTCATCTGATTTTTATTTAATACATGGCAATTGAAACCATCAAAATGCATTGTTGTACTGAGAGAAAGGTTAAATTTACGTTGTGAGCTGTGTGGGTTGCTGTTTGTTGTTTGCAATAATTGAAATTCAAATTGATCTGCGTTCCCGTGACATATAAAAGTTCTTCGGCATTGCTGACAATATTTCATTGGGCTCATAAAGACATGACTTTCTAAAAATATATAATACGTAAGGTTATGCGTGGAGGCAGAGTCAGGTAGCATCTTGAAGTATTTTCAGCTTTCACTGAAACGTTGATAAATATTTCGTAATAGTAAATTGCTTGTTAGCAAGACCTTTATAAGACATAGAAACTGCTTATCAATAGGAGCTGTTTTGGTGGTCAACGAGAAATGGGATAGAAAGTTCTTCATGATGTCTACCACAGCGGAACGTGATGGTGGCATAGTGAAAAACAGCATCAAAGGAGGACCTTACTATTAAAAACCGACAAGCAATAGATATGTGTTTTGCATTGTGCAGTCAAGGATGCGCCGACATTCATTAATGAAAAGCATTTCATTTGCGAAAATGTGAAGTTAAGCGTCGTATAGCAGTCTATAATGACGCCACAGGTGTAATGTAGGATTCTCTACTGACCCCACAGGTGTAATGTAGGATTCCATACAGACCCCACGGATGTAATGTAGCAGTCTGTACTGACGCCACTGGTGTAATGTCGGACAAAATATGCAATTAATATAGAAATTATATTACAGGCATTGTATTGATTGATATTCAATAGACACTTATTAAACGTAGTTTCTAAGGAGAATCAAATTCATCGGGTGCGGTTTATGGCAGTTAACTTAGAGAAATGATATTACATGATGCCCTATATTCATACATATACAAAGCCAGATGACACAACAAGGCGGTGTTAAGAACTACTCACTGCGCATAAAGAATAACTGATTAATAAAATGATACATGAAAGGGTAATGATAACACGTGATTATACATTGTAAGGTTTGTACATTATATAAGTGCTTGGCATAGCCCGAGAAATTGCATCAATTATTTATCGCCCGTATACGTTTTGTGTTTGTTTTTGTTTAGCATTTTCCAAGAATGATTAAGTATGAGATTAATTGCAATCGATAGCAATATTTTAACAAGTGGCATAAATTATTCCGTTCTGATGATGAGCCGTTTCCTGATATATAAACATCCTTGTTCGATGTCTGCAGTTAATGTTACAGTTAACGGTACCTACTATGACATCAAGCTGCTGCCCTGCTGCCACCAATATAAGGACATTGCTTGTCACCAACAGGAATCGTGAAGAAACTGTGCAGCAAATATACCTCAAAAGCCTAATATTACCATTAATATTAAAACCAGACTTTTAGATTATGGAATACAAAAACGAATTTACCTTTGTATAATTTTACGCGCCTCTGACACACACAATACCCTGGAGGCGTGTTACTGGGATGATGCACACGCATATTATACATTATTTGTATCGAATTCATATAAGTGACTAAATGTATCTCAGTTATCTCTATTGAAATTGCATATTGCATCAACCAAACATGCAATATCCCCTTCTGGTCTTTTCTTCTGTTTGCCTGCGGTTTTTTCCGCCGAATATATTAACAAGCAATCCATAAGACAATAAGCAGATTGCGATATAAAATGGTATCTGGTGAAGCGGTACATTATATACGGAACAGACGAAATTAAATTTGCTCCAACCAAGTTAATTAGATGCAAGATTGCTCACATGGAAGCACTTCCCTAACTAATGCGCAATAGGTTCCAAAATGCCACCTCGATGAGAAAGTTATTTACAAAAAATGTCCAAATGTCTACTACACATGTGACCTTCCATAAATCGGTGGCATCATCGATGAAACTTTACATCTTTACATGTCTACCACGAGCCATATTTGTCCTATTTACCACGTCCGTTATATCAAAGAATCGGACTAGTCGTGGTCATCAATGTGAAAATATTTTACAGAAGCAAGGACCCAGGACAGTGTACTCTTTCGATTTTTATTGAAAGCGAGGATTCAGTTTAGCTAAGCTACACATCTATATTGTTTATTACCTAAGTACCTCTTGGACGCTTAAACTACTGTTACGTTACCAGACAATCTGTTAAAGATGGCGTTACATGGTTTAAAAAGGAAGACAATGGGTGAATGCAGTTAATTGCCTGGGCTAAAGATGGACTTAATAACGCCTATTTGCCGAGACAAAAATTGTAACACGATGTTCCAGGTGATTTCATCAGCACAATGTAAAAAACCGAGGTGTAGTAGTAGTTCATATTATCAGTCTCACATGAGAGACAGCAGCACATCTAGCCTAGTCTCATTACTTAGTTGATTGGGCCATCAAACTGAGTCAGTGTCTTTATCATGCTGCGTATTGCAAGCTGTCAGAAATAACCACTCCCTAATTAAGATAATAACGTATAAACGCATATCATGCTGCATAACCCTTACCGCTGTTCATATTAAACTACATTCTTTTGGTTTGTATATACGCAGTCATGTTGCTCGTACACACATACACATCCATTATTACTGCTTCTGCAATAACTATGAGAATAGTACCAATTGCAACATAACCCCCAGACGCCGTGAGGTCCTCAATCACTGCACAAAAAACCAATCAGCTCAACTTCATGTAATATACAGCAGCGCCACAGATAGCCAGGGGTAATGCCGTGGAGCTACTTACTTAATATGTATACTTAATATACCATCTGCTGTCAAACGTCTGTGCCAACTCGAAATAAGGAGTTAACGAAACAATATGAAATACGTGAAAGTAACAAAGAGCTTCATATCTCTGTTATACACTAAGCAACCCACCCCCTCACCCGACTTGATGGTCTGCCTCAGCAAACCACCCCCTCACCCGTCTTGATGGTCTGCCTCAGCAACCCACCACCTCACCCGACTTGATGGTCTGCCTCAGTAAACCACCCCCTCACCCAACTTGATGGTCTGCCTCAGCAACCCACCACCTCACCCGACTTGATGGTCTTCCTCAGCAACCTACCCCTCACCCGAATTGATGGTCTTCCTCAGCAACCCACCCCCTCACCCGACTTGATGGTCTGCCTCAGTAAACTCTGTGTAAGTACGTGAGTACGTGCTGGTTATTTCGATGCTGTCTGGTTTGGCAAGTTCATTACATGCGATTTCTTGAATCGTTATCAACTCTTCATCTACGATGGGAAATAACAGCTGACAACACGATTGTTATGCACTTTAAACTTACTGATGGAGATGGGTCGGTTGTGATTCTTAGGCATGTATAATTTAAGGATGTGGCTGAACAATAGATGATTATGAAAGGAACCTCATTGTTGTAATCACTCATACCTATTGTCAAATGCGCTACCTAAGTCTCGTTTTCGTGCCTAATCCTCTTGGTTCAGTTTGCAGTGTTGATATCCACATATCCTACGGACCAATGGTTATGTTATGGTAAGATATCAGGCAAGGGGTACTGCATCTGATATGGAATGACCGGAAGACAGAATTATCTAGTAAGTCGGTGGCTTTCCAAAAAGACTACAAAAATAGCAATCATTAATAACGCCATGGCACGACGCCCAATGACTGCAGCAGCCACTTTAAACTGACTATATGTAGTACAAATGTAATATGTCATCTAGTGAACAATCTTTGGCAGCATTTGTATCATTTGGAGGCATTTTAAGAACATTCTAATACAGACCAATGATGATGAATATGCTTGGTGAATGTGCATAAGTAAATGACACATGTACCAGAGGCGTATTTGCTAATAGCGTAATGGCAACAACTGTCGGCCCCCCTCAAGTCTTCTCATCACCAATCTCCTTCTCTGTTATGACTGTAAGCTTTCAGTTGTATTAGATATGGGATCCCTGACGAGTTCCAGGTAATTCATAATGGGCGTGCAGTTGATATATGCCCTGGCCAATTTAATGCACAGTGTTGTTATCAATAGCGGCACACAGAAAAACCCACAAAGCACAAATGCATAGTATAATGCAATTACCCGTAGTGATATTAATGGTCATACAACTTAATCACCAACAACTGAGGGTTTAATGGCAGGATCCAATCCTGATACAATTTCCGTTTTCAGCCATGTGGCGCCGGCAAAATGAAGTTATTTAGGCATGGCCTTGCAATTGTGACAGCTTAGTAGCGAAATATAAGTACTATTTCCATTGCTTGCATTCATTCTATCGCTGTCTGGATTCGGTCATTAGGAGGCTGATGCATGTGATCTTCTGAAATTTAAGGGGAATTCCCTTCATTTACTCAGGTAGCATCCTTGACATGCATCACATTTCATTTACATTGATCATAAAGCAATGTTAAAGCTAGTTTAACGAATATCAGCATTTCGTAACATAATGTGCATCATTTACAAATAGTTTGTCGTTTCAAAATGATGTTCAAATAATCAAATAATTGTAATCCCAAGTCTGTATTTAACTCAAAGCTAGAAATGTACTGTCGATGTCATAATCTGGTACATTAGAGTTTGCTCTAAAATAGTATGTATTTGAATTTTATGGAATAACCGTGACCAGATGACCAACAAACCTAAGATCGTCTGGAACACACGCATTTATCTCCACATCATGTTGTCCACATAGTATGACTATTAACGATCGATGATTACCCGTTATGGAAGGACGCTTATATTATGATAGATAATTGTTTCATGTCTTTAATGCGAACATATATTCAGTAATATAAGTCATGATACCGTATAGAGATAGATAAGAAATACTATCGAATGCAATATTATTCTGGTATAACGATTTATTGTGCTTAGTTAATGGATTGCCGATAGGGAATTTCAAACGGCAGTTTATTAATAAGAATAACAGTGGTCAGTCTATGAATATCGGACGTTTACCGTAAACAACGAATCCCTCGTCCCACGGATATATTATCCTTATAAAACGGAACACATCGCTCTTACATACTGATGAATAAGCGTCAATGCTGCCAACCTTTATGCTCCACGCTGCTAAAGGGAAAAACATTAAGCCGTATTATATCAACGAATATATCAACTGCATTGACGGGATATGACACAGTTACTATGCCTATCTCTTTGGTAAAGTGGCATAGCCGAAATTCAGAACGCTTCTTTTTACAGGGAACACAGCTTTGGCATATATATCGAATATTCACTAACTTGCCAATGTAGCAGCGGACTAATGCCTTCATATCACAATTCAAAGGGTCTGCATCTTTTGTCACTTTCAATTATCAGACTTTTGCAGGCCGGCGAAGCATTGAAACCAAGACCATGCACATTTGCCACTTCAGACAGGCAGTTTCAGAAAATCCGCTAGCCAGGAATTTCTGCAATCGTCGTCCTGCAAATCCCCAAAAGGTGCAAATTGTGTCGCCTGCATACCGCAGCCTATTTCTCTGGCGCCCATAACATATTCTCAATAAAGCCAACACAGAAGCGAAAATGGGACTCAATGAAAACCATTTATACAGAAAACAAAAAGCTATCAAACCTTGAGCGAGAGAGTGAGAAGAGGGCGGGTTGTACTCATTCGAGAGACAATAATGACGCAACACGACGCAACTCAATTCTAACCTTCCAAAACAAACCTGATGTAAAATACAATTCTCACATAAACTTGCACATCTGTTTCCGACAAAAACACTTGATATGATTGAAGGTTCAAATGCCATACACAACCATGATTAAATACACACCACCGCCTGACTACGTAGTCACCCCACAGCTTCAGGGACTCGGTCGCACAATAAAACAATTGAGTACAACCAACTGATTGACGGACAACTAGGAAACATTAACCAAATTAAGATGAACGTTTCACAATGTGACGGGCATATAGCAGCATCTTCAACAACTTAAATCGCCTTTGCTATTTTCACCCTCACGTTTAATGCACCATCTATTAAGCATCAACCGTACTCGAATTTCAAATGTGATCGAATGGGTACATAAAAGCATTTACTTGCCAAGCATTGCATTGCGTTAGCATAAATTGATACATGTAGGTTTAATGTGGGTGTAAAACAAAGGATAATGGACAAGTAATATTCATTATAAATGAAAATCCTGATCATCGGCAGATTCTTCTAATTTTATTTTTTTGGCAATCATATTGTTATAAAATATAGATCATTGAATATATAGGTCAATGTTATTCATATCTATATCTGTTCGACACTCATATTCCAAAATATCCTAAACATGGGTTTTACATTGAAATCGGTTTGTGTTAGTTCAACAGATCCTTTGAGTTAGGACGTCTGATTCAGTGGAATTTTATGATTGTGATCTCTCTTTTAAACAAAATATTCCAGTTTACAAATAGTATATCATGGTTGACAATATATAATGCCTTGGAATGGTCTGTAAATAAACCAACACAATGCATTCGAGCTTAAAGTGCTACCAGGTAAGTTATCTACAGACGTCATATGTTAACATCAAAAACATTTTCCATTTACCTTTTAAGCTATGCAGTCTCTGTTTCCTAATTAATTAACTACCTTTCCATTGCGCTTACACGCTTGTGTTCATACAAGCAAATGAGAATGCAGATAATCGAAACAATGGTTGATTAGGCCAATGTTGTGCTGTTGATTTCTGCAGATAGCATCTACTCATTATTATGCACTCATTACACAGCAAGACACATTATATCACATTTAGCACAAT
>CM067344.1:75748211-75758211 GCA_034190875.2 Urechis unicinctus | reverse complement strand
AAATCACTTGTCCCAGGCAAGTGGACAACCATTGGTGTCGAACCCTGACCCATTCCAAGCATTGCATCGAGAGCAGTAGTTAAAAACGCATAGCAAAAGGTGTCCCCGCCCCAGCAGGTACATTCACATAACAGTCAGGATCCATGAAACAGTACAGCGCACAATCCTTTTAAAAATCTTTCAATACCATGCCATGCGACTGTTGCCCATAATCGAGGGCTTCCGTTGGAGTCATTTCCATAGTTGTGCAACAGCAAATACTTCAGTTCATGTGAAAAGAGGTCTCAAACGGAGCGTACAAAAACGCGTGTCCAACCGCTAACAGATGTTATCTTAGTCAGCATTCATATTAGAAAATAAAGTTCGCTGATTTGTATCTGTGCATAGGAGAGTAGTGTCATCGACAACAAGCATCGCATGGGAGAGTAGAGTCATCCGCAACAAGTATCGCATGGGAGAGTTGTGTCATCCGCAACAAGTATCGCATGGGAGAGTTGTGTCATCCGCAACAAGTATCGCATGGGAGAGTAGTGTCATCCACAACAAGTATCGCATAGGAGAGTTGTGTCATCCGCAACAAGTATCGCATAGGAGAGTAGTGTCATCCGCAACAAGTATCGCATAGGAGAGTAGAGTCATCCGCAGCAAGTATCGCATAGGAGAGTAGAGTCATCCGCAACAAGTATCGCATGGGAGAGTTGTGTCATCCGCAACAAGTATCGCATGGGAGAGTAGTGTCATCCGCAACAAGTATCGCATGGGAGAGTTGTGTCATCCGCAACAAGTATCGCATGGGAGAGTTGTGTCATCCGCAACAAGTATCGCATGGGAGAGTAGTGTCATCCGCAACAAGTATCGCATGGGAGAGTTGTGTCATCCGCAACAAGTATCGCATGGGAGAGTTGTGTCATCCGCAACAAGTATCGCATAGGAGAGCAGTGTCATCCGCAACAAGTATCACATGGGAGAGTAGAGTCATCCGCAGCAAGTATCGCATAGGAGAGTAGTGTCATCCGCAACAAGCATCGCATGGGAGTTTACCAGACAAGCAGACAGATTATTCATGTATAATAAGACAAGAACAGGGCCTCGTACAGAGCCCCGGAAGCCGTATTGACTATCACATCAAGCGTGGTATTAGCTTGTAAAAATGCGTATAGTCGTTTATACATAATGTTGTCATAGACATTAGAAAGTATTGGTACGATCGATATTGGTCGATAATTAACAATTGATTGTCTTTCTTTTGATTTATATAGCGGTACAATCTGAGCTATCGTAAGTTCCTCGGGGAAAGTTCCCTCCTCAAGAGTTTTATTGATAATTATACAAAGCAGAAGGAAAATAGAGCGGGATAGTGATTAAAAGTGTTTTGAACTGAGAATACCATTGCCAGTAGCGTTGGAGCCTTTGGTAGAAGTAATTAACTTTTGCATTTCATGTTCATCGGTGGGAGAAAACAAATCCAAAATATTCACAGGGTTGGAAAGGTATTTGGTAAATGTGGTAGTAGGAGGTTTTTGTGAATGCATTGGCAAAATTGGCATAGTGTGAGCGTAATGCACTGGCTATTATTTGAGGATCAGTGAGCGTGGTGTCTTTTATTTGAGGATTAGTGAGCGTGGTGTCGTGTACTACAAATGTATCTGCTAGATTAATGAGTCAAGGATTTAAGAGTTTACCACGTTTTGCTGATGTAATGTCGATGAAGCATAGATATGTCATGGTAATACATAGCCTTGGCTTTCATTTTGTGGAATATATTTCTATGACTTATATATTTCATATGATGTTCATCTTTTTTTAGTTTTGTTTAACTGAAGTTTGTACAGCTTATCCAGGGTGAAAGGGGATTTTAAAAGACCTCGAGTCATCCAGGGAGATCTGATTCGGAATATATAAGGCTTAGTAGATTTGTGTTACAATTGTAAATTGGTAGGTGATCAGAGATGTCCGCCATAATTATACCAGACTTTCCTGATAGCATGTAAGATGATGTCCCATTGCCGCGCTTCTCGTGATGCTTGCCGAGCGCATCCATATTATGAGTAAAAGGGGTGATTTCCTGGGCACATCATATTGCTCCGGTAACTCGGTATCCATACTTACCTCTCTTAGTAAGCGCTTGTGTGGTATAATGCGGTGCTGGATGATGGCTACCTTGCGACGGTTATGTAACGTGCATCAGCGCTTCTCAAAGGCTGTGGGATATAATGAGGAGCATTATTGGGCCTCGCCTCGGATTTACGATTTACCTTGCAATAACCAATGCCTCGTCGGGAATTAGAAGTGGGGGGAGGTTAATGATGGAGAAGTACGAAGTGCAAATAATTCTCTGTAGCTCTGACTTCGCTTATTTCATACGATAGATACGGCCACGTATGCTTCTACAAACCAGAAGATAATGTTTATGATTATTCAAAAGATGCTAAGCAGGAACATTGTGTGATTCGAGGTTGTATTTGTATATTATATATATTGGGTTTAACTGTTCTGCTTGTTGTGATATAAAGTGACTGGCTCGTGGATTAAGCAACAGCACCACAATAGGCTCAGTGTGTTTGACAGACCATCAGATTTTACTTTACTTATGTCATTAGCGATGAATCGCCAGTCCTAAATTTCCTGGTGATAACATGATATGTATCGGTGACGGGTTCTCAGTTGCTATGGCCTGGATGCTCCTCGTTTGCTCTGACCGCTAAATCATCCAATATTAGCACTGGACTCAGTGATGTGTCTGAGTGATTGCGAAATCGAGGAAAGAGAGTCTGAAAAAAACAAATTACTCACAAACCAATAAATGTATAGTATAAAAGAGCATATTAACCGTAACACGGCGGGGTGTTGACAGCTGGTGCTTAGATCTTTACTGTTGTCAAGCAACAAGAATGTTTTATTTGCACCATTGTGAAGCCAATATCGCACAGAGTTAACCCAGTATAATAGAAGTGGGATATTATAGAATTCATTAGCACAGAGACGTTGATTGCAACTGCGCAAAGGTAACAATACTGTTTTATCGTAAATAACTAATTGAATTGAACAAAAAGCTGGCCTTCTCAAATACTGTATTCAAGCTTGATGTTATGAAGATGAGTTAGGGATTCTGATTAAAACAAAGGGGACGACATTCTCAAACTATGTATTCAATATTGACATTATAAAGTTAAATCAGGGATGCAGATTAAAACAAAAGGAATGACCTTCGCAAATACCGAGATCCTATTACCATACCAGTGAAACAGATCCAACTGAACCAGTGAGTAGATGCAATAATAAGGTTTAGCCATATGCCACTTGTAGATGACCCTTTATAGGCAGCCGAACAATTGATGATCGAATAAACCTCACTCGTGTGAAAATTACAACTTGCTGTTCGATGAACAAAGCTACCTCTGAACCTGTAGCAGAGTGCTACAAAAGCGGAATATAAATCCATTAGGAACAATGAGTCATAGATGGTGTTCGGGTTTAATGTGTAGAAATTCGATTGAAAATTGCATAGCAAAAAGAATAGATGGGTTTGAGGGGAAGATTGCGTGTAGGTGGTTTGCTGATGTCAATAATTTAGTGTCAGTATTTGGGTTTTAAAATGACACAGCTTGACTATTCTACTCTGTACATGTAAGTGTTGTTGATCGAACGCACTTGGGGTGCCCTGCTATTTAATAACTCCACTATATATTGTCGAAATAAAGACGTGACTACGTGCTTCATAGCCTGTACAAAAGAGCATTAAAATGTGACGGTTCCTAACCAGTTCCCAATGAGACACTCAGACACATTTCTGCTTGCAATTCGCGGTTGTGTCGAAAGAGGTATGCACTGCCACTAAGGCGACAGCTACACTTATGATGGACCTACATATAAATTCATCTCTTATGAAGTCAGTTGTATATTCTGTTGGTGTTCGAGGAAAGCTTTCCGAAATGTTGCTGCACTGAATATTTTGCTTTGTTATTAACATCATGGAGGCGTGGTATGATGCAACTATCTACGATACTACTCATGGTCATGTCCATTTCTTATCACGAACTGTGGGTTCAATGATGCAACACAAGAATGGGTCCATCTCGGTTAAACAATGACTATGTGGTGGCGGATAATGTAGTCATGGCATTGTGGTTGCTAGGCTCCGTAACGAGATATATGTCCCCTGTCTAAAGCTCTCAGGCAAAGAAAAGATGATGTCTTGAGGGCCTCATTCCTTTGATCGCCATTTGGATTGAGTCATCGCTAAGCTGGTACATGTGATCATCTAAACTAATGGGGTAATATGCTGCATTTATCGACACGGGCTCACAGATACAGCTTTAAATTCCTATAGTTATATGCAATAAAAGTATGTGTACTTGAAAGAGCTCGGTGCAGGACATATCGCTTGACTAATAGTGCAAGCGCTGGAAGGTGAAAATATACAAGTTGCGTTTGCAGCAATTTCGTAGCCTCAAAACAAACACAAAATTCTAAATTGACCGTGTGTATGATACTATAACGTACAAATTTATCATAAATTTATTTTTGATGAATTCAAATAGAACTATGTGTTATGTGCTATTAATCGGAAGAAACCAAGTAAAAACAGCAACCAGACTGAGAGCGCTGTAATCGGATTAGTACTACGTTTCTTATTATCCTCTGATTTAGATCAAGATCCAGCATCATTTTTGGGCATTCTATTGTTACATTAGTGTTAAAAAGATTTGGCTGGTGCGCTCAAAAAGCGTGACCGCGACCTCTCATAACCCGGCGGTTGTACCTGCTGTGAGCAGATCAATATGATTTAAAAACAACTTCAGCTCATTTTCACCCTCAGATAGATGATCTATCTACTGGTGAATGATATTCTGTTCTCTAATTCTACATCGTAAACCATCTGGTCGATTAATTCATTGCATTAGTGTTAGTACCATTTCTGTCCGATCATTTTGGCCACAATATGGATGGAGATGCTTCACAAGAGCAGCACGTTCAAGCGGTGGAGAACCAACGA
This sequence comes from Urechis unicinctus, assembly GCA_034190875.2. Classification (NCBI taxonomy): domain Eukaryota; kingdom Metazoa; phylum Annelida; class Polychaeta; order Xenopneusta; family Urechidae; genus Urechis; species Urechis unicinctus. Next base: position 75,753,215 of record CM067344.1, on the reverse strand, counting down.
CCCGTAACACTTATACTATATCATATATGCATAACACTTTACAGTTACCCATGGTCTTAATGGTGCTCATCGTGATAGATTTCCTTAAAATGGGAAGTAGTGACAGCACCAAAGAAGAACACTATTACGGAAATTGACAGAGATAGTGTTTATGGCAGGACATCACCCGATGGCGGTAATGCAATAGCCATGTGGCGCCAGCCGGTTTAAGTTAATCAGACTTTGCATTGCTATGGGTGCAGATGAGAAAGAAGTAAGTAATATTTCTATTGCACATATAGATTGGGTTCATTAGAACCGGTTGTCTGCTGAGACAGTGATAAATATGTTATATGGTAAATAATGTCGTCTAAATAAACTGATTTGTAATCAGTAAAGAGCTGTTGCTGATGAGTATGATTTGTAAGGATACAGCTCAACTTCACGCTCGATATTGAAAATAGTGACAGGTAAGTGATATTGTTTGTACACAGACCAGGTTTAGGGCTCTGTAGAGCTGGCAATTAATTAATTACTTGCGTGAATATTGTTATATGATATCAATGTTTCCTCATTTTTGCTCAGGGGCTGTTCATACATAAGCGATGACAGGGTACCCATCAACACCATAAGTTGATAATCCAAGCTCCATACATTAAATACATAATAAATGCATTATTTTCGAAGCATATCTATTGAATCAAATAATTTATTTAGCTATGCCAGTTATAAATTGCAAATAAAGAAAACTATTATCCTTAATGGATAATGCCGGTAACCTTATTACATAAAATAAATAACGAGCCAATATTTTGTCATGATCAGTATTCACACACAGTATTTATCAACCTAATTAAAGATAGAGATATTGCTGTTGAAAAAATAATGAACAAATCGGTCAATTGAAAGTTATTGGTTAATTTAACTACTTCCCTAGAGGAAGTGTCGAAGGGGAAAAGTACACGGGAGTCATTATATATCAATTTCGTAAATCAAACAGCAGCTGCAAAATTAAACAGAGCTCCTGGGACGATCATCCTTAAGTCCTGTTGCCGCTCCTAGAGAGTTATCTTAAAATCATGCAAAGCCCCACAGATGATCTTTACTTCAAGTATGGTCACCATGCCTTCAACGGGACATAGATCTCAAATAGAAAAGGGTTCAAAGGTGAGCTACGAAATTTGCCAGTAGAATGTTCTTCCGAACACAGTCACACATGCAATGGCTGATATATCTTTACAAGGGCGTTTTCGCTGCGATCTTTTACATGCATTTGAAATATTCGATTGTATGATAAATATGAGTTATTCATTTTTCACCTACGCAGCCGTAAAATGATAGTCAAGCCAGATCGCGGAAGAGTTTATAAAGCCACTTACATTACACTAGTTACAATCCATAGACTTGTGTTGGTTAGTCACAATAGCTGATTTATATTACGGACAAAGGGGAATAATCAATCGTGACTTAACGAGAATTTTTATCATTCTACGTCGAAAATGCTGCCATAACCATAACGATAACCGCACTAAAATGGCAATTAGTGTAGCCATATGAGATTTGTCTTTGTAGATTGGCGGCGATGGAATTGCTCACATATATGTCATTGTTATAAGCAGCTCGTTAATTATATATATACAGATTTATACAGTTTTTGTCACTATGTTGGTACCCATAGATTGCAAATACTCTGAACAGCTCAGTAATATAGAATCAATCATTTTTCCAATTTCTACGAAATCTGACATTTATTATTTCCAGGAGTCTACCTTCAAAGTACAGCAGGGATTTATGTATTCAATCGCCGTGCTGCATTTAATTTAATTTTCGTGTTCTGATTTGAGTCATGCTCGGTGACTGTTGAGGATGGGTAGAGATAGAGAGATAGAGAGAGAGAGAGAGAGAGAGAGATAGAGAGAGAGAGAGAGAGATAGAGAGAGAGAGAGAGAGAGAGAGAGAGAGACAGGAGAGATACAGAGATAAGAGAGAGAGAAGATTTGCAGGAGAGGAGAGGGAGAAAAAGGATCGAGAGAGAGAGAGATGAGAGACAGGGTAGATATCTATATACATAGATACGAAATAATATATGTATTACATATATTTATATATATAAATATATATATATATATATATATATATAAATGTATATGTATATATATACATAAATATATAACTACATTGACAATGATTGAGCAAATATCGAGATGCAGAAGAGAAAAAACCCGTTGGATGCAACACTTTAGATGGAAATCATTATGATGTTTATTTCCATAAATTGGTACTTATCTGCATTGTAATATTTCATAATAGAATCACTACAGGAGATACAGAGATAACTGAAATTTGCAGGGCAAAAATCGAAAACACAGGGTAGGCACATATACGAAATAAACTTACATAAGTTCATGACAACAATTTTGCGAGTATCCGGATGTTCTGAAACGGAGTATTGCTATATGCACGTATTATATGCCATCATATCGTCAGGTAAATACCCATTTCTAGCTTGTAGTGATCAAGGCTGGAAACAAATATATGCATCTCATTATCGCTAAACGCCAAACATCTGATTGTATGTAACGTACTATTATTTTCTAACATGTGAGCGGCAGCAAGTTGTCTAGCAGCGACTGGATAATTTGCATTTGCGTGACAATAACAGAATGATGCTACAATGGAACAGGAATTAACAGGAGTAGAGTCCATGTCAAAGTGTCGATTGACCAGATAGAATGCATCTAAGGCTAACGATCACAATGGCACGCCGGATTAGTTCCTACTGGCGGGTGGTCGTAAAGGGGTAGAATAATATATTTTAGTGAACAATGCATTAATAACAATGGCGAAGATAACAGGTTTTGAGGCGTTGTAGGTTCAAAGGTATGAATCAGCGTGGGATCAATACCTGTCAGGCAATGGTACACGTACGGGGGTTCCAAATGAAACAATTCGATTATTCTTATCATAACATGTAAGCATTGTTGACCAGGCTTACGTGGGATACCATGCTACTAAACCAACACCATATAATCCATATATGATTACGGCTGAAATAAAAAGTGATCTCGAGAGCCTAGAGCTGCTACAGAGCTTGTTCCAATGATCAGAAATATGTCGTTTTCCAACGAATGGTTATCATGCTACTTGCTTGGGGCTTTTTCATTGTAAGAAGAAAATGAGTATAACACTGGGTACAAAGGTGAAGGGGTTCATTGAATATTTACATTTGCGAAGTCAAGGTTAAAAACATTTCTTTTCGCCGAACATATTGAGGCTATTTGATGTATTATGCATTACGATGTAGAAAAAAAATTATCATTGCTATTATTATCAAACATGATATAAAATATGCAGTTAGCTCAATTAAGACTTTCGGAGCAAACATATGTTTTTAATGGCCTTGAGCGTATTGGTTATATGCTCTAGAGGTAATAAATCAAACAAGCATACTTGATGAATAAATGTGCATCAAGAACAATATAATCTATTTCTAAGTTTATTAGCTATTGGACATTGATGCCAGTAGCATATTCATCATCATAACCAGTGTAGATCTTTTCATCATCAACAGTGGTATTGTCCACATCCTCGCTTAAGTAGTAAATATCGTTAGAGATTTCACATATGAGCTATTGAAATTGGAATTCTGTCATTATCAGCTATTCACAAAGTGCTCCAACCGGGAATTTACAGCTAAAGGATTGCATTTGAAGGTTTTACGGTAGCGATAAATCCTTATAGTAGCACAATTACTACAGCCTAACAAAACAGTGAAGCACCCTTTATGTTGCAGGTAGAGGGAAGTATTAAGGTTTCAATCGTCAATTAAACCTATTTACATCCATGTGACGGTCCCGTCTAAGTTTTGAGCTTCTCGAGTCTCCTACTTCTCCACCCTGATATTACAAGCCGATGACACCATAGGCTAATCTAGAAATCCAAATATTTATATATATATATGGATTGATGTATACATATGTACATTTATACTTAAACACGTAAATATATTCACATAAATGCATATAAATATATATATATATATATATATATATATATATATATATATATATGTATATATATATATATATATATATATATATACATATTAATATATATATATATATAAATATATATAGATAGATTATTTATATAAATAAATATAAGTATATCTATATACATATATATACGAGTATAAATATATATATATATATATATATATATATAAATACATATATATAAATAAATATATAAATATCGATATCTATATGTATGGATTGATGTATACATATGTACATTTATACTTAAACACGTAAAAAAATATTCATATACATATATATATATGTATATAAATATATATATATATGTGTATATATATAATATATAAATATATATATATACATATATTTATATAAATATATTTATATAGATATAAATATATATACATATATATATATATATACATATATATATAAATATATATATATATAAATACATAAAAATATATAAATATCTATACATGCATACACATATTGAATATGCATATATACGCATATATATGTAAACATATATTCACATGCCGTAAATATATAACAATGTACATATATATCAATGAAACGATATATCAAGGTATATTTATTTATTTATGTACATGTATCAATATAACATATGTACGTAAATGTGTATATACATTTATACATTGATATATAAATGAAATCCATATATGTTTCAATATATATGTAAGAATAGCCACAAATACATATACCTATATGTTCATATTTATATATTTATATATCCATCAAAGTATGGATCCATATATTATATATATTAATATATATATAGATATATATATATATAAATTTATATATACATATATATATATAAAAATAAATATATAGATACATATATATATATAAATATACGTATATATATATATACATATATATAAATATATATATACATATATAAATATATATATAAATATATATATATATATATTATATATATACATATATATATGCATACAAA
>CM067344.1:75695711-75743211 GCA_034190875.2 Urechis unicinctus | reverse complement strand
TGGTTTTAATGTGTACAGTCGCCTCACCGTCTACTTTTGTGAAAGGGTAAGCGTACTGTAGAAAAGGGTTTTCGTTATGGTTCTTGCCTGCGTGATGTCTTTGTCTATTCGGGAGGGCGCAATCTGGTACTCTGCTATGTTGAAACGACACCACGACTCTAGTCAAATTCGCCCCTGATTTCATTAATGGTGTAAACATAGGTTAATTCAAACAAAATGTAACTGGTTCTGTTTATCCAAAATGGTGTTAAAAAGTCACGACGGTTATTCAATAGGTGACATACAATGCGACAAATATGAAATGGACAGCAACTCAATCAATCCCGAAACATTGCTTCCATATTAGCTTGCACCATTGATTGACTCACAAGGAACTTTGTATGTAACCAATTGTATTATTATCGAGAAGAACAACACACAAAGAAGACGTTGTCTGACAATCTGGAGGAGAAGCAACAAATTTGTCAGCGAACCCTGTTATTCGAACTTTAATGGAATATACTTTTATCTTTTAACTGTAATTGCATAAATTTTGATTTATACTTTGACTAATTCAGTGTATGAGTGGAACTACAATAGAATATTTGATGGCAGTACATTTAATCACACAATCTGCAACTGATGAGTGTTTTGATAAATAAATATACCAGCTGTTCTGTCTGTGCTCTATCCCACTTCATGTGTAGGTTGTTAGTAATCAAGAGCGATGTGGGGGGGGGGGGGCGCGGTTAAGTAGAGATACATCGTGGACCCATTGTACAGCATTATGTATGAAGGGGTCGAGCAATTTAGATACTGTTTATGTAAGTATGTGTTTGTATGTTTGTGATGGTGCACGTAAGCCTCAACTGGCGGCTTAGAAAATGTTTCGCAGTTTATGTATACATAAAGGCAATTACACACATTTAAGTCTCTGTGCTGTATAATTTAGATTTCAACAATGCATTTTCCCAAAAAGAAAAATGCGTTGCTAGCCAGTAAATCCCCATGACCTAAATAATACGATAGTTAATAATACAAGGAAACATTTATGTTTCTATGGTACACCCAACCCAAATCCTACCTCATCCCCCCCCACCACCCCTACACATACACCCATCCACACACGAGCGCGCGAGCACACACGAATGCACATGCACACACTCACGCATGTATATATACAATACCACGTTCTCTATTTCTCACAATCATCCGCTAGTACACCAACGCACACATACACAAACATTAGAAACCCTCATCGAGTCGATAGTTGTATCATCCCCATACTAACCGCCTGCTTAGCTACGAAACTATCTATCATCCACTATCTAAACAAAAGGCGTTTTAAACTGTGGTGGATGCAGGCATCTGGGTTGCGCTGAAGTGAAACAGATATATGCCGAGTCTTGAAGACAATAACTGTGCACAAATCAACCTTACTCACGACCTGTCATCGCATTGACTTTTTAAGACAACTTCTATTCACTCTGATAGACTTTGCTTTGGTCTTTGGATTTATTGTTTCATATACAATTACCTCGTCTGCCGAATAAACTTAAATGCTGGCTCACTTACTGCTTCAGAATTGAATTACAAACTGCAATAATTTGGCGATAATGTGAACCATAAAGCAAGTTGTGCATTGTGGTGAGCAATTGGAGTCGGTGTTGACATTCAGTTGATACTTAGGAGAAGAGCTTGAACCGTCGACGCCGGCAGATTAAGCAATGCTTAGTAGAAGTTGTTGGTCAGATCAGCCACAGAACGGATGAAATTATTCTTCGCGGTCATGTAAATCTAGGTAATTTATCCAAACCTGGGTGAGCCAAATTAATTTACTAGCTAGTCCTGAAAATAAACCTCTGAACAAAACTCCTTTTCTAAAGCTCTAGAATGCTCTACAATAAACTGAATATATTGCTGCTACTATTTTTGTCATTCAGCTGAAGCTTCACATATAGTTACCGAAAGATTAAGCTTTAACGAGAGCAAAGGGAAGAAAGTATTACTGAAAAAAAACCAATAAAGATTTGATTAAAAGTTCACAGGAGTATACTCGACACTATATGTGCTAGCAAATCGCTTATGTCAGAACTGTGTACGACAGCATCTTATATGATTTATACTGACAGTGTGCTATGTTTGTCGGCAGCGAAGACATCGACGAAGAAGATATTGTAATTCCTGCGAGCAATGAATATCCTGTACTTGATTTCAGAAATTCACACTCGTAAGCATAACAAACCCAGACGACGTTATGATAATATAATAACTTGTTTCCACCTATTTACAAATTCAATTAATAAACGGAATAATCATGGGCTGTTTAATTTGGATAAATGTGTCTCATCGGCAACTGCAGCCATTTGCGTGTGTTCATAAACATTTATCCTGCAACAGGAATAGACAGAGTGTAATGAATGGGAGAGTGGAGTAAAGGGTTGGTAACCGACGCGATCTCTGGAACGTCGTCGAGTAATATTGAATAGTTGGTTACATCTGATTTGGATTCGGAATCTGATTTGGTCGGAGTCTTAGACAGAGACTCCAAATTAACCTCTCGAATACATCAAAAAGGTGCCTTCTGGATGATGCAACCAGTAATCATCATCAGACTCTCAATAGCATTTTTGTTTATATTGCGCCCTTATTTCACCATGCTGATACTCGAAATAGTGGGTTTATCTACTAACTCGTGATGTAACAATGTTACACCATAAGACCTTCGCACTTAATTCTTCCTAATTGTGGTTTTTAGCGGATGTTCGTAGCGATTTCCGAGTTTTTATCTACTTGAAAAGCTACGATGCAATATAACCTGTCGCAACCTGTTGATTTCAATGGAAAACCTGAAGATGACGTCCATGGATTAGAGATTATTATTATTAAAGTTTTGTGTAACAGCGGGATATTAAAAAAAAATATATAAATATGATTCACATACCTGATTTACCGTGAAACCGCTCCCTACTGCTTTTGCGGGTCATGTTTCATGCCACCACATATATATACTGCATTACCCTCTATCGTTGATTGTGCTAATTAATTTATTAGTATGATACAATCACAGGCATCCAACTTGGCTTCATGATTCACCACGCAATGTGCAGATGTTTACCTTAAATAGTGCACTTTAACAATAAGATTGATGCGTTGCTAAACTGCTCGAGGTTGGCTTGCAATTATCGATTTCTTCATTAATGTCAGTGACAGAAGAGTCACATGAAAGACCTCTTATTGTATAGTCTACATGTGCCCTGATTACAAATTCGAGACGCATAATAATATTTGTGTGTGAACAATTAGTTTCTGCGAATTATCTTGCGGCTTTCTGATTACGAATAATTCACACGTTCTCCCTCGCCTGATTGTGATCACATATAAAGCAATGCTCTGCCGCTGGAACTAGTTGTATTGTTGGCGATAGCTATCTGCATACGCACCTCACCGACATCTATCGATAATCATTCAAAGTCCGTTATGACATCTCCGGTTGATGAAGCCGTGTATGATCTTTAATACAGATATGGTGCTTTTTAACGGCGGCTGTCATCGAAAGAGAAAAAGGCTGACAGATCATCATATTTGGTTTATTTCGCCGTTCTTTTTCACGATGTACGAATTTTTCGAAAAGTTGGGCTGGTAAAGTCAGTATATTGCTGCTGTTTAAATAGGATATTACATCAGCAGAAATGAATCGCATGGCAAAGGAATATAGGCTGCCGTGTACTCCTTTATATTTTTGTTCCGCCATTTGTTTGACTTCAGGATGAAATTCAATACTTGTTGGCTCATCGAAAATCCAGAATTTCGCGTTTTTATTTGAAGTACATAATTGGCCTCATTAATTTTGATAGTGGTCAAGATAATGTTTACTTTGTTGGGATTGTGGCGAATTCTTGAATACATGAGATAAATTCTGTCTTAACAGTGAAACCATAAACTTACAGTTGCATCAGTTCAACACAAAATTCAGCACAACAAATTTGAGGACCAAATTTCTTGATGCATCATTGAATCAGTAATTGACCACCACATATTGGATTGTGTGGGTCGTACTGCGTAGATGACGGTCGGCCACATTTATACCAAAGAGCGCTCTTCCTTTTATATCATCAGTGTTATGTCTTTGCATCGGTTTCACTTTCAAACATAGGCAATGCATACGACACATCTATATATGACGAAAATACACCAGTTGTACGATGGTAACAGCCACACGTTAAGCAACTCTCCTGCAACTGCAGATCGCGAACCCGCTATCACATGCTATTATAACATACGACGCATTCCGTAGCGTATGCCTATGTCCCATGAGTACCACAGGTGCTTACGAGCCTCGTAAGTTCTTGCAAGGACGACAGGGGGACCGTGGGAGCCCGTAAGAGGATTTAAACGACCTTCGGGCCCGTAGAGCCTCCGTAACAAAACCCCGCCGGCCTCACATGGGCCCCGCATGACTGCCTGGGGTTTCTATGGGCTTAAAGCCGTGAGGAGCCCGTGTCTGAGAGTAGTTCATCTCCATCTTATGACCACGGGCTCTACGGGGTTTGTATGGGGCCTTACCTATTTTTCAACACACGATTGAAACACGAGTCAATAACTGAAATAAAGCCCTAACACTTATGTACACACACTTCAATCCTTCTATGCCACAAGCACTACAGCTTTGATAAATATGTAACAGCCTCAAGTGATTGCGAGATTAATTAATAAATATAGCTACACCGTAAACATGCATCCCTCAAGAGATTGGTAATCTGGCCACACATGTTAGTGAATAATGTCGCAGATAACGTTAAGGTGCTTATTGATGCCCCAAGGTGTCTCACTCCAAATAGCAACGCTGTTACCAAATAGACGAGTCACCAGAAGCAGCTGTTACAACAAATGTAACACCAGCCTGTGGCACCTTGCAATGACAACTTACACATACGTGTTGTTCAATTAGAGTGCCATGCAACAGCGTAGCATATCAGTCATACTGACAGGGAATATTAAGCGAGGTGATATCAATAGTAATCATGACGTACACTTTCAGTTGTCCATAAATTTCAAGGCGGCCCTCACCTCGTGTGGACTTGCTGTAAGGGTGGCTACACGACATACGTAGCTCAGAAATCATGGTAGAAACATACATGTGAAATCTCCCGAGACAGCGATATTGAATGTGTGCAACACAGTATGCAGTGTTGATTCGAACAGCAGCTTGAAGCGCATAAGAAATATTGCATCAGATCGGTATCACAGATCAGATATATTGTTCATTTGTATTATACATAGACTCCAATTCCCATGTGAGATAATGATACTTTATTACAGTAGCCAAGTGTCATATTATGTTCTATTCCCACCAAGCGTGACACTCCAGCGATGATTTACTGGCTCATCAAACATTTAAAAAGACATTTCATTTGTTTGGTTACGAAATGCAGTACAACAAACGCACAGGCTAATGTGTAGATTACTACTTAAGCAGATTCGTTAAAGGCGTCGATTCTTGCTTATTCCATTGAAGTTCATATTTGCAAGAAAGGGAATGAACAGATATCTGGTTAACTCTCAGGGACAATTTATGAATGGTATGCCAAACTTGGAACATATGACTCTAGTATGCACTATCTACGTCGACGATGTAGGTCATTGCTACTCTGGAGAACATCCGACACATAATGTTCGGGAGCTTAATTTGGTGGTGGTTCAAATTTGTAACAAGCAACAACTTGGCCTCAGGAAACTATTTTTCGGGAATACCTAACCTAGGCTGATTTTGCTTACGAATGTGAATATGCCAAAAATTATTACATCAGGTGCATGCCTACGCTATCATGGGAATTGTGACACTATTTAATAATGCAAGATGCAAGGAATGTTTATCTTATGAGATGCCGGGATAGATTCCCCATCATAATCAAGTTGCCATGCGCCAGGTCCTTTGCTCAGCACCTTATGTAAAAAAAATAGCTCTCTTTTTCATATATTGCTCATAGACAAAATGGCATTCATTTCGTATATAATTTTTTCCAACAACATGTCTTCAATTAGAAAACGTTCGCGTTGCATAACAGAAGAACTGACTAAAGTAGGTTGTGTTTTATGGTCTCGCAGGCGAGATGCATATGCCAATATGTGTCTAAGTACATTGTTTGACCAAGACAACACATCGACCCTAATTGATTTGTTCCTATGCGTCGTAATTAGCGTGATTATCCAGGGGATATCGTTTGATTTGCTACCGAGCTTTCCCCCCGAACAGGTAAATATGCATGCTGCCAACCGAGTAGACGTAATGACCAGTTTATCGCACTAAATCAGTTAATGACGGTTACTAACAAGCCATTATTCCATTATTCATACGGATCGTATGGTCCTTAGATCGTATTATTCATGCCACTTTCAACTAGTGATGTTGGTCCAGCACAGAGACCCTTACATGCATTTCTGCGCATACGCAAACACGCATACACATACACATGTATATTAGACGTGCACGACGGGTCTTTTGTTGTCGTATCCTTGTACACACCGCCTACTCGCTTAACCACGTCCACTTAATCGTCAGCAACATTCACAAACAGCGCCTTTTAAGGTTGTCGATGACGGAATTTGCCTTGCTCGCTATTCTCTCTTCTTGAAAAACAATACCCGTTTCCCATCACGAGACGACGTGTATGCCATTACCGTGTTTAACGGTAATGTTATTCGCTTTGATTATCTTGTATTGCGTTTGCTATTCCGCTCTCGCAAGCAGGCAGATTAAGTATTGTCCGTCCCACACTTAGGTTTATAATTGTTCATATAATTGATTGTTATGTGCATCGATCCCGCGTGGAATGTTCGACCGTCTTAAACCACTATGATTGAATTAATTGGATGAAGCACAGTGCTTAGCATTGTGCACGCCATATTACCGTCAATATATGGGCGTCTTCTGTATACATAACTTGACGAAGAATGATTGGTTGAATAACCGTGTTACCAGTGTGCCAGTTGGGTGGTATTTATTCCTTATTGATATTGATGTGCGTTGTACCACGTGGGCTGCAGGAGGAACATTACTCTGGCAAGCGACATTACAAAGTCTCCTTGGCGTATCGATTAAACATCACAAAAACATAATGATTCTGAATTCAACAGTGACTCGGTTAAACATTTTGTGATTCGATAAGAACCAAATGTTATGAATGATATACTCCCCGTTCACTCGACGACAATATAGGTTGTATATCACGGGAGGTGAGGGATGGCATGAGTTGTATAAATAGCGAGATGAGCCGTTGGTGCTGTTTCGTTGTCAATGTCAATATGACGCAATTCTCCACTATAGCCATTGCCTAGATGATACGTCTTAAAGACAAAGGGAGTGCACAATGACATCGATAAATCAATCTGTATAATTGATCTGTTAGCTAAGCATCAGACCGACTTGTATTTGCGTATGGTTGGAATTCTTGCTTAACGAAAATCTGAATTTTTCTGATTAGCATAAGCTACTGATATCGGAGGCCTGGCAGGTAATATCGCGACAAGATAGGCTGGGCGTAGCTACAGTTGGTCAGAATACTAATACCTTCTGATGATTTATGTACCTTTGGGTGTCAGATTATATATCTCGGGTAATTGTTTGCACTTGCTGGCACCCCACGTCATTTGTTTCTTAGGGTAAGCACTGCGCATTATGTGAACTTACGCTAGTGTTATGTGTCATATGACGTCCTTTGATGTGAACACACGTGAAACGTTTTCACATACACTTCTAGTTCCAAACTCGAATTTGTTAAAATACTCGGTCAAAACAAATATGATTGCAATTTTTAGATACACGATAGAGCATACGTTTAACTATACGCATGTGTTTGGGTCATAATACTGTTAGTGTGGATATTATTAGGTCAATATGAGGGATAGTAACATTTTAGATGTCAATAACCTTCTCGATTCCGCAATATATATTATACGTTCCTTAGTCACTAATTACATTTATGAGAATTTGTTCCAATTGTGTCTTAGAGAACTGATAGGCACCATATATATATTTCATTATTTTTATACAAGCGAGAGAACAACATGAACATTCCATAGCGTCACTTGAAGCAATGTAAGAGAGTAGAATTACAGCAGAATACACGTTCAGCATTTGCTGTTGTGGTTGTTTCTTGGAAAATTAATAATATCTTATGTTGAGACGATTAAGCACAATCTTTGTTATTGTGTTTGATCCATCGAAGCAGAGGAGCCTTATCTCAAATGTTACGCATTATCCAAGACCAGCAAAACCCAAACGAAGCAATATACGACAACAGTGACACAAATAGACAGACTCTTTGAACCTTTCCAGGAATTTTAGACTTGATATCATCAGAGTAAATTTGCCAAATTTTGAAATCATGTTAACTTAACTGCAGAATGACACGATCAAAAAGTGATTGCACTAATAATATAAAGTAATGGGAGATCTCAAAGAGAATTATCAATATAATTAATGTGAAATTCGGTCCAAGGGTATGTCAAATAGTAGGCAATAAATAATACCAAACCGCTTATAGTTGCACCGAGAGGGTTCACAGAGACTAGCACCTCCGTGGCCAGTTGGTGAGTTAAGAGAATTGACACTGCCTGGTGGCGCTACCGCAAAACAATGACAAACATATGGGATCTAAATCCGATAGACGTGGAGTTTGTTTCGAACGGACAAGGTGACCCAGCTCACAATATTTACCCATGAAACCAATATGCTAATCAGCTAGACAACCGTTTTCAGCTATTCAAAAGCTTATAGTCGCACAGTTTGTCTGGCAGGGGCTCAAGTAAGCCATCTCAGCATGGGGGTAAGCTCATTAATATTATCTCGTGGGCAGTAATCCAGCGAATAATCTGAAAATATTTCCGAAGTATGAACCCTAAACTACTATTGCTCTGGCTTAGGGTTTGCATATATAAATAATTTGGTTTCTCGGTTTTACATGAATGCTTCTTTATCTTATATTAGTCAAAGAATTAGTGTTTCCAATCAAAAGTTGTGATTGGAGTAATACTGCTGGTATAGCGCCAACAAGTGGTACCAATCGGTTATATCTGTCTTATCGCCCCTAATCCGTTGTATTCCTGGTTGAATGGGCTTTATCTAAGATCGACATGCCGATGTTTCCATATTTTATTCCAGACTGGTATATAATAGCGTAGATTATCAGGTATACTGACAGTGTGATATGTGTGCAATTACTCTTTTTTTCAATGCATATCGTTCCTTCATTCGCTTTAAATCCATTGTTCAAAATTCCTGATGTAGGTAAGTGTACCCTGTCGTAAATTACCGGCCTTGACCACAAAGCCTTTCACAATATCGGACAGTTGCGATATTGTGGTGTACAAGAGCAGCAATACATCCACCGGCATAATGTTCTAATCATCTCTACCGCTAACAGCGGTGTCGCACTCCATCTAATTTAGTGCGTTAACGACAAACGTAGGCTTTCATTGTTTTCAGTTAATCTTGTTATACAATAGACAACTTCGGCACAGATTTATCAACAAGAGCAACGTTTCGCTGTTACTGCATGAATACGTCGGATGTTTAGTGCGGCTGAGAGGAAGTTAAGGGCTGGGAACCGGGTACAATCCAAGGGATATATTGTAGGGAAATGGTGAAAAGTGGGTTGTATTGTGAAGTCTGAAGCACCAACGCCTTAATAATGGAGGAGGCATTGGGCAGTCTTAATACTATTACGTGATGTTAAACGTTTGACTAAAATTGATGTTTATTCTGCGACCTTTATTCCATCGTGCTGTGTGGTGCTATGACATAATGATAGCCTTTGCATGGTAGTATATAAGCTTGAACATTTGTTTTGTATGTATGCGATGGTGTTTACAAGTCGGGTTTGTTGATCGCTGGAAAATAGCAGTGTATTCAGAAGCAATGTCTCTGGTGTTGTCAGCATCATGTATCTTACAGTCTAGCAAAAATACGAAAGTGCATAATGAGAAAAGGATGGGGTTAACATTCAAAACATAATCAAGCTTGTCGAGTTACAGCAGGATAGTATCAACAGCAATCAAGAGACACTACGGAAAGCCAATGCATTTCAGCATGCCCCTAACCTCTACGAGATGAATTGTAAGGGTGTATGCAGCATATATAGCATAAATCAGAACATTTGGCGAGGCTTGTGTTTATAGCACCCAATCAATAGTCCGAACTCTTGTGTATAACATTATGAAGATTTATAGATTCATTCTATTTCACATAAATACATTTTACCGTGGGTTGTTTGGCAGATGTCAAACATCATTTTGGAGTGACTCACCATGCTCATCTAACAGTAAAGTTGCGAAAGGAAAGCGACCCAATTTGAAATCATCTGTCTCGTTTATTTAGTTTCGAACTCAAGCAGGTGCATTGGTTCAAAAGCAATAAGTTGGCCTTAGCTGCCACTTGCATGTTGTTAATAACAACACAACCAGTTGTTTCTTGCTTTATTCTACAAAAACAGCTTGAATGATTTACCTTCATCGACCTCTCTGGGGATAATTGGGGATAGGGGTCGGTAATCAGTATGCTCTCCTTAGGATGATGCTGTTATACGAGAATAGTGATAAATCTGCTGTGGTGAGGAAAAGATTAGTACGTGTTGCGCGCGGCCAATCGCCTTGGATCTAATGCTACTGGGGTTCTAATAAGGCATCAGTATTCTCTCATTGCTATAATCACCGCGCCTGTAATCTTTATTTCACTGCAGAAGGTCGGTCTCATCATTGTAATATTTTATGCTCACGTGATTTCCAAAAGATGCACTAGAGGTATGTTTCTGTGTCGGTATTTTGTTCCGAGCAAATAGGAGATATTGTTGTGTCTATGTGTGGTAAGGTTCTCTTCAATGAGCTGTCCTCGCACAATGAGCTGTGCTGACTGGTATATAACGCATGTTTGTCCATATCAGTATGAGGTGAGTTAGATGGAGTGTTACATAGAATGTAGCTTTCCTGGCAATGTTATATGGTAAAGAGTCAACGATGATCCATTATTTGCGGCGAAAAAACATTGCATAAAGGCGGTAGTGCATTTACCGCTAGAGACATCCGCAGATGCATTCGATTGAGGCATTACATGTTAAGTGCTATTGTACTTAAACTAGACGGGACTCTCCTCAGATTAACATAGTCACAGCAAACGCTCGGCAGTCACAAATAGCTGACCAATATATAACAGTAAAGAAAGGAAAGTTGTAACTTCCATTTATCAGCGACCATAAATGACATTTAACAACACTCTCCATCCTGTTTGTTTTCATGTTACATGTGTATAATTCAGCCGCCGTTTTCGATGCTTTAAAGACATAATATTGGGTTGCACTAGTTTTAAATGGTGAATAACGTACGATATGTATCATTGGTTAAGATTAGCTAAGGCAGTAGCCGGAATTATGTGAGAGACAACGTGTGACAAAGGGATAAATATGACACCAGTTTTCCCGATAGTGCGTTAACACAAGCACGAGGCGATAGCAATCGCTTTTATCCCCTTTCATCCACAACGCCACAATATGTCAAGTAAACTTGCATTCTTCGTCGACATGAGCTCTATTTGTACGCATGGATATGAGACCTGTTTTCATGTTCGCTGCCAATGATATTCATCTGCATGGCGTTGTTCATATCTGTGGCTGCAAGGAATGGACAATATTGCTGCCGGGCGAATGTGTAGGTGATCTAAGAGATTGGCGGCAACACAGGCTCTTTGATCCAAGTACGTCCTTTCATCAAGCTTCGCACGTATTTTTATTGCTACTTAATTCTTTCCCTTACCTACTATGGCGACATCTGCTTCCATTTAGATATGTGGCCTCTACGTTTAGCATAGCTGATAAGAGCGGGTATTTGGATGGAATAAGACCTCCCTGGCAACGCGATGTCGTAATGAGTCAAGGTGGGAGTATTCTATTTCGTAAGACGATGAACATTACAAGGAGGCAGTGGTGTATTGCGGAGAAGGTTGCCTACAGACGCCGTCGATTGAAACGCGGAAGGTTGTGGCTCAAGCACCAGAAATATGTACTTATTCATATCCATTTTATGCTTGGTTCTATTCGACAAGAGCGTCACATTGATTTGGCTGCTCAATTTGCTCTTAAATCTAATTATCCAATGGCTTGACTGGTTCCAAGATTTGACTCAACCTAATATGCGTGTAGTTTTTAGGTAATCATATTGCATGTCTGAGTCGCCTGTACCAGCGATTCCTTATGGGGCGTAATATGGATAGCCTAGGTAATTATCTGCGGTGCCGACTCGTTTGGTTTGTGAAGACGCAATATTTGTTTAGAAAGCGCTCGGTGTTATGGTGCTTGAAAACGAGCTCATATTGAATTCCAGATAATAACGTAATTAATAGGTTGCACAGCAGTTGATTAACTGAAGTCTCTAATGTCGCATGACTGATTGAGAAACCCTCTGTGGGCGTCTTGGTTAAATCTTATCAGGGATTTTATGACTGATAAGCTAGCATTGAATAACGCAAATCATAGGTCACAGGCAGTACTTCGTCATGTACTATTGCTGCGATATTCTATCAGCGCTTGTAAATATTCTAGGTAGTGAATCCTAGTCTCCGGTGTCCTGGTTTGATATAATTGTGGAAAATACTCATGATATCCCAGGGTGTACGAATAAATATTTGCTGTCTCACTGTACAAATTGGAAGTGGGGGTTTCTTCAGTTGGATGCATTTTGTATTAGCGGTTGTCCTGTTAGTCGTAGTTCCAAAGTTTTTTCTTGTCTGCATATACATATAGCCTATTTTGAACATGGGTTTTGTAGACCGATCTATGCAACGAGTTTTTGCCAAGTGGGTACCTGCAATTAAGTTAGCTGCCCAAGCATCTCAATCATCGTCATCTATCACTGTTCTGAATAATTGATTATTTCAGTTAGTGCATCATGCGAATTCCAGAAACCATTATTAAAGCTTCAGACACAGGTTTCATTGATGAATTACTTGCGATATGAAGTTGTAGTTAATATGAGGTGAGGCAGTAGCAAAAATGATATGGACGAAATTGTGTGACCATGGAATAAATATAGCATCACTAGTTCTCCCGATAGTGCAGGATAATAGCACCAGTAGTGTCATACTAAAAGGCAGTATTAATCAATGTCATTATCTATTACCGCCAACGCCATAGTAAACCAAGGATGCTGAATATCATCACCTTCTTAGTGTGATAGCATGACAAAACATGGATGAGTGTGTTTGTGACAGAGGTGTCACAATTATGCACCAACATTCAGCAAGAATCTAAACGATTATATATTTGACATCATTTCTCGTCATTAATGACATTGGTTTGCTATCATAAAATAATTTATCTTTGGCCGAAAATCCTAACAGAGGCAACCGTTTATACAACAGCATATAAGTATGCCACGAAACGTCTCATTGCGGAGGGCGAAGTCCACACACGTTAGCCTCGTGCGAAATGCGTTATTTAAACTGCTGCCACTAGCGAAGAACAATGTTGCCTAATGATTATACATATGGATCACTCTATATTTCCAGTGTCATACTTAAAGAAAAGTTAAAGGAACTTCGTTGGCGCCCACCATTGCCGCAGGTGACTTCTCATTCTCCAGCAGCATTTAATGAATTTAAAAACAGCGTGTGCGTGTGCAGCTTTTTGCGCAATAAACGTCAATAGCTGATTTAGGAAACGTATCGATAAGCATGTATGGACAGGTAATGACGCATTGTAATGCTCGATAAGCATGCATGGACAGGTAATGACACATTGTAATGCTCGATAAGCATGCATGGACAGGTAATGACACATTGTAATGCTCGATAAGCATGCATGGACAGGTAATGACACATTGTAATGCTCGATAAGCATGCATGGACAGGTAATAACACATTGTAATGCTCGATAAGCATGCATGGACAGGTAATGACACATTGTAATGCTCGATAAGCATGCATGGACAGGTAATAACACATTGTAATGCTCGATAAGCATGCATGGACAGGTAATGACACATTGTAATGCTCGATAAGCATGCATGGACAGGTAATGACACATTGTAATGCTCGATAAGCATGCATGGACAGGTAATGACACATTGTAATGCTCGATAAGCATGCATGGACAGGTAATGACACATTGTAATGCTCGATAAGCATGCATGGACAGGTAATGACACATTGTAATGCTCGATAAGCATGCATGGACAGGTAATGACACATTGTAATGCTCGATAAGCATGCATGGACAGGTAATGACACATTGTTATGCTCGATAAGCATGCATGGACAGGTAATGACACATTGTAATGCTTTGGGCTGAAATGAGAACCGTTCTTTCCAGTATCACAGGAAATGCTTTACTACAGGTGGACTTTAAAAAACTTCATTTTATGTGAGAGTGAAATTTCCAGCGGGGTTTCTATTCTTGGCCGATAGTATCCCACATCGCGCAAGAAGATCATATGTGCAGTAGTATTTGTCTTGCAGGCAATTCACATCCATCTTTCTATGAAAAGACTTGATCTGAAAGGGAGGAATACTATCACTGATCAGGAATAGATCTGATGACACCGCTGTTTGTCATTAAGTATTCAAACAATCACATATGAGTCACCATAGCGAGCACAATAGTTACTAGCCTGATTAAGCCTTCTTTGTCAGACTCATTTATCTCATGAAAATGGCACTGCTTCATAGTGTGTTGTGTGACGTGCCGGATAAGGCATAAGCGAGTGGGTGATTAACATGATCATCGAGAGATTACTGAAATGTATAAAGTTCCCATTTCCATTCGCCATACCACTAATGATAATACTTCGTTTTTCGCCTTTGAACTCACTCTTCATATTGTAAACGTTCCCCGTTGCAACTAAATTAAGTTTAACAGCCTTCATATAGAAGTCAGTCAAAAAGAACGCAACCCGCAATATCCTTATCTTACAGTTATTTGTATGCCACAGCGTTGTCCGTGTTATATTCACAGATATAAGATGGCGTGAAGGAAATATCTTGGTATGTCGACCTGCACAGTATCCGTTACATCTGCCCATAATTCGAAACATCTCTCAATATTTGTGCAATGAGGTGAATTTAGAAAGTCGATACTTTCCGACACTTGGATACTCTACCGACCTGAGACAGTAATAAGAAACCAATTAAACTGCACTGGGGAATAATATCGATACCTAAATTGCATTGGCCGATTCCGAC
The DNA here is from genome assembly GCA_034190875.2 of Urechis unicinctus. Taxonomy (NCBI): domain Eukaryota; kingdom Metazoa; phylum Annelida; class Polychaeta; order Xenopneusta; family Urechidae; genus Urechis; species Urechis unicinctus. The sequence goes on along the minus strand of CM067344.1, from coordinate 75,728,006 downwards.
CTTGCTCCGAAGGTTTCCAACAATCATGGGTATTATGGCCCTGCTGATACCAATTCAATCAATTCGGAGAGCGTATGCTAGTCGATTTCTTATATGCGTCTCTAGCTGCATTTCCAATGTTTATAGGAGGAATAAAAGCAAGCCTCAAATATTTCACTGAGAATGAAAAACAGCTTATATTATTTGGCAAAACAGATGTTCGCATTGCGGTCAAAATGTCGACGACATTTTGTTTTCCGTTGATGACAAAAAGCAGGATGTGCTGAAATAATACGCAATATATGATTATTGTAGACCTCTCTCAGGATGTAACGCTATAAGCTTCTTGAAAGGCAAAAGAGACCCAACCAAGCCTCTGTGGTGTTTGGATTGATTCCTATCGAGGAAAACGTCGTTGTAGCATCAATTAGTGGCTTATAATAATGTAACCATGGCAATATTACATCAATCATTTGCTAATGATAATATAACTATGGCAATATTATATCAATCATTTGCTAATGATAATGTAACTATGGTAATATTACTTCAATCATTGGATAATGATAATGTAACTATGGCAATATTACATCAATCATTTGTTATGATAATGTAACTATGGCAATATTACATCAATCATTTGTTAATGATAATGTAACTATGGCAATATTATATCAATCATTTGCTAATGATAATGTAACTATGGTAATATTACTTCAATCATTGGATAATGATAATGTAACTATGGCAATATTACATCAATCATTGGATAATGATAATATAACTATGGCAATATTACATCAATCATTTGTTAATGATAATGTAACTATGGTAATATTACTTCAACCATTGGATAATGATAATGTAACTATGGCAATATTATATCAAATACATTATGCTGAAGTCAACAATATTCACCAGTTTATAACCACTTGTTCAGAAAAACGTGATATACACATTTCCGCCTCATTTTAAGTTGTCCGCATCAGTTATATTTGTCAGTATCGGTCAGAGATGTGTGCATTCCCATTGGACTGTTTTTCCACATGTGGTATGGTGTAAGCTTATGTGCGAGCTATATATGTCCAGACGGATGCAAATTGCAGTTGTAAACACGAACGTATGTTTTAACGTAACGATGTGAGGTATGTTTGTTTGCGTGGATCGTGCCAATCGATATGATGAATGCTTCTCGCCGGTGTCGTTAAGCTTTGTTTGTCTGCGTAGAATTCAGCTCATGGTTGTCCCCGTCGTGTGAGGGTTTGTCCATCTGCGTCGACATGAGCTCCGTTTGTACGCATGGATATGAGAAATACTTTTCTTTTCGCTATGAATAGTATATTAAACCTGAGCGGATTTTTCTTTTCTGCGGCAGCGCGAATGATATGGTCCAGCTGTCCGGTGACTGTGTAGTTGATATATGGGATAGGCAGCCACTCCGGCTCTTATCCCTCCAGCAAGCCTCAGTTGCCCCTTGCGTGTGTGCTGTGTGCTTTTGCCCCGACCCCCCCCCCCCCCCACCCCCCCCCCCCACCCCCCCCCCCCCCCCCCGACCCACCACCCCCTTCTACCCTTCTTGCTGGTTTCATTTAGATAGGCTGATCTCTAAGTTGATCTTAGCTTATTAGACCCGGTTGCTGGCTGGAATGGGGCTTATCTGACCAAATGATGAGGTAACATGGAAGTAATCGATGGGGAGATGATTGGAAGGAGGCTGTAGTGTTGCTTGCAGACGTCGTCGACTGTAGCGCAGAAGCTAATATGGAGTTGTGTTTTAACCGGCTGTAAATTACTTCAGGCTTATCCGATGCTAAACATAAACACCTCACTATTTAATAACAATGGACCACCAGAGGTCATCCACGTCAACTTTGATGTAATGAACTACAGACCAATAAAGAAGCTCGTCCGAGCTAGAACGGTGGAGTTATGTGTGTTGAACTAGTTGCCGACCCTGTTACACTTGATCGTCGTCATTGGTTGCCAATTCACCTAGTCTTGTAGCGGCATTATGATAATAGAGTTTGCTTAACTCGTAGGATTGCATATATTTTTATCGTTCGACTAAGCAAAGTTAGATCCTTGGAATACATGAAAATATTTAATTGTAATTGGCTTAATGCTCAGCTGATATAGTGAGATTACCAATGATCACCTGGGACCAGCATTCATGAAGTACTCCTGTGGTTTCCGGGTGTGAGTGTATGATCTGGTGACCACATTTGGTCGGTAATATAATCGTGATTTCGCTTGAGGGCAAGAGAGGTATATATGAGGGATGATAAGTCAGTGCTGTCGATCCCTCATGCAGCGGTGCCTCAAAGTCATATCAATTTCAACATTCAAAGGTATTATCAAAACAAATAGGTTTGATTAATCCGAAATATTTTAACAATCAATAATTTTATCGCCCTCATCAGTATTTTAACAATAATATATATTACCGAGAATACCACCGAGTTTAGTAATCAAGATATCCAACTCACATATATTTTGGCTACGAAAGGCAAGAACGAGGTAACGTCGATTGTTACAATCACGGTTGTCATCGCTGCCCCGTTTGAATTGCTGTCTTTGCCAGCTTTTCCGGTTTACATATTACACCTCGATGGTCAAAGTGCTTCACATATTGGAGATTCGTCTTGAATATGCCCAGCACGGATCATTAATTGTAGCTGGTGCAATGGGTAATGGATTGATTATCTTTTCCTGGGAATCAGCCCGCAACCCAGCCATAGAGTCACGTAGCATGATATTTCTATTTATAAAAAGAGGCACGCGAACAATGCCAAGATAATCCTCTCGTATCAGGACTGATTGCCTCTAACGAAATATGTCCATAATCACTCGAATGCTAATCTGGATTCACACACGACCACATCCCACTTACAAATAATGTAACTCGCTGGGTTTCGTGCGAGTAGTGGTTAACTGGCAGCTTTGTTGACCAGCGCGCTGGAACCTGATAGCCGGTCAACTGGGCAGGCGCTCTTCCTCGACTAGCATGGCAGTGTAAGGCTGCAGGCTGGGTACACAAATGAGTCTTGTTTCCCTCTCAGTGTGTGCTTGCATTTGGTGAGCTCTCCGAGTCAATATATGGCCAGCCCGGGCGCGGTAGCCGAGTGAACGGTGAGCCTCTCTTCATTGCAGGTCTTGTAGCAGCAAGTCACGGACCGCGCCAAAGTAGCTCCTCAATTCAAAGCTCTCGTCGTAGTTCTGCGCGGAAATCCTATTGTTGATACGTTTTTGTTGGTATCCATCAATCGGTTTACTCGGGTTAGCTTTTTAATTAGGCCTGACTTAACGGTGTAGGTGTTGAACGGCTGGTCAATGGGCTGCCAAGACGCACGCAGTTTGCTCGTTCGGACACCTCTACATACAAACCTTCATGGACGAACTTTGGTTTCTGCTGTAGAGCATTGCTAACTGACAAGCGAAGAAACCTAAGTGTTTCTGAGCGGTTACAGGTCTGCTACTGTTGACACAAAGCGCTGAATGATAGCAGGTGTATCAACTGCGGTGGATCTTCTAAACGCTGGATCAGCACGCCTTGGAACTTACACCGCCATGGCTTCACCGGGCGTTATTTTTAACATAGCAGTTCTGCTGTTAGCGTTGTTGACTTCCATATCGCCAACGCAAATACGCGATGACACACCAACAGTACCTGTTTCTCCACAGACAGGTATCATGCGAGATTTGGGCAACAGTTCTCACACGGACGAAGATATACACAGATGTGCGCAGCCGGACGTGAAATCGTCACGCTTTCGTCATCTGGCTGCAATTCTCAATAGCTTGAAACAACTCGATGTTCTGGATATCAACGATCCTAGATGTTTTACTTTGGAAGAAATTCGTAAGTCGGTGTCAGACAGCGAGGGACTGATACAAGTCAACCTGGCGCTGTTGGTGCGGGTGGAGCAACGCGATGTTGCAGGTGACACGGGTTACGGCGACTTCCCGGTAGAGCCCCCTGAGAGATGCATTGCATCGATATCATAATGAATGCTCCTAAAGGCGGAAGTGTCGCCTCAGCAACAGCCATCCCCATCAAAACATCCAGTGCACGTGACGACCAGCTCACTGGAGATACTATCAGCAACGAGGGCGATGACAGTGAAGGTGAGCTATTCGTTATTCTGCCCGTTATACGCCGCCTAATCCACCCCACCCCCTCCTTACCTCACTAGCATCACGTCCAATTCAACCACCTGTCTTATACAATTAAGATATATCTGCCTTATGATATGGCGCACGTGGCGTTCATGAAAAGCTTGCAAATTGATATCAGGCGGGTAAATAAGATTTAGAATAGGCCGCATCCCAGCTCAATTACATGCGAACTTCCACGTTGATGTTCCCCGTATCTGATGCTGACACCCGTAAACATCCACGAAACCATACGCCAACTGTTAATGCAAGTTTCTTATTATGGGATCTATTTCTTTATGCTGCTAACAGGAATGAGAAAGCTCATAATTCAGCGATATTTCCACCCAAGTAACACCTGGTTACCAGTATTGCTTGCCTGAAGCAATATCCAACCGCTTGCGGCTGTGTACCGTGATTATAACTGTCGTTCGTTTATTTAACACTTACATCAAGAGCAAAAACAAAACCACCATGCTCCTGTACAGATAGTGAATGTGCTACAAGCAGCGATAAACGAAGCTTGGATTAAGACCCGTTCATAGATTGGTGGGGATAACCGTATTTTCACGAGCTCTCTCAACAGTTTCGTATTTGTTCTAGAAGTGGTGGAGTGGATCGTTTCTGGTGGTAAGCCGGCTTCTTGTGCGGCTACAGACGATATAGTAGCTGCTGCCTCTCGGAAATCCGACAAAAATGCAGCACACACCGGGAGCAGTTGCAATCTAATGCTGATAAGTGATGCATGGCGCGGTCTGGGGGAATCGGTGCTGACATCAATCAAATGCATTTGCAAGGAGGGCTTTGAGCTCCCTAGCGGCACTGATTTCACCGCCCCTGTCTTTGAGTACGACCCAACGCCTAAAGATGCCAGAGCCGTGCCGGGGTAACGGGCTAGTGTGTGGGCCGATGTCGGAAGAGGCTCTAATACATTCAGCTAGCTCAGGCCCCAACAAGAGAAGCGGTCAAACAAATCATGTTGTTCCTGTAAAGAGGATTAAGATTACAGCTATACAATTTTCTGAACAAAAATAAACAACGTTCGTGAAAGTAAGCCTGCGTAAGTCTTAAGTTTAGATAAGTTACAGCTGAAAGAACGTGTATGTGTGTATTTGTGTATGAGGGAGGGAGGGAGAGGGGTGTTGTGGGGGGGGGGGGGAGAGGGGGCTATGGTGTGAAAAACTTGCTACATGCAACATCTGGACGCCCTAATTGCTCAACGATCGTTAGGCACGGTCTCGGCGCTATAACGGCGCAACTCGGGGTTGTCCCGCGCGTCTCGATATCAGCTCGTTGTCCCGCGCGTCTCGATATCTGCTCGTTGTCCCGCGCGTCTCGATATCAGCTCGTTGTCCCGCGCGTCTCGATATCAGCTCGTTGTCCCGCGCGTCTCGATATCAGCTCGTTGTCCCGCGCGTCTCGATATCAGCTCGTTGTCCCGCGCGTCTCGATATCAGCTCGCTGAATGCGACCTTTACCTTGTTTTATTTCATTGTTATCTTATCGTCCCATTCGCGACGAACACCAGGGACGTAAGTGTTACCTAGCTCCAGCCTTATTACCTCCAGCAGTTACCATTCCATGGCGTGTACATTGTTGGTGCCCGTCTGATTCACCGCGGTGTGATCCAAATGATTATGCATACAAAAGGGTGGGGCTGTCTTCAACCAGTCTCTGATCAGTCTGTCGGCTAATGTCACAATGGCACCCAGCATATGTGATCTTACAACGAGAGACGAATCGACGAGGAGCAGAGCCGGTCGATATCCTGGCTAGGTGTTAGCGGCGTCCTAACGACCGGATCCTGCACTGAGCTAGGTTCATTTAAGCTCTCATGCGATGTACAGTGATCGGGTCAAAGAATTGAATACAGTGATCACTTTATGGAGTTGAATACAGTGATCACTTTATGGAGTTGAGTACAGTGATCACTTTATGGAGTTGAGTACAGTGATCACTTTATGGAGTTGAATGCACATGTCGTCATTTTTATCTTTAAAACCAGGCGGTAGTAGCTGTGCGCAGGCGTAGTCCGGACTATTTCAAACATGACAGCTCAAAATGCACGGTGCGCACCTAGCGAACGGAGAGTAAACAAATATCATGTGACCTTATTTTTACCAAAATGGTGGACATCGTATCTGGATTTCTCGGAAATCTATATTAAGTGGCATTTCCTAAATAACCGCGCAAATCCCCCATGACATTCAAAACACATTGCCCATTGATCGGGTCTAGTGTGTACGTTGATCAGGAAATAGCCTCTGCTTTATATAAGATTCACTGCTGTTTCTTGCGTACACTGCGTCCTTGGCAATTTCATCTTCAATACGGTTTGCATGGTATGATATCAATGAGGTGCTTTGGGTGCTATGACGGCAGCGTGATAAACCATTCAATAAGACCAACGGCCTTTGTGATACGGAATTCCGTCTATTGAATTCAATAATGCAATAAGCTCCATTGCGTTCAAAAAGACCTAGGTGATGTGACATTCAATAAAGACTACTGAATTCTATAAGACTTGGACGAAATGGAATTCAATGTATTCGCCGTATTTCATTAACGAATATGGACGCGATCGCGTTTAGAAGAACTCAGTGCGCTATCGCATCAGTAAAGGTTCGAGCAATATCGTATACAATTAGTTCTGCACGATAACACCTCCATTTGGATGTTTACACTAGCTCATTTCAAGAGGTGTGTTCTGCTTGATGGACTGAGGCCTGCACCCACAATATGGTAAACCATTCTTCAGGATCAAACAGCAACCATAAATACTCAATGAAGAACGAAGCGTAGTTTGTCGGATATTCCACCCATCCAACCAACTTGGCTGTTCTTGGCTGGAGTTCCGTTCTACACATTCAGTGAGGAACATGCCATAGAGTCCTGAATGAGATATATGGTGATTGAAGTGACAGTATCAACCCGTGGAAAATGGTGGCAGGTTCTTTGAAGGGCACAGGTGGTCAATGACGTACTCACTTATATTTGCCTTCACTTGTCAAATGCGTCCATTCCTCTTTTCCACGAATGCACTAGTGTTTTTGGGCTAATCTATAGTTGTTGCGAATGCACCGTTCTTTGACCTCTGAATCATTAATCACGTGGCGGTCGTCATTGACTACCATATTAGGGCGAAGTTTTCTCAATAAGTCTCGATTTGTTCCTGCCAAATATTGAGCCCTATTGCCTAAGTCACATAAGACTTACGGGCCCCATACAGGCCAAAACCATGCAAGTCCGTGCGGGCCAGCACGGCGTGTCGTGCGGTCCCGTGCGGGGCCCGTACAATCTTTTGAAGTTTTTTGGAGCCGTACGGGCCCTGTAGAGCTCGTGGCCTAATATTAAACAAGTATTATTTTCAGACAAGGGCTCCTTACGGGTTTATGCCCGTAGAAGGCCCGTAGGCAGTTGTGCGGGGCCCATGCGGTTTTCTATACGGGTTTTCTATCGGGCCGTATAGTGCACGTATTGGATATTTCGACCCCGTGGCCAGTCCCCCATCTAGACCCTAAAAAGCAAATCGTTCTTTTTCGGCTTTTCAGGCTGGTATTGTTTACAGAATGGGTATTGTTCATCATTATTTGTATTGTACTTGGTTAATTTGTAGCGACAAAGCGTAATCATTTATTGACACAAGTCACGAATATCCTGCTGCTTGCTCCTAGCTATCGACCTACCCTTGAATTCGCGGTCTCTGCAGAAGTGACGTCTGTCACAGGTTAAAGTGGCCATGATCGTAGATTTGTAAAGCTGGTGTAGCGATTATGACTTAATGATGGACTGACATCATTGAGCAGTATTCACATGGAACGGCACTTAAGCCTTCGCCTTTGTGTTTGCTACACCGTCTTGATTGTCCCTAGTTCATTGTTGAAACCTCCATGGTGAGGCTAAGGCGCCGTGGTAGGGGACCCTTCATTCAGTTTTAACTTTATCTTATTATGGAGGTGTCGTGATTCTAATGTTACTAACGGTAACTTGGATTGACACTTACTCATTTTCATCTTTAATGGGGTGTGGCTCTCGTCCGACTCTTTACTTAGCAATTTTACCTCCTAACAAAGTACGTATTTACCGATGCAATGTTCAAAGATTTGGGGCAATTTTTGTTTTTATTCCCTTTCTGTGTAGTTTCTCAAATGACTCGTTATCAATCATGTTATTGGGATCACGAAATCATCCATGATTACTCGATGAAGACGCAGTGAAACAGCTTCCAAACTTTGTTAACAAAAATAATCAATTAAACAGCGATCTAGACTAGTAACTTCGCAAGCGTAACTTTGCATTTTTCTGATATTTTTGCTCGAGCTCCACCCGCATTCAGCTTCGGATGTATTGTAGCGTCAACCGTCTGCCATATAAGGGTTAAAATTCACGTCCCGTATAAAATAACATACCCATGGTCACCGATTGCACCCATTAGGATGCCCTGGGCATTTCGTGAAATATTTACAGCTACGTTAACAATTTCTTGACGCTAAATATATCTCTTTGGGTCTCTGTACTGTAACACGCCGCCGTAAATAAATCTTGGGCATTCACCTTAACAGTAACCTATATATATATATATATATATATATATATATATATATATATATATATATATATAGAGAGATATATAGATATAGAGATATATATATATAGAGAGAGATAGAGATAGATAGAGAGAGATAGATATCTCTAGAGATAGAGATATATATCTCTATATCTATCTCTATCTATCTCTCTATATACACATATATATATATATACATATACAGATATATATCTCTCCATATATATATATATAATATATATACATATACTATATATCCTATATATATATATATATATATATATATATATATATATATATATATATATGTATATGTTTATATATATGTATATATACATAACCATGCTTGTAAGCGCTTACATTGCGGACCATTCAGCACCTAAAACATCAGTATCCGGGTGTTTTTGTAAGACCTGGATTGAGTGATGGGCGGACGACATCTGACTATACCAGTAGTGTGTCACTGTCGGACCGCTCCGTTCATTTCTGCTAATAACAGAACAAGCACGAAAATCGAATTGCATATGTTAGCGCCGAGTACATTATTCATGTCAACAATGATTCCCTGCAAACTTTGATCTCTGTTGCACTGGAGCCCTCGACCTACATGTTATTCCGTGTATACGGCTTTAGAGCCTGACATATGATATTGGCGTTGGTTTACTATCGGGGACAAATGCAACAGGATACTTCGTTGCACACTAGTCCCATGCTCAGCAGCTATAAAGGGAGAGCCGTTGAGGCAATTCTAATAGGTACCACTCAGCAATGCTGTTCATTATTCATAGCGTGTCAAGTGACTGTGACACATATCACCGCTGTAGCAGCCCGCTAGGCAATTCATGGTGCCAGAAAAGTCCAAAACGACCGTCGCATCCTTTGTATAGAGTTTGCATGATCTCACTTGTATTTGAAAGACATGCGAATTCATGCGTAATTAACTGTTATTATCAAGTATCACAGATGAACGCTGCTATTGTTTCCCATTGGAATGTGCTCGGTGCTATGATACTAGCCGCTCTGGAGCGGAATCCACACATGTAAAAAGCGGTTTCGTGTTGTTACTTATCAATGCATATTGTCGCGTTAGATAACTATTTACATATCTTTATCTTTACCTAATATCGCAATGCTATACACCATGTGTACCATATGTAATTTGTAACAACTGATCGCTGTTTCCTTGGCAGGAGGCTTGAACAAGACTCAGATCATGACCATAGCCACGTGCTCAACAGTCATCGGCCTATTTTTTTTCGTTGCACTCGGCATGCGAATCAGGTGAGCTTTCTATGACTCACAGTAAGACGTGTTGACGTGGTAATTAGGGAATGTTATGACGTCAGCTATACAATTCAGAACCGAAGATACAAAAATCGCCATGGAATAATATGTTCAGCTCAACAAGGGATCCGTCCGTCAAGTGGATGGTAAGTGGTTGAGAGACAATGCATGTGTGAGCAGTGCTTAAGGCGCATCTTGGCCATAAGTACCTAGCTGAAGTGGTTATAGTGGCAGCGCGAAAGGTGCTGATTCAACACCTGCATTGGCACAAAATAGAACATAGCACCATCCCTCTTAATCGGGTAAATTGAATTAAGACAACAGATGGAAAACGGCAGAAAATACCAAAACACAATACCATTATGTTGCAAGAAATGGTTTGATACAGACTGAGTAAGGGCAAGTGAGACTACAATAGTTAAAGAAGAACTGACATTAATCACATTGCCCGCTCATTTTCATCATTTACCATTTCCATGACATGACACAAAACTTTGCTTTCTGTATGAATATGTGTAAAATTTGAATCGTACTTTTTGGGTCCAAGAAATTACCTGAAGCGGATGCGCAGTTCATCAATGGAGCGCTGGCCCTCGATACGTTCTACTGGCTTCCTGAACAAGACTTCGTCAGGGGGTGACAATGGCTACAGAGATTCTGGTCACCCGATTTATAAGGTTTTGTTTCATTACCGATTATTACCCGAGGGTCATCCTTTCTGTCATATTGTAAAGCTACTCACTTTACGACTATTATGGCTGGGACAAAACCTCCAACCCCAGTCATTGTAACCATGAACCATTACAAAAAGAGCCCCATTATATACAGGCATAATGGATACATCAACAAACTTTAGAAGGCATAATCATCTGTAATTAGGGATTTTCACTCCTACTCCGTAGTACATATCTCCAAGATTGGTTTCGTACATTGCGTGATATGTTACACCTCGTAATTCGATCAATATAAATTGATTAAGTGTGGCGTATGAACAATTCATGGATGAACAAAAAAATCCATTCGATGTTAATACACAACCGCTGTTGCTTTTAACACGTGCAGGGTGAGAAGACCAGTGATGATGGAGAGGGTGCGATTGTGGATGTCACAACAAGGCCCCCGCCAATTATAGTGATCGATGACAAGCCCCTGCTAGTCGTTACATCGGCGTCAACACCCAGCTCTCCTACTTTAGATCACTCTTCTGGTTACGGATGCTACGCCGAGACTACTGCAAAGAAGGTAATAGTGGCGACGTGCTGCTAGCAGGGTAGATTATATATGTGCAAGTATGTAGATTTCGAACATTAAGTCAAAGAATTGCATGTATATGGGAAACGGCTCGGTAACGTATGCTAGTTACAATCGATTTGTTTCCTCTTGCTGGTGCTAAATTAGGCTGCATTTACTCCTATAGTACCACTTGAACTAGTTACTGCAAATGAATTTTATTTCCTCATCACAACACATATATATACATGTGCATATAAATATATCACACACACACACACACACATATATATATATATATATATATATATATATATATATATATATATATATATATATATATATATATATATATATAGATATATATATATTAGATATATATATATATATATATATATATATATTTAGATATATATATATATGTGTGTATATATATATATATATTTGCATATTGTTATATATTTACCTATATATATACATGTATATATTTATATATACATACATATTTATATATATATACATATATAATTATATATATATATATTTATATTATATATATTTATAAATAATATATATATATCTATATATATCTCTATATCTATATCTATATATATATATATATATATATATATATATATATATATATATATATATATATATATATATATATATATATATATATGACACTTATCTTATATGGTCTTGTTATTGAAAAACAACGGTTTTGAAAAGCCTGTTCTGTAGCTGTTGCTTCCTAACACAAAGAGTATTTGTGGAACTAACCTTTATTGGGTAGTTTTGTCAATTACAAAGTCTGTAATTGCAACACAGCACAACCTTTTTTACCGCTACTTACACAAAATTCAAAACGCAGCATTCAAGTAGATTGAAGATAACACAGAGCCTCAGAAAGATATGTTGGCGTTCCTTTTCTGCGCCGTAGATACTACCGGATTCTAGTGTAGTGACTATAACCTGAACGCAGTTGTTGTTAGCTCTAATTTTGTTTGTATTGCATTCTGTTTGTCAGGTTAAGGTCATTGTATAGCGATATGCAAGCATCCCTGCCCCACACCAGCAAGGTTTCTGGATATTATTTAGTTAATTACTAACCAACCTAATAGCATGCTTTCATTCTTGCATTTTCACAATTGTACCATATGGTATTTGCACTATCCTAACGCTATTATCCCTACAGTTATGGATTGAATTTCGTCTTTCATATTTTCAGTCATTGCTTTAAGGGAATCGATCAAAAAACTAACATCGAGCCTACATGCGGTTAAGCTGAATCTTAATATTTTCACTACCCTTAGGTATACTTCTGTGCTTATCTTATGTTTATTCACCAGCATGCTCCGTTTAACTAAATCACATAGTGCGAATATCGAATGTAATATCAACAATCTGCTTTTTCGTAAGTGTTTGCTAAGCTATATGAATATCAAACATCAATTACACCACTTCCTTGTGACAGCAGGTTTCAGGATGTGTGATACTTTGCAGCAGGTAATATGTTTACATCGCAGAAGCTCTTAAATGATATCGCACGTGTAAACGTACAATTTAGGTCGCTAATTGATGGTTAATACTGTGGCAGATTTCTTCGTTCTATATTCCGTGTCACACTCGTTTGTTTAATTCCCACCATACATGATTCTTTTTAATAGAATATTACACATTAGAAGCATGTGATGTATTATTACAGATTGAACTACATCCGTCAATTACGCGTTTCTTATCCAAGAAATAACGAATCGATAAAAGGCACGCAAAAAGTGCATTTTGATCTAAAAATGGTGTATCTCTCTTCAAGATGTCAATATGCAGGTTTGGTCATTGTGATATTTTGCAGATAACACCAGAGGAAGAACACGAGGAATGTCCCCTCTTGCCATCTTCAAACAAACCAGCGCACAATAAGGCGCTATATATAACGAACGGGGGATCATTCAGAAATGAGGAGAAGGATATTGAATCAGACAAAACATCAGCTTTCTTACCTAAATGGATGTCAGAACTGCAGACTAAGCTCCAACAAATCGACGGCCAACGCGAATTCGGCGACAATTACAGTTTGGATGAGTATGGTAACTACCAGAGCCATGGGCCTCCATTACTTTCCTTGGTGCATACCGCTGGCATCACGCAATCAGATTCCAGTATTGAATCTGGTAACCCCTCCTACAAATACGGTAATCAAGTGGAATATTCAGCCAATGATGATGTTCCAAATGATGTTCCAGCCACAGGAGAGCATCAAGGATCCAGACGACCAAGTATTGAATTGGAAGAACTACCCGAGCCTATCGAATATTCGGCAGCTACACCGTCATCATACTCCTGTCCAACGAGCGATAACAATAGCGCTGACGACAATGTGTTTGTGTTTCCTCCTGATATTGAAGTTGAACCGCTGGGGCTACCTAGTCTTCCGCAACCTTGTTTATTTCCTTATATCAACCCACATCCAAGCTGTTCTATTGAAAACTATATTAACGATCCAACCGCGCAAATAGTGAAAGAAAGTGATAGTGACATATGTGGGTACTCAGAGGCAGCGGGATGTGTGGCCGTCACGCGAGTAAATGTTGAGGATCGGGGGATGGAGCCAACATTCGTGTAAGTGGCGTCGATGTATCACAGAAGTAGTGATTCTGCTCGAAACACGAAACAATGCTTATTCCACATCGCAGCAATATAGCATTTGTATTCAGTTCCGATATTCAGACATTAAATTGTGCTCAATTTACAATATTGTTTTGAAATGTCCTGCGTGTCCTGTTGTTACATTAGGCTCATTGCACTGTGTAAAGTGATTCGAGCTTGCTGTGTGTCAATAAAAAATTGCAGATGGCACAAGACAATATGACAAATTACCCGTGTTAAATTCATATAACAATATCCATTAAATATCCATTGTTACAGTTATGAATTCATACGACTGCTGTCATTTGCATTCCTATGAAAATGTCTGACGGGTTGATGAAAATAATGTACATATCGCTGTTTGGCATTGTATTTCGCTATCAAAACACCCTGATAACCTTCATAAACAGAATTTCAATTAGGTAGAAGTTTCAAGTTTGTCATCTAAGCAATGAGGATTGTGACTATCGTCTATTATGGGTTAGCAATTGACGTCCGTGGCTACATGAGGATTGCAATGTTACTGTCGTCTATTATGAGTTGATTTGTTGTGGTATTGGGATGCTAGCGGGTAAAATATTATTTTCCGACATGCATTTGACTAGTTTGTCCTATATTAAAAGAAGAGCTTGAACCTGCAGGTGTATACAATGAGCACTTGCTGAAAAGCAAACAATACATATGCACTGCGGTTGCAATTCTTATTACATGGGTAACAAAGATACAACTATGCACAGTAGATCAACAACAATAGTCACCCGAAATCGAGTAGGGTAGCCAAGCCCAGTAGATCATTTAAGTAACTTGTCCAAGTGTTCAAAACAGAAAATAAATTCAATGAAGTACTTTATTTTACCCCGAAAATCAACTTATTTTGTAAGCTATTCAACGGGCCTGCGATTATGGGGTAAAGCTTTTTTGTTGCCTAATTTCATTCCAACTCTTGGTTTCAGCACGGTGTACTGATGACCCAGGTAGGTAACGTTTTTAGAGTTGCAAGGCAGAGTAAAGAAAACAATGATTAATATGAACTGACACGTTATTGTTATCCCCTTTGTTCTAATCTGCATCGCTAATTCAACTTTATAACGTCAAATTTAAATACTGTATTTGGGAAGGTTGTCCCCTTTGTTTTTATCTAAATCCTTAATTCAACTTTAATACATCAAGCTTAAATTCAGTATTTTAGGGGGCCGGCTAATGGGCAATGCATGTGTGTGTGAAGCACAATGATGCGTTGTGTAGCTCGAAGATGAGAATCGCCTTCTTCTCGAATAGCATACCGTAACTAGATTGTTAACCAAGCTTGTGTCAGCGCAAAGCTAATATTAACTTACTTACATATGTTGCGTCTTATATTCAAGTTTTTAATTGCTGAAATATAAACATCAATAATAAAGCAAGCAAAGGTAACCAAGCATTTAAACATATTCAATTATTTGCAGTTGAAATTTGGATCAATAAAAAGATATGCCTGGTCGAGTGCAGTATTAATAGTATGTACATCTGCTGTTCAATGGACAGCTACACTGTACATGCAGTTACGTTGTATGTTTTTAAACATAACATAACTGCGCCACTCAATAGAACATGACCTTCCGTTGTAGAAGATGCAGTTGCGATGGGTCATCACAACCCTGATAGAGACAGGCAATAACCATGACCACATGTTGCTACAGTACTCTTTGTTGCTGGTAACAATATATCCACAGGGGATGGATTGATTTTTTTTCAATTCGTGAGTAGGATGGGCGACATCGGGCTTTTACTAACCTATACGCCTCTAAGAGTTCGTGCCAAATGACAGGTCTTCGCGATATAACAGTATTGCTACCTTTGCGCAGTTGCAAACCACGTCTGTGTGCTAGAAGAATTCAATAATATCCCGATCTATTATACTGGGTTAGCTCGGTGCGAAATGGGCATCACAACGGTGCGTGCGTAATATTTTTCATTGTTATATGTTTGGTTCACTTATGCCAATACCCAAGCTTTACATTCATACGAATCAATCCTTCATGAAAAATTCAAACATTTCTACCTAGTACACTGTATTTTCCTATCCTACAGCTAGTTAAGTTTAATTCCAGATAAGTATACTATGGTATTCACTGGTGGATAGGTTTTTTTCTTAGTACTCTCGTCTTCATTTTCTTCACATGAATGCACTAGCTCATTCAATCTTATCCATGCTCGCTGCAAATAAACTATAAGCCTATCACAAAAGTGCCTACAACATGAAAGCAATCAATGATTACAGTGAGGATGTCAAGTGTCCCACGTAAGCCATAATTTATTCATGTCACGTTTACATATATATATATATATATATATATATATATATATATATATATATATAGATATATATATATATATATATATATATATACATATATATATATATATATATATATATATATATATGTATATATTTATATATATATATATATATAAACATGTCAGATATATATATATATATATATATATATATATATATATATATATATATATATATATATATATATATATATATATATATATATATATGTATATATATATATATATATATATATATATATATATATATATATATATCTAAATATATATATATATATGATATATATATATGTATATATACAAATATATATATATAACTATATATATATATATATATATATATTTATATGTATAGTATATCTATATATCTCTCTATATATATATATATATTTATATATATATATATATATATCTTATATATATATATATATATATATATATATATATATATATATATATATATATATATATATAGGATTATAAGGTTATAACAATTTGGCAATAATAGAGACATATCGGTTAATGGTACATTAAACGCAAATAAGACATTCTTGTCGTGTGTCTACAGTAAAGATCTAAGTATTCGAGGTTTTTTTTTATTGAGGTCGACCATGTATAAAACAGGAACAGCTGCATCGGCTGTCAACACCCCGCCGCTCTTTTATACTATACGTTTATTGTTTTGTGAGTAATTTGCTTTTTTCGGACTCTCTAGTCTCCTACCTCGATTTCGCAATCACTCAGATACATCACTGAGTCAAGTGCTAATATTGGATGATTTAGCGGTCAGAGCAAACCATTAAAGTGGAAAATATTAGTCATCCGATGCGTTGTAGGTCCAAAGTCAGTTGGCTAATGGTGCTTATCGGGGTAGTTGTGAAGGCAACTAGGTTTTACGTATTGAATTATTGTCAGGGGAAAAAATGGGTGGTTCTATATTCCAAAGCACACGATTGACTATTCATTGTTATAACCAATATTGCTAGCTCTCCCCGATAAGTTATTATCGCCCGTCACAACTACCATCAATGAATATATGATTCGTTCAAAAACTGTTGTGTCCGCATGAAACCCAGTTCTGTGTCGTCAGGTTTTTGCCGTTAGAAACTTTTACATCGTGGTATTTAATGGACATGCGTTGTTATAAAAATAAAAGATGTCATCTGTAATGTGTACCCGCTAGTAAATCTTGCCTCAGTTTGTGTACCCTATTAAATGCCATGCCCAGTATAATTCGCAAAGTTTTGTATAATGCGATTCGGGGGCCTTCATTTATCAAAATATTCCCACCTCCCTATATCTGTTACTAAATGTCACTTTCTTTATCAATGTTTGATACGCAAAGCATAAATAGAAGCAATTGCTTTGCAATCAACATAGGCTTGGTGACGTTTCTGATGCTTTGTTTGCTTGCTGTTATGGTGAATGGTTCGTGGTACTGGTAAATAAATCGGCTGCTCATTCTGAAAGAATACCAAAACAATGCCCGCGTTTAGCCAATTTCACACCAGCCCTACTGCACAGTTACAAGTTACAACTTCATTTATAAGATCCTACAATACGCCATGATGCTGTGATCGTAAGTTTTTCCTATAAAATATTCGGATACGCATATCCGCTTAGCACTCTATGATCAATATGGGGGGAACGAATACCTAAATAATTCAAAACGTGCTAATATTTATGATGTTCATAGTACTGTATAGTGGGTGCATGAAAACAATCAGCATTTGCACTCTTATGTCGGTTCCGTATGCATGTATAAAGCTAAATATAGCTCAATATCTCTAGTTTGTGGATGAATTTGCAATCTTAGCAATACTTCTATAAACCGTTATCTGTTATGAATGCGATAAATTGCACACAGTTTTCCATACGTTATACCTAGATATACATAACAAGGATGCAACAAAAGACGACCCTCTAGTAAGCATTCCGTCCACAACCCAATATACGTAATTAAGTTTTTCGATGAGTTTGAGTCAAGTTCGTCACGTTGACTTGACTTTAAAAGAAATGGTTTTTGTGGATAGTGATGTATTCCGTAACACACGCATCCCGTGCCATTCAAATGTCCGAATATACTCGCCAGAACATATTGTTCAGTTTTTCTTTAAATGTATTGAGCTTCGAATCGCTCATATTTGCATGTAATTAAGTCGATATAACTCAATCCAAGACCTGTTGTCTATTGTTCATGTGTCATCAATGTTGCATGTTATCGCTGTAGTGAAAGAACCTACATATTATTCTATTGCGATACTATCACGATCGTTTCGATAATTTACATACTATATATTTTCAATCAATTGATTAAACATTTTATGTTAATACCTGTTATAAACAGACAAATTATGAAAATGTTGCTTTTTCTAACTTTAATGAACTATTTGTGATCATATATTCATAATTAGCTAATTAACAATCACTAATGTTAAGCACATCATTTTATTTTTTAGTTTGTTTAACTATTATGCAGTGACTTAAAGCTTACATCTAATAGAATCTGCTTAACATTATTACACACATGTGTTTAAATACAGATGAACTTATACAGAAACCAAGTACAAAACTTGAATGTCAACAATAATGATATTCTCATTAATCTAATAATCATTAATCAGTCCCTGATTTCTACTGATTTTTGTTCTTCTTTAGGAAGATTAGTTTGTGATCATGTTTTGATTTCTAGGCTGACCGCTGGGCTATAACTATGTCACCAACTGTTGAGAAAACCCGCTCCGAAGGTACAGAGGTAGCTGGGATACACAGATACTTTTTTGCCACAAATGAAAGTAATGGATACTTGTGCATGTGGGTTTTCCACCAAATCAATGGGCTTTCTCCTGTTGCGTCAAGAGTCCTTTCATGGACAACTGTGGCTTTACCAGCTCAGTGTCACTGTCATTCAATTTCATGATACTGGAAATAAGCTGGTGTTTCAGAGAAATCCCAATTGACAGCATTGGATTGTTCTCCTTACAAAGAGCAACTATGGCGGTTTTCAGTGGACCGAGAATCGTGATCATTACCTCCATAGCTGCTATGTCAGTCTCCGAGAGAGTAGATATGTCCTTCTCTTTCCCACGTAGCTCTCTTGCTGTTAGAGCTGCATACACGGCAGCTTTTTGCTCGAGGAACCGTGACAGCATATCAAGTTCCATCGTGTCTGCACATCAATGATCAGTTTATGCTCTGTGACAGCTTGTAGCTTTTGTTTCTCTTTCAGTATTGCAGAAGCAACTGAACTTCGATAAAAGTTTGCCACTATCCTCCAATAGTTTTGAAACACTTCCAATCCTGAGAGCTTTACCACAGGCAAGATTCAAAGAATGTGCAAAGCACCCAATATGAAGTGTTAAACCCGCTTCTCTTGCTGATACTTGGCTGCATTGCAAGTAACCACTGGTGGATTGGTAGGAAGTCTACGCTCAGTTACGGCTTCCTGTAGCACGTTGGCAATATTCACCCCTGTGTGGGATTCTGTCATAGCTCTTGTCTGAAGAGAAAGAAGAAGAATCACAATAAAGTACAGAGTGGCTCAGTTTTAAAATGTAACACAGTACATGTGTATTATCTCATTACTTAAACAATTTGTATTTCATTCTTACAGTACAATGCAATCTACAATTTCAGCTCTCAAGACCACTGAAATGTCTGAAAACATGACATATTGATTCATTTTATCATTGTTGATGTAGCGGAATCTATATTTACTATTTGTTATTTATTTGGTTTTATTCATATATATTCTCTCTTCTTGTGAGATCTGGATTCATTCCTTGGCATTTTCATGAATTGTAAAATCATTGATTTATTTTCATATGAACCACTAAATATACTCTACTATAGCCCCATTTGTTAATCTAACTCTTAGACATAGCTCCATTTACTGTTTCCATTCACAGTCAATGTGTGATTGTAACGTAGGACTCTGTTTCCCGGCTTGTCCAACGGTCAGTTGTTACAGCTACTGAGGAAGCTTTTGCAAGTTCATTCTTTACATTTGTCTTGATGGCTTCATATAATTCAGACATGGCACGGTCAGAAAAGTGCTGTCGTGAGGAAATGGTGGAACGAGGTTCCGATACCTTCATCAGGTTTTTGAAACCTGAATTTTCCACCACGCTAAAGGGTCTCAAGTCGTCAACAATGAACGATAGCATAGCCTTTGTAATGTCATCGGCCCTCTGTGAAGAACTTTCCAAAGAAACTAGCTATCTGTGGCGTCTATGTGCCTGAAGGTGCAACTATAGTCTGTGATGGAATCGATGGTTGAGGGGAAGAAACAGCAGTTTTTAGGTTAATAGTTGGATGCTTCCGACGAAAGTGATCTGTTAGGTTTAATGTGTTACCAGAATATTTAAGAATCATGCGGCATAATTTGCATGCAATTATTGCTTTGTCACCCTTTCCTTCGCTTTTGACGAAGCCATAGTACTTCCAAGTGACCGCCTTTCCCTTAGGGTTGTCAACATATTCAAACGTAACGGTATTCTAGTCAGAACAATGCCGAATACTCGCGTTCAGTCTAAACGCCATTTCACGGTATTCGGTATGCCCGGATTTACAGGAAGCTCGGCCGTTATCACGAATCTCGACTAGATGCGAGTACAGCGGCATTTCGTATTTCTAGGGATAGATTGCCAGTTAGAATCACTCGTCTAAATATACGAACTAGGTCCGTTTAGGAATGATGCAAAATGAACTCTTGCATTATTATTTCCGATCATCGTTCTCGTCCATTGTGTGATTAATCAAATTTCGATTTCTAAATAGATTCTATATTAATTTCAATTTAGTTAAACGAGTCCTTTATTTTTACACGGCATTTAACTTGTAAATAAAACAGACACCACAGCTAGTCTTGGATGGATAGATAAGTTGTCGGACGACAACGACGCTTCATAAACGGAAACGCTGTCGTATGCAATTTAGTCTATACCGTGATGTAAATATCCATTTTTTTTCGGCGAAAGGAAATAAACTTCAAACCGCAAAGACGATAGCTGTCTCAATAGTATCGCTAGTGTGAAATAGCAATCGACTATTGACTATCGTGCCTGCAACAATCGTGATAGGTCGATAGTATCGACTATCGTTACACCACAAATATATATATATATATATATATATATATATATATATATATATATATATATATATATATATAGATATATATATATATATATATATATATATATATATATATATATATATATATATATATATATATATATATATATGTATATATATATATATATATATATATATACATATATATACTTATATATATATGCATATATATATATATATAAATATACATGTATGTATATATATATATATATATATATATATATGCATATATATATATATATATATATATATATATATATATAAATATATATATATCTTATATATGTATATATATGTATATATATATATATAAATATATATATATATAGTATCTATATATATGTATATCTGTATATATAGCTATATATATATATATTTCTATATATATATCATATTTATATATGTGTATATGTGTACATATATATATATATATATATATAATAGATATATACATATATACATATATATATATTTCTATATATATATATATATATAGATACATATATATATATATATATATATATAGATATATATATACATATATATATATATATATATATATATATATATATATATATATATATATATATTTATATAATATTTATATACATATATATATATGTTAATAAATCAGATCTTAAAAAAAGAAACGAGCAGGCTCACATTCGATGAGTTATTCATCCAACCATCTATTCGTCATGATAACGGAAAAGCATAACTAAAGAGTACAATTTAAAAACTACGATCGATTCGAGTGGTAAATATTCCAACGCTTGAAACACACCATGCATACTCACATATGTATGCACGAAATGGGAACCTATTGGTATTATGAGCTCTAACGTTAACATGTACGCTCACAATTGACCAACTACACCTTTTTCATAGATAGATATCAGATGATTGATGTTGCTTTAAATATTCGTTTGCAAGTGATTCAGTGGTTGTCTTTCTTCGATTTGGTAGCTTTTATTGGAGTTCCGTACACGAAATAACCCGGGAGAGATGTTTAAATAGGCACGGATGCTTAATTACTGTGGTTTTATTTCACTTTGAAGCTAATATTCGGCACGGCTTAGCAGGATTAACGCTCATTCAAGATGGCGGATTCAGGCCGGTGTTTTAATGACGCAATGTCCAGGAAATTGTCTATTCACTTACCCCATTATCATTGTACATATGGCACATGTTGGCAAGTGACAATCTAATTAAACGAGAAATACCACTGAATAGCTAATGTAATGAATATGTAATACATAACATTAGCCAACCACTATGACAGCGAAGAAGGTCAAGTCAGGCAATATCAGAGAGATAACTTTCTTATTCCAGCAGATGACATTATTGCGTCTGAACTCCGCACTTTCGTGTATTTATAAGATGGCAGTAGCGATCCATCCGTCAAAAACATGCATGATGTATTGTAACACATAAAGATGTGTGTAATGTCGTACATTGAGCTGATATCGATACATAATTGTTATACTTATATCCTTGAAACTCAAATTATAACAGTTGCCACTTAAAACTTCAATGCGCCTAGGTGACAACAACAGCAACATCCGCCCTCTGCACATGCAGTGTGAGATTCTGACGAAATCAATAATACCCAGTTGAGAATAACAGCATATGGTCATTCTCAAGATTGGGGGCAATATTGATTAAGCACTAAGCTGCTGTCATAAAGTATCCGCCTTAATAAGTACATGCAGCAGATGAGTGGGCACATACAAACATTTCTTCGGATTAGAAGGTTTAATATAACCATATATCTGGTTGTCTGTTGTCAATCTGAAGAAAACCCTATCGATTCATTTAAGTCATTATGCCATACAATTGTCTTTCTGTAATATATATATATATATATATATATCTATCCTATAGCCAATCGTAAGTGTGATGACGCTAGAGGTGCCATTATTCCCTATAGCAAAGAGCAAGAGAGAGAGAGAGAGACCTTAGATAGAGAGAGAGAGACAGTGTAGACAGAAATTGTGAGAGACCCGAGACGTTTATTGGCTACTTCGTCCCCGCTCTGGCAATTATAAAATATATAGCGGATTAAATCATTTATTTATATAGTTGCCTAATGTTGCTGTCCAATTGCATTTAAGGAGACATCTTATTTGCGTGGTTCACGCACGAGGACATCTTGTATCGATTATCAACATCATCTCTAATTTTTTCGTGATCATCTATACCCACTGCTAAAGACTTATTTGCATGTCTGTGGCTGTTTCATACTAAGAGTGAAAATTGGTCACACACGAAGCAAACAGTATACCCAGGATGTTTTATGGCAACTCCATTTCTACCGCACAGAAGATCTATGTTTAACAAACGGACGCTGTGCGTTATTGACATAAAGTTAAGATTATAGCTACGATCAGGGTGGTCATATTTTTTTATGGCCAGCTTGATCGCGGTTGGCTAGATTAGCAATGCAGCATCGCTTTTAAGTATATGAAGAATGATTTACATATTGCGGACCATAAGTGGACATTCGAGATTTCGTTCTAATGACTCGTTAGTCCCACTACTGGTCCTGTCTGCCATGGTAAATAATAAATTAATCATTGTTTAAAATGTTATCCAACATGATACATCAATACTGCCTCGTGCAATTGCTTTTCTGCATTAGCATAATGTCACTGATACCAACGACACAAGCCGGAGTTTTCCAGTGCTTTTACGATATATCTGGTTTCATCTTCAATGCTCCAACGATTGATTTGTGTGCATGTCAGTTGTTATTTATAACGAAGTCGCTCCATGTCACAAATATCCTCAACATATCTTATGAGGAATATATCCTACGACATTTAAACATTTGGTGGATTGCCAATAATAATGTTCCGCATTGCACCTAATAAGCACTGGCTCATCACATGGCACAAACTCTGGCTCATCATATGGCACAAACCCTGGCACATCATATGGCACAAACCCTGACTCATCATATGGCACAAACCCTGGCTCATCATATGGTACAAACTCTGACTAATCAGATGGCACAAACCCTGGCTCATCCTATGGCAAAAACCCTGTCTCATCAGTGGCACAAACACTGGTTCATCAGATGGCACAAACACTGGCTCATCAGATGGCATCTTAAATCGTCGAAAAGGTGGGGAGTAATCACGAAACATTTCCATATACATTCAACTTAGAACAATCCATAGAGAGCAGTCCGTTTTCAGGATAACATTTGAAAATTTCCTTAACCTTATGCTTCGGACAAGCAAGCTAGCACACGATGGACACCTTATCTAAACGTCCATATCATGGTTATAAAACTATACCAACAGAGAAAACAATTGAGCAATGATTATTATAGCTAAGACCTGTGCCGCGTGCTATGGTGTATCACGATTAACCGAGAGAAAAGCTTTTGACAAATATGTGCTATAGAGGCTTCATACTTTTCAAACGAACGATTCCGATTTTTATCGCATAAGTTTAGTACTCATCGTATGCTCTTTGATAAGGTCAAGTTCTGATCGTTGCTCCAAACTGAAGGTATGTGTCGTTATGTAATGGACCCTGATAGTTCGACCAAAACGATCACAATAGAATATCTGAGGGTTTTACATAGTGATAACCCTTATGCCAAGTTAGTTAGGCATGTTTAAACCGTGCTATACGCTAATGACAGTTTATATGTGCGTAGAGCTGTTACGATATTGACCGGTTGGTCATCATTTTCCCTTGCTTATACCAATTAAATGAATAGCTTTGTGTAACATCAACTCGTGGGTAACGTAAAATTTACAGTAGAGGCCGAGATTGCAAATATCAAGTCGACATCAGATTTTCCGTTTTTCCAGCACTCAACGCATGTCATTGCTCCATCATCCGATCATTCCAAGGTCAAAATAGCACTCCCATAACGACTAACATACATAGCACAATATGTATGTATGTATGTATGTATGTATGTATGTATGTATGTATGTATGTATGTATGTATGTATGTATGTATGTATGTATGTATGTATGTATGTATGTATGTATGTATGTATGTATGTGTATGTATGTATGTGTATGTATGTATGTATGTATGTGTATGTATGTATGTATGTATGTATGTATGTATGTATGTATGTATGTATGTATGTATGTATGTATGTATGTATGTATGTATGTATGTATGTATGTATGTATGTATGTATGTATGTATGTATGTATGTATGTATGTATGTATGTATGTATGTATGTCTGTATGTATGTATGTATGTATGTATGTATGTATGTATGTATGTATGTATGTCTGTGTATGTATGTATGTATGTATGTATGTATGTATGTATGTATGTATGTCTGTATGTCTGTATGTATGTCTGTATGTATGTATGTATCTATGTATGTATGTATGTATGTATGTATGTATGTATGTATGTATGTATGTATGTATGTGTCTGTATGTCTATGTATGTATGTATGTATGTCTGTCTGTCTGTATGTCTGTATGTATGTCTGTCTGTCTGTCTGTATGTATGTATGTCTGTATGTATGTATGTCTGTCTGTCTGTATGTATGTGTATGTCTGTCTGTATGTCTGTCTGTCTGTATGTATGTATGTATGTATGTATGTATGTATGTATGTCTGTCTGTATGTCTTTTGTATGTATGTATGTATGTATGTATGTATGTATGTATGTATGTATGTATGTATGTATGTATGTATGTCTGTCTGTATGTATGTATGTATGTATGTATGTATGTATGTATGTATGTATGTATGTATGTATGTCTGTCTGTATGTATGTATGTATGTATGTATGTATGTATGTATGTGTATGTATGTATGTATGTATGTATGTATGTATGTATGTATGTCTGTATGTATGTATGTTATGTATGTATGTATGTATGTGTATGTATGTATGTATGTATGTATTTATGTGTGGATGTGTTTATGTGTGTGTGTATGTTTCATTTTGTGTTCCAATTGGTTTCATTTATGAGTGTCTGCATAAAAATCTATTAACATTGTCATAATCAAATACGGTCATATGCAGTCATTGCGTTGTAAAGGCCCGAGTGGCTTCATTTATGATTGTCTGCGTAAGAACTATTAACATTGTCATAATCCAATACGGGCATGTGCTGTCGTTGCATTGCAAAGGCCCGAGATCCTGCGAGAGAAATATGTAGTCCGTCCACGATCCTCAGCAGCCTCCATTAATTACTTAAACATCGGACAAGTCACAAACATGCAACACTTGAAACCAATCATACCTTGCCAATATTAGAGGTTTACGTGCACATACAGACAAGCTTATTGGTATCACCAAAAAGTGCCGAATCGGTAACTATCGACGAATACCACACGATGGCTACCGTGGCGATCATAGCAGAACCAATCGACTTGTCGAGTCTAATTTCCATTTCATACGTGAAAAAAGGTCATGGACGTAATTGAAAATTGAAAAACCATCTTGAGGAAGATTGATTGTTCGAGGATATGTCAAAAGCATTCTTTGGTGATAAATAGAGTAAAATCTTTGGCTTATGTTGCTGCAGGGGTAAAGGCGGGGCTTGGGTTCGTTTACGCCGTCATGGTTAAGACAATATGCATGAAATCCTTTCTCGAGGGGTTTTCCGATGATGAATTACTCCGCCATCGTTAAACAAATACAAAACGTGCGCATTGCATGAGGTAACATCAGAAGCAAACGGGTTTGACTGGCAGTCATTCTATTGTCCGAACAATTCAATTTCCAAAGTTTTGCAGGTGCTACGTACGCATGCAACAAGTAATATCACACGTCCAGGCAACCGCAGTTGATAAATTCTGAAAGACAAGGTAAAAACGGATTGGTGATGCATGTGAGGATGAGAAATGTGCGAAATGTCATCCTTATTGGTCAAGTTACAATCAGCGACATATTTCCCTTAAGGTAGGCACGCGTTGAACGATGCTAACGACAGTGCTATGAATTCACATCCAACAATGTCGTCAATATTCAGGTTAATATACGTAATCAGATGTCTGGATACGATAAGATATCGTCCTTCTACTTGATATCATGACCTACACGCCGACATAACTGCCTGATATCATGACCCACACGCCAACATAACTGCTTGATATCATGACCTACACGCCGACATGCACGCATGACCTACACATAACATGCTTGATATCATGACCTATGCAGCATAACAGCTTATAATATTATGCACGTATATGGCACTGTTTGCACTATAATATCTATTCATATCAGAAAACAGTAAAACCTAATTCTAAGCCGATGTTGTCCATACAAAATCGAATAATTCACAATTAGTTAGTACAATGATCATTCCGATCGATGCATTCAACCGAGCGGCATTGAATTGGCTTTAGAGAAGACCTTGCTTAGTTGTCCAGAACAGAATGTACATAGGCTATATCTAGTTATATGACGCATTGAATTCTCTTGGCGGCTTGAGGGAATGTTAATGGCGAAGCATTTCATCTCCATTAAACCACCTTGTTATAATGCATATGTTTCCCATTGGTGCACGAGCGGCCAATGCTGCTACCCAACTTCTTAAGGAAAGACATCATGTAGGCTTGTTTTAAGTAGACCGCGTGTATCGATCATCAATATTTCCACTAACTGTAGTATCATCATCAATTGTTAGTCGCATGTTTTATTTGCATGTCAGCTTCTTTTAATCACCCTATTGTGTAACTAGCAGCATCATATCCCTTGGGGCC
The DNA here is from genome assembly GCA_034190875.2 of Urechis unicinctus. Lineage (NCBI taxonomy): Eukaryota > Metazoa > Annelida > Polychaeta > Xenopneusta > Urechidae > Urechis > Urechis unicinctus. The sequence continues at coordinate 75,699,963 of CM067344.1, read as the reverse complement.
CCCAGGCATCATCTATACTACAACGGTCGAAAACAATGATGCGTCTGAAAAGGCCTCTAACGATTGTGAACGAAGTTGCTAATCCTTCCATTTATCGTCCATGTGCGTGCGTATTATCATACCAGGGTGTGATATTAGTCACACGAAGCTACCATAAGGCCGAGGCAGTCAATCCATCTCTACTGCACAACAGTCCTTTCCAGCTACAAAGCCCTCGTGAAGCTTCACCATTGAGTCAGCCCGAGGCTATACTCACGAATCGGCATGTTTCTGATTCTAAACCCTGTGATAAACACATTTAGGTAATGTAATTATCCGAAACCGGGGACTATTGATGTATTGTTTGCGCCACTGGCTCATTTTGTAGATAAATTTATGAATGATACTCGCTTGTGCACAAGGAAATTGATTTCGCGGATAATTATTGTCTTGCGTGAATGATTACTTGTGTCGATGTTTATTGCTTGTGCGTTTGTGCATTATACAGGACAACAGTATGACATTCGCCATCGTGTTAACCACACGTCATGTAGATCGTGTCTTGGGGTTAACACTCAGTCAACGTCTACCACGCGTCCGTTTTTAGGTTCCAAATATGGGCCAAATGTTCCATTTGACCACTGGCTTATCACTCTCTTGTGTACCAGTGGCAACGACGATCTTGGGCATTGATATAGGGAGACTATCTGGAGTTGATTCCCGGTTGGACCTTTTAAGTGATGATTTATGGCAACATTGAAGACCCACTCCATGAAACAGCAGTGGGCTGGAAGAACTGACCAATTATAATGGGCATCTCTTTGCTAAACGGCAAAAGCGGGGAAAAAACCTGAAAGCGCATAACCATACAATTACTTTGCTAATACGCTTCATATTTATGTCCAGTTAACCAGAATACACATTGTAAGAGTAGGCTAACCGAGTGCTAATTAAGTACACTTATAAAACTCCAGCCCTGTGCATAATATTACACGTGCATATCGCCTTCTCATTAACCCTTAATCGGTTTCACTGCAAAGGCAATGACTTCGGAGAAAGTATTGAACAGATATATATTATATCATTTAGAATAGTATTCTACTCTATATGGAAAGTGCATGACAGTTAAAACATCTACAATTTATGGCTTTGATTACACATTATCCATCGCATTATATTTCCAACAACCACGCTGCTATCTTATAATACACAGAGAGCATCTTAATTTACATAAAAGGTCACGAAAACTGCACGACCGCTTTTGAAAGGACAGAAGTAAACAGCTAGAAGCGCGGCAAATAGACAAGCGGATTCCCGAGTGGATGTACGTTGTATGCCAGTGAGTCATAATATCCATACCAATGAAAGGTATTCTTATATACAGTTAAAACACAACATGAAAGGTTATGATCTGTGTCAGCTGAAGGTTTGATAGTGGCTCACTGGAATCAGTCGGTCACATAATACGTAAACATTATCACACTTAATTTCCCATACGGTTTTCTGAATGTATTCATTTTCAATATTATGTGGATGTGGTACACATGGTCTATTACTTCAAGATATTGATAGCAATATTCATAGATTTTTGTTGATATATGAATAGAATATATTTTGGCTAATGTTCGAAAACCTTACACATGGTCATGCATGACAAGAGCCGTGATGATAATTTAATACCCAACTTTAGAAATAAACGATGCACTATGCTGTTCCCTTGTGACCCTCATAAAACGTGCTTTTATATTAATTTACTTCATTACGATTTATTGTGTATAATTTTAGGTACTACTCATCAATCGTTTATCAAACCACCTAATTATTGAAGATAAATAGAAGCTGAACCCGGAATTGCCTGTATACGTTTATGCTTTAAAAGAATATCACGCCTCAAAATAGTTATGTCTATGCTGGAAGGTATGCGGTCTCAACTAACAGAGACATTAATTTTGCTGTTTAAGTAAACGTGACAAGTTAAGATGCATCACGCTTATGCAAATGGCACATAATATATGGCCACCTCAGGGTCGTCGTGCTACCTCAATAGTAATCAACTTTGATATAGGACTACTCCGAAGTACAAGCCTGCTATTGTATACTAAGGGCCGACACAATACGATAGATGGCGACTTTAATGAAGTGGAATGATCATACAGGGCTAGTACATCAAAGTCAACAACTTGTGTATACTCGAAAAGGCAAAGACCGATAAATGGTTTTGTCGAAGAATATCTCCAGCTAATTTGCAAAATATGAATTTAATCCATGGCGCACTTTATTTATTGCCGTGGTATATAACTCATGACCGGATATCACTTCGCATCAGCTTTGTGTTCAATCAACACTACATTGTTACATTGGATTGAAGGGAACAGAACATCATTACCTTCCAGCCTTTCTGCCTTTGACAACCAATCCTGTCTAAACAACAGTCAAATAGCCCAATTACAAAGACTTGGCTATTGCAGGTTTTCACAAGTCACCCATTTCCACTACACAGACGTCCGACGTCAATACTGCTTCTGCTAGAGACGCGATGTGCCACCAGACAGACCAATACTGCTTATGCTACAGACGCGATGTGCGACCAGACAGACCAAACACAAATTCTTGCATTCCTGATCCAAACGGACGTATTTTACGTCTGGATATTAACTTTCAGCAATACAGGTCGGGTCGTTTGTTTTCATATCCATCACAACAGCATTCAAAGTCACTTTGTTAACATAATAACACGTGATATAAATAGGTGATGTTTTGTGGTGGATAATCGGCAGTTAATGCAGATAGTACATATTTTCGTGACGTCAATTGGTAGGTTTGTTTGAAACATATAAGGAGCATATTATTTTGCTGTAATGCTATAGGAGACGTCACTGTCCTCGTTTACTACTTAGTAGATAATAGTAGAACGGAGCTCAGATAGTTGGTATTTGATATTATACATGAAATGACACGATGACAAACATTCCCAAATATTATCAGCTAGCCTATCCCCACATTCGATGCCCAGCCGTTATCTGCCAGGTGCTGAAGGCGAGTGAGAGCACGATACATACCAGGAGGCGGTGCGTCGCGGTTTTGTGTACATGTCATAAAGCTGTCGTTGAATTAAATGGCCGTTGTGGGCTGAACATGTCTTGTCAACGAATGTTAATATACAAAGGTGACTACATTATCTTCTCAGTCTCTATCATTTCTTCTGGGCCTATTCACGTGGGTTTTATATATAATCAAACCAGTACATTCACAACAGGTTTGTAAGAAGTGACTTAGGTGTGAAAATCTTTAATTGCACTGAAGCCCGTAAGATTCACGTACATTTCTTAGTACCACGCGATGTTTGTAAATGAAATAGCATTACTTTTTTTATTATACCGTTGATTGTTACAAACTATTATTGGCCGAACATATGTGGTAGATGTAATTGTCACGATAATATTATATGGGCTGCTGTGGCTACTCATAGAATTGACATGGATGCTTGTCTTTACTGATTGTCCCTGCATCTCACCACGATCAGTTGAATGAGCTTGTGTCAATCAACGTCATTCACAAAGTATCATACCAATAAATACATTTTCGATACGCAACCATTGAGCACCGGTGATTGTCTAATAATTTATGCAATCGATTACAAATGAGTCAGCTGCAAATGTACTTGCGAATGGTCCAAAACAATATTTATATACGACTCGAACACTGCTTTTACGTGCTCTGAAGTTAATCTTTACGCATATTATTGACTGATGTTCATGTTTGTTACATTTCATTCAGCGCTTCTATGGACCCACAACAACAATGCATTTATACAAAGGCTGCTTTCTATGACGAGTAGTGAAATTCCAGCTCTTCATCTATGATCGTCACATGGTCTAATGGCCAAATTGACCCTGTATTTGCAGCTGATAATTTGACTCAAGGAGTTATTTACACAAACGATTGAGTACAACAATATCAGTAAGCATACAGTCAAAAGCGTCCGAGTCAATTTGTGATGGGCGATGTGAATGTTGACAGCGTACAAGTAACTCAGTGGAGATGGCTTGCCGAGACAATCAAAGCAAGGGCATGATGGGATTCTGCTTCGTATTCCATTCACGCTATGATTTAAATCTCGGTGTACATAGCATATACTATACACGTGCCTGTATTGCGTAAGTTTTGTTTATTTGGCTGTACATAAACTTACAGCATTGGCACCAGCCCAGAACACGTTGCAGAGTGTACATGCCAACCGTGTGTATTGCCGTTGTTCTGCTATGACTGTTAA
>CM067344.1:75694128-75695611 GCA_034190875.2 Urechis unicinctus | reverse complement strand
CTCTTGAAGCTCAGCCCTTGGATATATTAATTTGACTTTTATTTGTAGTATCTAGTGTAGTTATATCAATAGTTAATGTATGGTATTGGTTTTTTTAAATGTATGTTTAATTTGGTTTTCCCCACATCATATATAGCACATATTCTGTCAAATTTATCCTAATGAATTTTTAGATGCACATTTATAGTACAATAAACCTCTAAATGTATAAATATCATATATATATATATATATATATATATATATATATATATATATATATATATATATATATATATATATAGATATATAGACATATGCATATATATATATATATATATATATATATATATATATATATATATATATATATATATATATATATAGATATATATATTGACATATATATATATGTATACATATATATATATATTATATATATATATATATATATATATATATATATATATATATATATATATATATATCTATATATATATTATATATATATATATATATATATATATATATATATATATATATATATATATATATATATATATATAAACCCTCCTTTTCATCACAATCATTAAATCTACAATACAGAATTGCAATGGCAATATAAACGGCGTTTCTAACAGCGTATTCATCCCATGCGTCAGTGTAACTGCCAGTCCAAATACAAGCAGAACATCATTTATAGCTTGTAAGCTACAGTCATACGAGCGGATAACGGTGTCATGCAGTCATGATGTACTGTAATCGAAGCGGGTATTTTGTTCTAGAAGTTATCTACTAAGACGATCTTTTGAAAAAGTACTAGTAAGCATGCTATAAAAAGCGTATAAGGCAGCTAGTGATGGGCGTTGTGAATGTGGTGTGTCTGTGCCGCCTCACGACAGTTTACAATTAACTCAGTGGCTTGCGAGAGACAATCAAAGCAAGTGCATGATGGGATTCTGCTTCACATTTGGTTCCAAACATGGTTCATATCTCGGTGAAGATAGCATATGCACCACACTTGGCTCTGTTGCGTTCAAATAGACTGCGTGATGTACTTCCGCTTAGTTGCCTTCTACAGACATCTTCAAAAGCCAGTGCATTTTATTTGTCTGCCAGGCTTTACGTATACTTGCAGCATCTGCGTCAGCGTGTGCAATGTCGTAATTTCATAATCAGTTTAACTCACTATGGGATGCTTAAGTTTAAACTGTGTAAGCAGCTTAGATATAAACCATGGATTTCTGTCAATAACAGACATCCATTTCTACTGCATTTACCACATATATGTGAGTACGGTTAATCAATAATCCAGCTCTACAGCCACCAGAGCTTGTGCCTATTATGCTAATAATTTGGACGAACATGTGTAAAAACAAAGCTGAAAATGTGAATTTACCGATTAAACACACTAAGAAACTGTATCAAAATTACACTTCGACTTATATCGGGAACAGTATTTGTAACTAATCAATTACCGTAAACATACCCTGCGATGACTTAA
>CM067344.1:75641628-75691628 GCA_034190875.2 Urechis unicinctus | reverse complement strand
AAGGAGACATCTTATTTGCGTGGTTCACGCACGAGGACATCTTGTATCGATTATCAACATCACCTCTAGTTTTTGCGTCATCATCTATTCCCACTGTTAAAGACTTATTTGCATGTCTGTGGCTGTTTAATACTAGGATGTGAAATTGGTCACATACGAAGCAAACAGTTTACCCAGGATTTTTTACGGCAACTCCATCTCTACCGCACAAAAGATCTATCTAGCCACAGCGCCCTCTCGTCTACCAGCCCGGCGCGAATATTTATATATCGTATTTTTCTTTGGATTATCAAAGCTCATATCAAAGGGCAATTCATCCAAGTATAAATTGCAGCAATGTAGCAAATGGCAAGCCTATTCTCAAATTTACATAATCAAGTCAAGTGACATTGAGGCGAATGGGCAATGCAAAGCTTTTGTTACCATAGGTCCGCTCATATAACATGCTGTCGTCAAAAACATGTATAACAAACGGAAGCTGTGCGTTATTGACATAAAGTAAGGAATATGGATAGCTAAGATCAGGCAATGCAGCATCGCTATTTAAGTATATGAGAAATGATTCACATGTTGCGTATCATAAGCGAACATTCGAGATTTCGTTCTAATGCCTCGTTAGTCCCACTACTGGTCCTGTCTGCCATGGTAAATAAATCATTCATCAAAATGTTATCCAACATGATACATCAATACTGCCTCGTGTAATTGCCTTCCTGCATTAGCATAATGCCACTGAGTTTTCCAGTGCGTTAATAATGAGTGAGTCTATAAAAATATCTGGTTTCGTTTTCAATGCTCCAACGATTGATCACGAAGTCATTCCATGTTACAAATATCCTCAACATATCTTATGAGGAAGCCAACCACAATTTATTCTTTGACATTTCAACACTTGGTGGATTGTCAGATACGCTGACAGTTATACATACCTGACCGAGACGTTAACTCGGGTATTCATGGACACCTGATTGCACGATTGGTATCAAGTTGAGCAAACAACATAGCCTTATCATTCCTCTCCCTCACTCACCTCCGACTTGGCAGCCATTCATATTTGACGGCAGTAACGCTGATACCGCTTAGTATATGTTTGAGAAATACGCCGATGAACGTTTAACACTCTCTACCCCTGATATTACCTTACCTTAAGAGGTTGCAGCGTTTGCATTCCAGAAGTACTTTTTTTGCCATAATACTCAACTTTGCGACTGTGATAACCGTGACAGACAATACAATAATCTGCTTGGTGTAAATGAGCATAAATATAGACAATTAAATACACAATCGACTGGAGTCAACAATATAATCAACAATGAACTGAAGTATGTGTCTTTGTGTTTGTGATATCTTCAAACTTCGCTTTCAACATGCGGCCTAACCGCACTATTTTGGGGGCGAGCACAATGCAAGTTCATAATCTAGAATCACACTTTTTCTAAGCACCACATATGCGAATATGTCACAAGGCAATAATCGTAATGGGCAGAAATCGTTAGTGCAGTAGCGGAATAATCAGTGACGTAACTATCAGTGAAAATAAAAACACTCTGCATAATACTGCCTCGCGTTTGCATATGGCAACCAATCGTATTTATTCACAGCTACTAGAGAGTAGAAGATATTGCAAGTCTCATGCCATTTGCAGTAATGTACCTCGCAATATCTCTAGAGAACAATGATATACGCGAAGAATCCAACAATCAGTATCAATTTTGATAATGGCACCCAGGCCTTTACTGTATTATTTCCCTTTCTATTAATGTGGAGGCGTGCATGTTATCTAATGCAAACTTCAACAGGTACACATTACAACAAGCCTACAAACATGACGAAAGCTATACATAAAAATGAACTCTATGATGAATTTGTGAATTCAGTGTTGGGCAAGATTGGCAAATCAAAACCATCAACGCGTTGCCCATCTAGTCCGTCATGCGGTGTTATGTTCTGTGTGAATCGAGTAAATTAGCTTATGCACATAACTACATCTGGTATGAGTTTAACAGCTTTGATTAGTCACTGACACAGTCATGATAGAGATCAATAGCGCATATTGTTGATCTAGATGCTCAAACGAAATCACTGGCTGGCGTTTGATGCGATATGTAAATGCAAATAATAATGTTCCGCATTGCACCTAACAAGCACTGGCTCATCATATGGCACAAACCCTGGCTCATCAGATGGCACAAACACTGGCGCATCAGGTGGCATAAACACTGGCTCTTTAGATGGCACAAACGCTGGCTCATCATATGACACAAACACTGGCTGATCAGTTGACACAAACCCTGGCTCATCATATGGCACAAACCCTGGCTCATCATATGGCACAAACCCTGGCTCATCAGATGGCACACGCACTGGCTCATCAGATGGTACAAACCCTGGCTCATCAGATGGCACAGGCACTGGCTCATCATGTGGCACAAACACTGGCTCATGAGATGGCACGAACATGACCAATGTGAAAAATCTCCGTTGTACATATTTTGTTATGAATATTGCTACCATTATATAACATGGGAAGTAATTACCAAAGTTTAAGTGTCAAAAACAGGAAGTTACCAACCCTGGACTGTTGAATCGGCACTATTGTGCCTGTGCACTTGAGATATGACTTCACGGAGGAGCAGGCATACCAAGTAGAAGATACCATCATTGCAAGCTGCTGTCGCGGGATGAGGTGCATTATGAAGCATATTGGCCCTCTTCCTGGCTGATTCGTAAGATGTAAGAATAATCGAACCAGTCTTGTCTGTTTTGACAAAGACAGGAGTTATGAACTTCATGACGTAGGAATACATGGCGTCGTAAAAATGCAATGAACGTCCAGACAAAGCTATTTATCAGAAGGTAGAATTTTGTTGCCTCCATCTCCTGATAATCGATACTAACAGTCTGCATTCCAGACGATATGTTTGCATTTACTGTTGTATCTAAAACATGCACATTATATGAATGGTCATTCGCTTATGTATTGATCATAATTCGCGTCCTTTATTATAATTAGAGCGGTTGATTGGGCACCGGGAAAACCGCAATATCAGTACATTTACGCATTGTTGAAGTCGCTGTTGGCCTTACCAACATTAACATATGTGATATATATGTGAGTATATACCACGTCCACGTAACCGGATATACATTTGCCCCCAATTTACTGAGTGTGATCACGTGTGTGCTGATATGAGCCTGAACCAATAAAGCAACTGGAAATTGTATATGAACCTCACATTATCTGCCGTAAACAAAGCCATTCGTCTAGGTCGCTCTTTGAATGATAGAGGTTGATCAGATTAGTGTCTCTGCTTGGTATTGTGATCTCCATGGTCTAAAGTCTGAGCTGGGTGGCAGTCATATTGGATCTAGAGCGTTTTCCTTCCAGGGTAAGACTCGCTTCACCAAAACTAATAAGACAGTCGACTTGTATTGTTGCTAAGGCAGTACTTTACTGCTCTCGCAATAAATAAAGTTGGTTCTACATCTCTTCAAAGTCACAACACCGCTACCACAATCCCTTAAAAAGTGACATGCTTTATTTTGTGATAAACAGTGATAAGCCTTCACATTAATGCACGTTGCTATAGCAAGTCTGCATTGTCAAAAGGTTATTTTTCACAAACATAATGAACACAATATATTTGGCATTGGGAGTGATGTCTGTGGGTCCGTGTGTCCTATGAATGTTCTTGTTCAGGAACATTTTACAATACAACTATCACGAAAACAACCGCTGTTTCTGACGCATCTAAAGTTAGATGTGGTAAATCTGGTTCTGTGATGTCTGGCGTGTGAATTTATACGAGGAGGGGAGAGGGCTTGCTGGAATCATTCAAAGAAAGTGAATGATCTGAATTCGTTTTGGCATTTGACACAATGCTCTTATAATTACTTAACATAATTGCTGTCACTGCCAGTGACGTATAATTGCCGTTATATTCGTGACAATAATTACAAGGGACATTATGAGCAAAAGACATAACTTAAATTGGTCAAGTAATAATAAAACATTTCCATATTCATTCAGCTTAGAACGGTCCTTGGAGAGCAATCCGTTTACAGGAAAACATTTGAAAATCCCCTTAACCTTATGCTTCGGACATAAAGTTAATGTTATCTTTGACAAGCAAGCTAGCATTCGATGGACACCTTATCTAAACGTCCATTTCTCATGGTTATAAAACTATACCAATAGAGAAAACAATTGAGAATGATTGTTATAGCTAAGACCTGTGACCGGGTGCTATGGTTTATCACGATAAACCGAGAGAAAAGTTTTTGACAAATATGTGCTATAGAAGCTTCATACTTTTGAAACGAACGAATCCGTTTTTTAGTGCATAAGTGTACTACCCATCATATGCTCAACAATAAGGTCAAGTTCTGGTCCATGCTCCAAACAAAAGGTTTGTGTCGTTATGTAATGGACCCTGATAGTTCGACCAAAACGATCACAATAGAATATCTGAGTGTTTTGTATGATGAATTACTACGCCATTTGTAAGCAAATACAAAACGTGCGCATTGCATGAGACAACGTCAGAAGCAAAAGGGTTTGATTGGCACTCATTCTATTGTCCGAACAATTGAATATCAAAGATTTGCAGATGCTACGTACGCATGCAATAAGTAATATCACACGTCCAGGCAACCGCAGTTGATGAATATCCCGGAAATGTACAACTACCCTCCTGAAAGACAATGTAAACACGGATTGGTGATGAATGTGAGGGTGAGAAATGTGCGAAATGCCACCCTAATTAGTCAAATGACAGTCAGCACATATTGCCCTTAAGGCAGTCACGCGTTGAACGATGCTAACGACAGTGCTATGAATTCACATCCAACAATGTCGTCAATATTCAGGTTAATATACGTAATCAGATGTCTGGATACGATAAGATATCGTTCTTCCACTTGATATCATGACCTACACGCCGACATAACATCTTGATATCATAACCTGCACGCAGACATAACAGCTTATATGATATGCAGCGCATTGATATTGCACTATATCAATTCATCTCGGAAAACAGTGTAACCAAATTCTAAGCCGATGATGTGCATACAAAATTGAATAATTCACAAATAGTTAATACAATGATAATTTCGATCGATGCATTTAAACCGAGCGGCATTGCATTTGCTTTGGAAGAGACATTGCTTAGTTGTCTAGAACTGAATGTACTTAGACTATATCATGTTATATGATGCATTGAATTATCTTGGCGGCTTGAGGGAATGTTAATGGCGAAGCATTTCATCTCCATTAAACCACATTAGAATGCAAATGTTTCCCATTAGTGCACATGTTGGCAATGATTACGGAGTACACATATCACTGCGTACTCAGTGCCTCTGATGCGCAAATAGAACACGACTCAGCATTGCCTATAAAGTTTGGGCTGAGTCAGTCTGGCAACTATATATATAAATATATATATTGATTACAGCAGCTAAAGCAGCGACGTGTAACAACGAGCGGCCATTTCTGATACCCAACTTTTTTAGGGAAGACATCATGTAGGCTTGTTTTAAGTAGACCGCGTGTTGGATTATAGTGTAAATTAAGAGCTGTTTTGGTCTGAATTCTGAGAATTGTGTGTTTTGCTTGACTGAACAAGGATTACAGTGGAACCAGTTTCGGACGACTGCACCCATTAAAGGCTCAGAGTGTGCGTCTGCTTGACTATGGCGAGTGAGTGGATCGAGGAGGTGTCACTGAGCTCACTTCTCACCTACATTGTGTACTCTATGGACACCTCCCCCGCCGCTAAGATACACCAGGCCTCTCGTGATTTCTACTCGTTGGAGGAAATCCAACTAGCAAAAGAAGCATTATGGAATGTAGGGGATGAGGATATCCTCCCGCCATTAATACGACGGTGTGATTCTCCCACACGAGCTGAGGTACACGCAGTGCTGGAGGATATCATAGGAGGTCTCAAAAAACTGGATGTAGCTGGTAAGGTTCCGAAATTTGCCAGCAGTCCACAAGGTTTGCATAGGATTCCTAAAGCAACACCTGCCGAAGCATGCCCAATCAGCCTCTGTGAGAGGGTGACGCAGTTAGAGGAAAACATTAGAGTACTTTCAAAGCACTTAGAAGAGACGGTCTGCAAGAGGACCAAGTCTTACGCCACTGTTGTTAGCACAACATGCCCACCATCGAGTCCTCACATTGACCCACCTGTGGTGACTACTCTAAAAGCCCCTGCGGTCCCAATAGCCATTGCATCCACAGCGGACCCATCGCCTCAATCGCATATGAGTGAGGCTTCACCACCTACGGACGATGGATTTCAAGAGGTTAGACGTCGCCGACCCGTGAAGGGAGTTATTTCTACCCCGCGAGCAAATAGAGGCGCACCAGAGCCAAGCCGGGATGTGTTTGTGTTCCGAGTTGAAAAAGGAACAAGTGCAGAGGACGTAAAATCGTTTATTGCAGAATCGGAGATAGAGGTGAGAAACATTGAGCGCGTTTCCAATAGTGAAGCGAAATTTGAGAGCTTTAGAGTTGAGGTGAAAGTCTCCGATATGAAATCATTGATGAATGATAAATTCTGGGCCATTGGTATCTGCGTGCGGAAGTATTACCGTAAGAGTGCTCGTCAATAATCTTGATTGTATGTACATTATTAGTCTGGTCGTACCTCTGTATTATATATTCTAGTTTTTCCTCTATGCTTAGTCAAAACTTTACTATCGGTACTTATAATTGTCAAGGACATAAGAACGATACCGTTATGTACATACGTCATTTAATGGGAGAATGCGATGTTCATTTACTACAGGAGCACTGGTTATTTGAATCTGAGTTTGCACTGTTTGAACGTAATATTGGTAATGTGTCCGTCGTTGGTATATCTGGTATGGCGAATCGGAATTGTTAGTCGGTAGACCTTATGGTGGTTGTGCAATTTTACATAAGACATCCACCAAAGTTTCTGTTACCCCAATTGATTTTGGAAAAAGTCGTAGGTGCCAGGCATGCGAAGTTATTTGTCACACTGCTACCGGACCTGTTAAAATGTTGATTATTAATGTTTACGTGCCATGTGATAAGGATAACAGCATATCAATTAGTAACTTATATAGTGAGCTTCTAGATCAAGCAAATGCGGTTATTACATCTCATACGGAAGCTGATTTCGTTATTATGGGTGGTGATTTTAACACAGACTTTTCACGGGATAGTTCTAGGCATACTATATCGTTAAATAATTTCTGTGAACAGGAATGTCTAATCCCATGCTTTATAAAACCCCTTGCAAATGTCGATTTCACTTATGAAAGTGACATGTCGCATGCCAGATCGTCACTTGATCACTTAATGGTTTCAGAGAATCTTGAGTCATCAATTGTAAGCTATGAATGCATTCATGATGGTGACAATATGTCGGATCATAGTCCGGTTATCTTAAAACTGTGCTTTAGAATGTTACATGTAGATATCGCCAAATTACCATCAGATACTAGAAGGAATTGGAAGAGCGCAAAGGGTAATGGCATTGATTTGTACAAGAACACCCTGCGTAAAATGTTGGCTAATGTGGATGTTCCAACGGAAGTTTTATCATGCGCGAACCCGAGTGCGAGCATGTTGAAAAAATTGATCAATTTCACGATGACGTAATTCATGCTTGCGTGGCATCGTCTCTCTGTAGTATTCCGGCTAACCGACCAAAGAAGCGCCGGGCTGGGTGGACCGACGAAGTCCGATCCCTGAAAAATAAATCAAGTTTTTTGGTGCAGCTTGTGGCGAGAGAATGGCTGCCCTTCTACGGGGACAATTAAAGATATAATGCTTAAGGCTAAACAAGACTACAAAAAGAAATCACGGAACGTTATGCGTAAACAAGACCAATTAGTAGCCGACAGAATGGCGGCTGCAAACGCGTCCAAAAATAACCCCAATTTTTGGAAGGAAGTTCGTAAGAAATTTAGCGCACGTGTGTCCAACCCTACTCTTGTGGACGATGCTCATGATGAGGTTTATATATGCGAAACATTTAAGGACAAGTATTCTAGGCTGTATAACTCCGTTTCATATAACGAACTTGAAATGAACGATCTTTACAGATCCATATGTAGCGATGCCGCATTATGCTGCAAAACGGGCAAATGCACTTCTGATCATGTCATAACCGTTAAGCAGGTCGAATCCGCAACGCGGAATTTGAAACCAGACAAAACCGATGGTAATTCTGAAATCAGCTCTGATCACATTATGAATGCCTGTCAAGAATTGTTTGTTCATATCTCATTGTTGTTTAATGCGATGCTTTCGCATGCATATGCTCCACCGGGTATGTTGCATTCCACGCTGATACCTATACCAAAGAATAGAAAGAAATTGTTGAATAATAGTGATAATTACAGGTCCATAGCAATCAGTAGTATTTTGGGAAAATTACTTGACAATATTATTTTAACATTCCAGAGTGAAGCACTGAAAACAAGCGATCTGCAATTCGGTTTCAAACAGTCACACTCTACCACTCAATGCACGTTTGTTTTGCAAGAGATTGTTGATCACTTTGTAACTCAGGGGTCATCTTGTTTTGTTATTCTATTAGACGCATCTAAAGCATTTGATCGTGTGAATTATGTGAAATTGTTTGCGCTTCTCAGGCAGAAAACACTCGGTCCAACAAAATGTAAGTTACTCATTAATATTTACACACGTCAGAACCTGAAAGTCCGATGGAATGCTTCTAGCTCTGAGCCTTTTATTTGCACAAATGGTGTTAAGCAAGGCGCAGTTCTTTCGCCATTATAATTTTGTGTATATATCGATGAATTACTAAGGCGCCTTCATGAAGCTAATGTTGGATGTCGCATGGGCCATCATTATATGGGTGCTTTGAGTTATGCTGATGATGTTTCACTCATTGCACCTTCAGTTACAGCGGCTAAGACAATGCTTAGAATATGCGAGAAATTTTCCAAGGAATACTATGTGAAGTTCAATTCTGCAAAAAGCCGGTTGCTTGCATTCAATGCTTGCGACAGTCCAGTACATTTAACACTAAATGATGAACTAATTGTACACTATATGGAAATTAGAGTTCAGAACATGTTCAAAGTATTTACAGTTCAGAAGAGAAACAAGCTGTTCACTTGGGAAGTAATATTGGTTATTGTGCGAATTTGATAAATACTCAGCGTGCATGTAGGGATTTGATGGCGAAAACGAATGTGATTATGTCTCGCTTTGGATACTGCAACTCTGTTATTAGAAACTCACTATTTGAAGTATACTGTAGTAGTTTTTTTGGGGTCGGCGATGTGGAGTTTAAGACCCAACCAGCTGGCCAAATTGTGTAGTGTTTGGAGGAGGTGTATTCGAACTATATGGAAATTAGAGTTCAGAACATGTTCAAAGTATTTACAGTTCATTTCGGGAAAATTGCCCCTTAGAAATCATGTCTTGGGGTTAACACTCGCGTCCGTTTATGGTCCAAATATGGACCAAATGTCCCATTTGACCACTGGCTTATCACTCTCTTGTGTACCAGTGGCAACGACGATCTTGGGCATTAATATAGAGAGACTATCTGGAATGGATTCCCGGTTGGACCTTTTAGGTGGTAATTTATGTTAACATAGATGACCCAATCCATGAAACAGCAGTGGGCTGGAAGAACTGACCAATTATAATGGGCATCTCTTTTTAAACGGCAAAAGCTGGGAAAAAACTGAAAACGCATAACCATACAATTACTTTGCTAATACGCTTCATACTTATGTCAAGCTAACCAGAATACACATTGTAAGAGTAGGCTAACCAAGTGCTAATTAAGTACACTTATAAAACTCTACCCCTGTGCATAATATTACACGTGCATATCGCTTTCTCATTAACCCTTAATCGGTTTCACTGCAAAGGCAATGGCTTCGGTTAACACAGGGAAAGTATTGAACAGATGTATATTGTATCATTTAGAATAGTATTCTACTCTATATGGAAAGTGCATGATAGTTAAAACATCCACAATTTATGGCTTTGATGACACGTTTACCATCGCATTATATTTCAAACAAACACGCTGCTATCTTATAATACACAGCGAGCATCTTAATTTACATAAAAGGCCACGAAAACTACACGACCGCTTTTGAATGGACCCATTAGATCGTGATCAGAGAGAAATTATCGTGTGCTCTTTATAATCTATGGACAGAGTTTTGACTGTTGTACTTCAATCAAAAGCGCAGATCAAGCTTGACCAAAATGCCATCCCCGTTTATAAGGTGCCGGTTAGAATGCAGCATAAAACCATCAGTGTATTTTAATGACAGTATTCGGTATAAAATTTCGGCATTTAAGAGTCACGATGGCCGCGGAGCGTACATACCTGCTATGGAGTCATAAAATGGGTCGTGTTTGCTTGAATTTAGATTGGTTGATGAGAATATTGTGTTGAGCGGCTGCCCCGTCCTACAAAGTACGAGAAACAAAGGTATGGAATATAGCCTGCTGGTTAAGCTATCGAAAGCGACAGTTCAGAAATTAAAAAGATATGAACCATCGCAAACTAAGCAGCTTAGAACGTTTTAACACGTGTGACGTCATGATTATTGATCCCCTTTGAA
Source organism: Urechis unicinctus (assembly GCA_034190875.2). Lineage (NCBI taxonomy): Eukaryota > Metazoa > Annelida > Polychaeta > Xenopneusta > Urechidae > Urechis > Urechis unicinctus. The sequence continues at coordinate 75,681,023 of CM067344.1, read as the reverse complement.
GTGAACGTAACATGAACGTAACGTGAACGTGGCCGCAATAGTAAGCACTAGTATCGTGGCCGTCTCATTGGCTCACCTAATTGCTTCTACATGTTGAGAGATTCGTCACGTTCGATTCGGCAAAACAATCGATAAAATGTGCAGACTGAGTCCACCCTATCATTTGAAACTCGCCCCTTTGAATTATTGGATACGACGCGCCACGATAACGTTGTTCATATAGTCACCCAACTAGATGCTTTCACCAATTGTGTCTTATCAAATGGTTGGATAACCATAATAATTGGTTACTTACGCAGGATCATGTTATGCTTATAATGTTGCTTTTTGCGTTTTACTTCTATTTATTTGTCAACCTCTTTCCTATCTTGTGACGATGGCTAACATTTTTTTTATGAAAACAAGTATTGTACCACGAGGTAGTGTATCTTGGAACATATTAACTGTGTTACCGGCATGCTTGTACAATACGCAAGTTACTCGCTGTCTTCTTGCCTGCTTTGTCGTCGAATATAAACAACCATGCCCTATATGAGGTACAGTCATAGTATATGCTGGTATAATGCAACAACTTTATATGTAAAATAAGATTGTTCTTGAAAGTTACGGCATTCTACGCGTCGAGAGTACAATGTCTGTTCTCCAATGGTAGGAATAATAATCGCTTGCAACAGATCACGTTGGTAACCAACATTTTTAATATTGTCACGTCCACGTGTCTTTTGATATAACTCATGCAATAGTCACTCACTGGATTGTGTAAGCATATGATGCTCATGTAGTGTCAACTGTACATTGGTCCCATTCTGAGTGGAGTTATTTAAGCCAATTCATATATATATATATATATATATATATATATATATATATATATATATATATATATATATATATATATATATATATATATATATATATATATATATATATATATATATATATATCCCTACATTAATAAACACATACATACATACATGCATGCATACATACATACATACATACATACATACATACATACATACATACATACATACATACATACATACATACATACATACATACATACATACATACATACATACATACATGCATGCATGCATACATATGCATGCATGCATGCATACATACATACATACATACATACATACATACATACAGACATGCATACATGCATACATACATACATACATACATACATACATACATACATACATACATACATACATACATACATACATACATACATACATACATACATACATACATACATACATACATACATACATACATACATACATACATACATACATACATACATACATACATACATACATACATACATACATACATACATACATACATACATACATACATACATACATACATACATACATACATACATACATACATATACATACATACATACATACATACATACATACATACATACATACATACATACATACATACATACATACATACATACATACATACATACATACATACATACATTCAGACATACATACATTCAGACATTAATTTTGCTGTTTAAGTAAACGTGACAAGTTAAGATGCATCACGCTTATGCAAATGGCACATAAAATATGGCCACCTCAGGGTCGTTGTACTTCCTGAATAGTAATCAACTTTGATATAGGGCTACTCCCAAGTACAAGCCTGCTATTGTATACTAAGGGCCGACACAATGCGATAGATGGCGACTTTAATGAAGTGGAATGATCATACAGGGCTAGTACATTAAAGTCAACAACTTGTGTATACTCGAAAAGGCAAAGACCGGTTACTGGTTCGGTCGAAGAATATATCCTGCGAATTTGCGAAATACGAATCAAATCCATGGCGCATTTTGTTGCCGTGGTATATAACTCATGACCGGATATAAATTCGCAACGACTTTGTGTTCAATCAACAACTATTATGTGACATTGGATTGAAGGGAACAGAACACCATTACCTTCCAGCCTTTCTGCCTTTGACAACCAATCCTGTCTAAACAACAGTCAAATAGCCCAATTACAAAGACTTGGCTATTGCAGGTTTTAACAAGTCACCCATTTCCACTACACAGACGTCCGACGTCAATACTGCTTCTGCTAGTACATTTCTTAGTACCACGCGATGTTAATAGTGTTTGTAAATGAAATAGCATTGCTTTTTTTATTATATCGTTGATTGTTACAAACTATTATTGGCCGAACATATGTGGTAGATGTAATTGTCACGATAATATTATATGGGCTGCTGTGGCTACTCGTAGAATTGACATGGATGCTTGTCTTTACTGATTGTTCCTGCATCTCACCACGATCAGTTGAATGAGCTTGTGTCAATCAACGTCATTCACAAAGTATCATACCAATAAATACATTTTCGATACGCAACCATTGAGCACCGGTGATTGTCTAATAATTTATGCAATCGATTACAACTGCAAATGTACTTGCGAATGGCCCAAAACAATATTTATATACGACTCGACGGAATGTTACATACCAGACATCCACAAGAGCCGAATCAGCATTATTTTGCGTATAACTGTATGAGTTCTTAGATATCAGTACATTACTGCTGCAATATAGATACCTCATCCCGCAACTGTTATTGTCCTTCAAAAGAATAGAAACGGGATAGATGAAGTATTTATTGGATTTTGGTTTCATAATTGCTTGTTGTATTGCTCTGCAGATCGACTAACTAGTTAAAAGTTTCGCCTACACATTCGTTCGAATCATTACTAATTAGTGTCAACCTGCCTGATTTACTAATTTTCTAGTAGTAAACATACGAAAATATTATTCTATAGCTACTTCTACAATAAGTAAATAACCGCATCGCGTTTGGATCATTTATTCTACCTACACCTGAAATGATTAAGGAAGGCATCACTTGTGGGATGCTGCTAAATAAATCTGACTAAGGGTTGCTTTAACGCACTACTTAGTGGGATTGGTGGAAGAGGACTGCTAGGATTTACCTGCTTGGCGGGCGCTGTTACACTCATGTTTGGGTAGCGTGGGGAAATTAAATGATCGAAATGAACTTCGCATCTTCTTAACCCTGGAGGATATAATGCAACAGTGACGAATGAGGATAAGTTAATGAATGGGTTCCGGCCCTTTAGATCTACAATCTATTTGTATTATCGAATTACTGGCTTAGTATAGATATAATCTGGACCATATGTGAATCTACACATTATATGCTACCGCAACTCATTCAGAGATGGTTGAAGCGGCGTTTATTGTCGATGATTTTGCACAAAAACAACATGACCACCAACACGGATAAAGACAATATTTTTGTTTACCCATCCCAGATAAACTGACCAAACTCTGTGTAAATTTGCTACACCTGTCTAGGCACAGCTTAATCATTTATGAGCGATAGCAACACTGCATGATCAGTAAATGGTTAGATGACATAAAAACATGAGTGCGAGTAATGTACGTATGTCGTCCAGTCAAGATGGAACGATAAGTCAATAAGGGCATCTCTACTAAAGCGATGTTTCACTAAATTGCAATAAGATTATCACTTTTAAGGATTTTCTATTTGTTAGTTCAGTTTATCAATACGTCAGCTATGATATGACGGCTATTCACCAGTGCTGCCGCTTAATATGGTATTATTTGCATTAAAAACATTTGAAGAATAGGGTTGAAATCTTAATCAACCGAACTACACATGGACATACATCTGATTAAGCATTACTAATTAAAATTTCATAACCTCTTAAACCCTCTTCCCCTACATTAAACTTACGTTATCATAGACAAACAGGCGAGTAGTAGATGGTTGGTCTACTTCAGCGTCCATTTGTCATGGTAAATCTAATATATCAGCGTCGAATTAATGTTCATGTTAGAATTGTACGGGCAATATACGTAATCAAGATGACAACAGGCAAAAGCTTATTGCAAAATGATGTGTATTTTGGGGATGCGAACTCTGGTGAAGGTCATTCCCAATAGTCTATGTATATTGGACTATAATGTATAGTATTGGTTTAAACAAGGTCAAGCAATGATGTTTGCTCTTCACAAGAAGTATGTGTCGCCATATAATCGACCATGTTTATCGCCAAAGACGACTACGATCGGATAAGTGTAGAGGCATAACAGCTCTCGTTTACTGACTGTGCATTTATCCAGATAATATTACACTACAATCAATAAAGTAGTCATCAGCATTTCTGACAAATTGTCTCAAGCATATTACGCTTAGGTAGATGTCATGCCCAAATCATATATTTATGCATTCGTATATTGATACCGTTGTCGTCACGAGTATGTCGTAACTGTCGCTGGCAGCGCAAAATACATTGGCCCTAAGAAATCTGCCTATACAGAGGATTATTCGCAATATTTAAATGCGTTCTCGTAGTTTAACGTAAGCAGTTACCATCCCGGCGACTGCCAGAATTGTAATCCCTCTGAGCGCCATTATTTTATGGCGTTACAATGTATTGATCAGTAATCGTTTAAGATGTAGAGGATTAGGCCAATGTTTGGGATCACCATGAGTCTGGAAGAAACTTTGGTAATTGCGATATCAAACATATGTCATTGCCCTATCATTTATTGACAATGATCGTAGCAGATATGTATGTATGCATGCATGTATATTAGTATGTATGTATGTACGTGTTTATGTATGCATATATGTATGCGTATGTGGGATATGAGCTTCGGTTAATGCTATTGCAGGGACTTGGCGGGGCTTGGGATGGTAGCCGCCTAGCTTGAAACGACAATATGTGGTAATCCTTTCTGTAAGGGGGATTTTGTTGATAAATTACTACTCCATAGTTATGCAAATGAGAACCATGTGCGTCATTGGAGACTTCCCCCGAAGCAAACGGGTTTAATAGGAGGTCATGTAATTGCTATCAAAGAGAATGTCAAAATATTTCGCATGTGCTATGTACACATGCAATGTATAATAACACACGTCCAGGCAACCATAGTTGATACATTATCCCTAAGTGTACGACTATCCTCCTGTTTATTGATTTCAGGTTGCCGCCTGGTTATGTGAGAAATGTCACTATCATTAGTGACTGCTATTTGAAGTCAGAGATATAGTTCTATTAACGCCGGCACATGCAGAACGGTACTCCCAACAGTGCTATTCCTCTGCATACGGCACCGTATTTGTTGGTTATGATGAATGTACTTATATTACAGTGTATGCAGTGATCTCGTGTCGCGCTGCTGTTGTGACGCGTGTATCGATTACAAAAAATATTGCTATCTGCTGTGTCATCCTCGATTTCATGTCTCATGTGTTATATACATATTAGGTGTTTTTTATCACTTCCACTAATTGAGCCACTTAGCCTTGGTTTCGCTCCTCATCATCATCATCATCAACAACAATCACCATACATCATCACATCATCATCATCATCTCATCATCATCATATCAGCATCATCATTCATCATCAAACATCATCATCTCATTCTATCTTTCATCATCATATCCTTTGACGATATCAGAAATCATTTATACTGGTACTGTCCAAAACAATAGTGTGTTTACATATGCAACTTACATTTTTAAAGAAATAGCGAAGATGCTTTTCCTTCCGTTTATCGTCCATGTCCGTGCGTATTATTATACTATGGTGTGATATTAGTCACACGAAGCTAACATAATGCCGAGGTAGTCAATCTATCTCTTCAACACCATAGTCCTGTCTAGCCACACAACCATCGTGAGATGTCACCGGCTAGTGAGCACGAGGCAGATATTGACGACTCGGTGTGTCTTTGATTCGATGCCCTGTGTTAAACATGTTTGGGTATCCTAATTACAGCCTGAAACCGATGAGTATAAATGTATCATTTGCGACCCCAGCTCATTTCTGTATGCGTGTTGTAGACGCGTTGATAAATGATAATCTTATTGTGAGGGTAATAATTACTCATGCCGGTGATAACGGTTTGTTCGTGTGTGCAATATACACGATCATAATATGGCGTTAACCATGTTATTGAAGAACACGTCATTAAGCTTGCTTCGTATGACAAACATTTGGTAAGCTACTTCCGTGCGTTCAATACTAGAGTCGACCAAATGTCCCATTTGACCACAGGATTATCATTCTCTTGAGTACCATTAACGACGACGATCCTGGGCATAAAGGGGGTTATAGGGTGTTGATTCCGGACTGGTTCCCCCTTGGACCTCTTGCGATTACATGGCAACATTACCGAGACCATGACGCAGGAGTAAAACTATTGTCCTAAAAAAATCAACGGAAACGAAGGGGCATCTAAAACATAAACTTATTCAAGCATAACCTCATACATTTGTTATTACGTTTTCTATTGTTATGTTGTACGGACCATAGCACGTATTGTGTGGCTACATTAAGCTTCAATATCAAACGGGACTAAAGCAGTGCTCTGTAAATATTGCATAGATGTACACTCTCCTATTCAGTATTATTCAATTTTGAGAGACGTGGGCATCTAAATGTTAATGAAAGTAGAAACATCCAACATTTAGTGCCTTGATAAAACATTATCCGTCGTATTATCCTCAGATCACCACATCATCATCTGATAGTACACAGACATATCCCGGTAGCCATGGATATAACCATGCGGCAATGATAGTCGATCAAGTGTATACATATTGGTCGCAGCATAATTTTAAAAAACCTGCTTTATTGATTATTATTTGACTGCATTAATTGCAAAGTCACCCGTCAAAAATGTTTGACTTAGCCACCACGACAGACGATTTATTGATCTTGTTGGTGTCAGTCAGCATCCATGCATCATGCCTTTGTGAACTCATACGTAACCAATGTGATCGACTATAGTTAAAGCAATGGGGTGAATTGTATTTTTCAGAGTACGTGATATGTTTTACTTCCCGTTCATCATGGAGTTTGTCGCGCGTGGTTTTGGCCTGTAATCCCACAATGTCCCCACATCATATTCATGAAAGCTTTATTGGCAGCCATATAATCAATTATAAGATCTCATGTTATAGTTACCACAATCTGCATAACCCTGCCCCATGTTTTCTCATGGCTATCACAGAAAGATTCTTCAAATATATGCACAGCCGCTAGGAGGTGGAAGATATTGCAAGTCTCCTGCCTTTTGCAACAATGCTCCTTACAATGATCACAGAGAGCAATGTACATTACATAACCCACCAACCAGCACTCATTATGCTACTGAGGGACTGAAAGAGGCAAGTATGGTTATTACGCAACCGAACGAAATGGGGAGTCTAGAAGCGCCATTTGAAGCAAGCACAGGAAGAATTTGCCTTTCTTTTCGGGTGGCTTGGTGCATACTTTATATTGATGACTTCGATAGAGACAAATAGCGTGAAAATCTTGCATACGCCATGGGTAACAAACATTCGACGATAAAATTGTGAATGATTTTTCACATTGTGCCAAGCGAGATTGACACATCATCATCATATTCTCCTGCCTTTTTCCAAACCATCGAAATGATACCCAATCCTTATTATTCATACAGTTATTATGCACGGATATTTGCTCCCGGCGCAGAACGGATTTCCTTCAGTAAGAATATGCGCATAACTATATCTAGCATATGGAGGAGGGTGGGGTTGGTGAGTATATTTATGCTTAGTTATCCCCCTCCCCCTTCAACCCCGCATATCTAGACGAAAATGTTCCACCTAATGTAACTACTTTTAACAATGACAAGCAGTAATGTGCTAAAATAACTACCATTTTTGTATAACTAAGGGACTACCTCAGCCCACCGTGGTGAATTGTAATTGTCTTTAAATAGTGAAAGGCCAGGTGAAATAATGCAAATGCTGTGATATTAAGATTGAGCGTTCGTTCAAGCTAATCATAAATACATTTAGTTAGATTCAGGTGATGGTAAGTATGTTTGGCTTAATTCGATCACGTCAGATGCGACCACGGCTTATTGTGTCCTCGCAATGAATCTAATCTTGCAAAGCATACGTCCTCTTAATGCATAATGGAAGAGTCACGTTGTGCCAGGGTTAGCCGGTCCCCCATCAATCAAGTTATTTGTAAGCACACTGTCAAGGATACCACTGTAATGGAGCATTTGCACATTAAATAGCTCAGCAGCTCCCGAAACGTGTGATGATAGCGCATGCGCAATATATGTCATATTGGCTTATTCTTTTGATGTGCCACGCTTGTCTATGCACTTCATGACGTAGGTTTACATTATACGCCATGATGCATCATCATAATCATCATCATGATCCTCATCATCAACATCATCATCATTATCAATATCATTACCGTTATAATCATCCCCGTCGTCGTAGTTTGTCTTAAAAAAGAGGATACTCTCGAAGTTGGATAAGAAACGCGGGCAGACAAAATTTTCCTGAATCAACGATAATACCTCCAAAAGCTGATAAGAAGATAAGCTTGTCACATATACTCTGCCATTGTATTCATAATTGACCTTGCGCCAGCAGTCTATGATACGCAGATGCATGAAAACATTTTATCTAGCTTTCTCCAATTTCTTTAGCGTCCTATATCTATAGTCAGAGAGATGTAGCTACACTAGCGATATTATGCGTGGTTGATTGGGCACCAAGGAAACTTCGATAGCAGTACCTTTGCGTATTGTTGCAGTCACTGCTGGCCTCACTGACACCTGCCCTCAATTTATAGAGTGAGATCAAGCTAAGCGCTAGAATCAGCCACAATAAACCAACAGTACATGATATATGAATCTCTCCTGTTGTGCTGTCAACAAAGTCATCAATCTTTGGTTTGCGCTTTGAATAATAGTGCAAGGTTAATCATTATGGCACCATGCTAGCCCCTCACCCCTGCAACGTTGGTTTCACAGTCCGATCTGGGTATAGGGTTTGTGCGAAGTGGGCGAAAGCAAGTCAATCATTGCCATCCGTCGCCGTCGGAACAATATAACCCCAATATTGCAAATACTTACCCTTCCAGATCGCCGTTACATTCATTCTTCTTCGTATACAAAGAAACTATTATTATCCTTAGACAACTGAGAGAGAGATGATAGATGCAATGATTATTCCGTTCTCATGTGTTGATCGATAGTCTATCAAAATCGGAACAGAAATATCCAGATACATACACTAATGACCAAAAACTGCATCAAAACCATTTAAAAAAGAATATTTAGACCAAGATGAAATCATCGTCAAACAAATACCGAGGTAATAATCATGCCGACCCACTCATAGTGCTGCAACACCTTAGTTATGTGAAAGGAACAACCGGAGCACACAGTTATGACAGCCATGAGAAGGCAAGAGTCAGGACGCAATCTGTTGTACGAGTGATCTCGACCCAAAGGTTAACTCGTCGGATTACCATTTGCCAAATATTCGATCTCACAAAGTGTATGTTCACACACATGTATGCACACTGACATTGACGAAACAGACTGAATCGGATATGATTTACAAGGGAGTAAACTGCCCCTTCGTAATATATGCGCATTTGACCGTGGGGTCGATCATTGGGGAAGTTTGTAACATGCGTCGAGTCATATTTCCTTTCCATACACGCGTCATGTTGATTTATCTATTTGAAGGTCATCTACTGAGCCGTCTGAGGTTGTTGGTTGTAGGAGTAAAATGGAGTAATTGGCGATGAGCCGGATGTCCTTCGGGCTAACGTTGTTGCTGGCACACACTGTTATCGAAACGATAAGGGGTTTCTGCTGCTACACCTTGGTTATGTGAAAGGAACAACCGGAGTTGGCGGCCACTATGTATGTCATGGCACTATTTTGATAGCCATAATTCACGATTTTCCTTAGATGTACGAGTATCTCTCAAAGAGGTTATATTTGGTAATCGATGAGATGTGGTATATATATATATATATATATATATATATATATATATATATATATATATATATATATATATATATATATATATATATATATATAATATATATATAAGCTATATATATATATATATATCGATAGATCGCTATATATATATATATATATATATATCTCGCTCTCGCTCGATCGCTCGATATCGCTATCATCGATAGAGATCGCTGATCGATCGCTAGCTCGATCGCTAGATAGATATATATAGATCGCTCGATCGCTCGCTCGATATATCGATCGCTATATATATATATATATATATATATCGATAGATCGCTCGCTATATATATCGCTCGCTATATATATATATAGATCGCTAGATCTCGCTAGCTCTAGATAGCTCTCCTGACCTAGATAGATATATAAACGTGTCTATTATCAAATGTTCTACCTGTATTTCGACATTTAAATCTCGTCTATTTGAGCAACGTGTTTCAACGCTTACGTATCTAGAAGGAAGTTGACTTCAGCTATTAAGCCCGCCATGGCATCAAAGTGTGGTGTTACCATGCCGCCATTGAATCGAAGTATGGTGTTACCATGCTGCCATTACATCAAAGTGTGGGGTAACCAGGCTGCCATATCATCAAAGTGTGCGGTCACCATGCTGCCATTGCATCAAAGTGTGGGGTAACCATGCTGCCATATCATTAAAAGTATGCAGTCACCATGCTGCCATTGCATCAAAGTGTGGGGTTACCATGCTGCCATTGCATCAAAGTGTGCGGTTACCATGCATGAAAGTGTGGGTCATCTATGTTGCCATGTCACTGCTAGAAAGGCCAAAACGGAAGCCAGTCTTTAATTTACACCAATTGGTCTCCCTATATACTTAATGCAATCGCCCGCAATGGTGTTCCAGAAAGTGATACGCAATTTAGATGAAGCAGTCTAATGGAATATTTGGTCGACCCAATTAACGAACGCACCTAAGTAGTTCACCAAGTGTATTGCGCTTTGTGGCGCTTATATTTTGCAAAGTGACAAATTCGATTGCCTTATCTATGGCATAAACACACAATCACTAGGTATCGGCAAAAACAAGTTTAACCGGCAAAATAATTACCATGCAACCACGACAGTTATAATCGCCGGAAGTGTGTATCTCGTACGCAAGCGAGCAGCAGTCGTCACCTGCTCAAAAAGTCCCGTTACGGGGACAGGAGCTCGACCCGCAAAGACAACCCTGATGTTAATTGGTATGTATTGTAAACAGTACCACCCGAATGTGGCTAACGCCCAGCATATTGAAATAACAAACATACTGAATCGTAAATGTTTGCCTCGGGCTGGTCAGACAGTGAAACCTCAAGGGAGCGGTGTGGCTAAATAGATGCAGTAGAGATGGATTAAACTTCAAGCTACCTCGGAATAATGTTTGATTGGTGTGTTTATTGCACACTTAAGACTAGTTACATGCGCGCACATGGACTACCAAAGCGGAATTGCCCTCTTTGCTATCTATGTAAAAACGTCAATCACGTTTGTCAAAGCAGCATTGATTTTGAACGGAATGCTTGGGTTCTCGTAGGTTATGTTAATGCTATTTGCGTGAATGACGATATAGATAGCAACTGACATGCTTATACAATCAATATACTGGGAATAATTGATGAAGCAACAGATATAATGATGTTTATAATCTATATACACGGTTTTTGACCATTGATGTAGTTGGCCAGCATTATTAGATAGTCCCTTGCTTAGCATTGCTGGTGGAAATAATCATTACGTGCATCGTACATATATACTATATATATTTTCATGGTAAAGCTAGTAATGCAGTGACGAATGAAGCTTTAAGCAGGAGTGATAAATAAACATTTTAATAATAGTTGCAAAATTAACCAAAAATCATCGATGGCATTGTATATAAACGAACCCGACATAATCGATGCACGATACGGATGACAGCATACGCGTTGATACATGTACTTCTTACCCATAGCCAACAGCGCAATTATGGGAAACAGTACAGAAACTCATTGGGTGTACTCTAAACTTACATTGTTTGCACTCATGCCTCCTATATGAGTATATACCATCACAGTTAAGCAACCTGGACCACTTCACCAGTATCCACCGCAAAGCCATCTACATCTTATATATTAACTTCCTCTGAACTGCTGCAAGCGCATACATCTTTGATTAAAAGACTGAGGTTGATGAAAGTGGGTTCTCTTGTCAGGCTGTCGGTGTTAACCAAGGTTTCCTTTTAGGCGTAATATTTATGACGACAATTACCATCCAAGTTGTAAATATGGCATTATATAAATAGTATATATCGCTTAGAAAATACAAGGCATCCTGATGAAATGCACTGCATACAACATCAAATATCACTACGCATTGTAACCAAAATACCGCATTGATATACATGACTGCTAAGGAATAACGAATCATCTACACCATCGTAATCATCATAACCTTCCTGATTGATACATATAATATTGTTTGAAAGGTTTGCATATATATATATATATATATATATATATATATATATATATATATATATATATATATATATATATATATATATATATATATATATATATATATATATATATATATATATATATATATATATATATATATATATATATATATATATATATATATATATTGATTGATACATATAATATTATTTGATATTTTGCATCTTTATTATATATATATATATATATATATATATATATATATATTTATATATATATAGATATTTATATGTATATATATATATATATATATATATATACATATATATATATATATATATATATATATATATATATATATATATATATATACATGTATAAATATATATATATATATAAATATATACAAATCATTTGGGCGTACGTTTTCCCCTTCTATCTATATATTCAAGCTAGGAGTGTTTCCCTACGCGTAAGTTTATATAAAAAAGCACACAAATGAACCGTCCTTTCCAAAAAATAATCTGTTGTGCAGAAACAACTGAATCTACCGATTCCCAACAACATTTGGTATTGATATTCGTAAATTCGAATCTTATACGTACTTTTTTTGGTCCGATTCTTTATTATGGACGAGGTGTTAATTATGTACCAAATATTGCACGTGGTAGACCCTACATTGTATTCGAAGATGAAAACGGGCGGATTATTGGCGATAATTCCAGAACATGGGTGAAAGAACATTCGTAGCTACTCGACAATTGAGACCATTACTTATGTATTGGTCGTCTCGCTTTGGAGGTTAGTGGTATCATGGTTCGATAGATATACAATGCAGCGTTATTATTTGCCTTTTTCAGGGAGTGATTTACACATTACGCATCGGAACCCACATTCGAGGTCTCCTGTTCCCGGTTGCAATGCCTGTCACATATTCCCTACCACTGACCTTGTCTTCCATGGTTCAAGAGCAGATATACCTATGTTTATACTGCAATACCATGTTGTACTGCCAAACTGTCCTGTCTCATTGTATTGTCATTTCCTCACAATGTCAGTCATACATTCTGCACAGCCCTCTATCTTCAATTTACTAGCTGTTGAGTGAGCCCGACTATATATTTATATTGGGTCATCATCAATGCCTATAGTCAAATTAATGTAGTACATATTAGTTGTTATTTGCCAGGCAGTCACACAGAGCCGCCTAAAACCCTAACATGAGGACACCAGCTGTCATTTCTTCATAACAAATACCGCTGACAGATACAAATAGATGGCGGAGACGTTAACAAATCGAATCCTGAATAATGACTAGAGCTACTGATCGTACGACCGCTTGTGAAGTCAACATTCATTCACCCACATGTTCCTAGATATTCGAGCCATTTATTATATAATACATTAGTATTGTTGATAACGCCAAAAGGTGCGACGATTTGATGACCTGCTCTACTTATAAGGTACACGATCTTGTTCCTATGCAACCAGTTTATTGACTACAACATCGAAAGTATCAATAAGTTAAAAAACTCAAAATTTGAACAAAATTCGCCTTACAACATTACTTTTTGGTAACCTTCTTGACAACCCATCCATCTCAACCACACAATTCCCTTCTGAGATGCTCATCTGTGCCGCCAGCCAGGTAGTACATTTCAAACCCACTGCTTCTATCCAAACATGATAATCACGTTAACGCAGTCAAGTTAGGTTGCCCTCGAGTAGAATATACCAAATTGCGTTTACCACTGCTGTTTGTGTGGAGGTAGGGAAAAATATGTACCCCAGCAAATCCATTTTATAATTTCAAATCATATGTAGACAGCGACTCTGTGCCTCGGAAGCTCAGAATCGGTAATCGAGCGCCTGTGATCACAGACATGGCCAGCTTTACTACAGCTGTATATATCATTCGCCTTAATGCCATATCATGAATACAAAATGAACTCAACTCAGGTCACAAAAAGAACCCTGTTCTGTAAACAATCCAATTAATGAGCGTTTATTACCATGAAGTGATGTTTGTTATTTGGGGTTTGCATATATTGACCTATTTTAAACATACACACTGTACGTTGGATTATTCATCGATTCGTTCTTTATATAACTCATCTCTCGTAACAATAATTACATTCAGTTTGTAAAATGTTATGTTATCCGTTGAAATTTACTAATTTCAACCTGTTATATATTGTATCAGTTTTGGCTAGCAGTATGCTATAGATTTAATTAATACCGAAATAATAATAAGCTAGCTACGTGTGGTCAATTTAATCTAATTGCATTAAAATTAACTCATTTGCTGAACAGCTGTAAACAAAAGAACGAGGTTAATCTAAGAGGATTCTGCTGTCGTCTTACACAATGTGAAAGTTTTTATGTGACGGGTGGTGCTTCGAACTACGACAACCCATCCATCTCAACCACACAATTCCCTTCTGAGATGGCGTATCTGTGCCGCCAACCAGGAGGAACATTTCAAACCCACTGCTTCTATAAAACAGGACTTCGATAATCTCGTTTAGGAAGTCAAGTTAGGTTACAGACGAGTAGAATATACCAAATTGCGTATACTATTGCTGTTTGTGTGGAGGCAGTGAAAAATATCTTTAACAATTTATTAACTCAAAAATGGACATGAACTATATCACATAACAACCGTGAGAGTGTAACCTTGTTGAACTCGTCATTCTATGTTTCCTAGCAAATATATGTAAATTTACAAATCAACCTAAATACAATGCCGCATCAATATTGTATATAGGTGAATATCACGTCCAATTACCTGCAATGAATATCGCTTACAATAACCGTGACTCTCAAACGCGAACTCCTGGTATGATAATCTAACCTTGTTGTTGTATGATTGAGCACGGAAGATACGTTGATCACATTCGCTAGTAAGATATTCATATTACCATGGAACCCTGAAGCTGTATGTATGTATGTATGTATGTATGTATGTATGTATGTATGTATGTATGTATGTATGTATGTATGTATGTATGTATGTATGTATATGTATGTATGTATGTATGTATGTATGTATGTGTATGTGTATGTATGTATGTATGTATGTATGTATGTATGTGTATGTATGTATGTATGTATGTATGTATGTATGTGTATGTATGTGTAAGCTACTATACATTTACACATGCATTCATGTATGCATGTATGTATGTATATATGTATGTATGTATGTGTGTGTATGTATGCATGTACGCTTCTATTCTTTTACTTATGCAATTATGTATGTATATATGTATATGTGTATGTATACATGTATGCTTCTATGCATTTGCGTATGCAATTATGTGTGTACGTATGCAATTAGGTATGTATGTATGTATGCATGTACGTACATGCTTACATGCGTACGCACGCACGTACGCAAGCACGTACGCACTCACCCACGCACGTACGTACATATGTGTTTTTGTATGTAAGCATTCATGTATGTATGTATGCTTACATGTATGTATGTATGTATGTATGTATGTATGTATGTATGTATGTATGTATGTATGTATGTATGTATGTATGTATGTATTTATGTATGCATGCATTTATAGATGTATGCATGTGTGTGTGTATTTATTTATATATATTGTATGTTGTATGTATGTATGTAGGTGAGTGTCACACTTAGAACCAATGAATACTTTAAGTAATTACAAGTGCACACGAATCGCTTTTGACGTGAGAAATAGCAGCGTGGTCATAAATGTGAAGATTATAAGGTCACGTTACATCAAATATCAGGTGTCTTACTATTTTGTATCGTACAGTGTGTCAGTTAGACTCAGCAATACGATACTGTTCTAGTTGGCCTTGCAATTGTATTCGGTCAATAATGTGGTGCATGTACGCAATAGTAATGCAAGTGTATGTATGAATATATGTGACAGTATATCACGTAACACCAGCAAATATGTTCAATATATGATGTGCAAAGTGCATATGCACACACATACATTCAAACCGACATGGGCAAATCAGACTTATCTACATGTACAGGGGTCTACATTTACCAACGTTACAAATGAGCATATTCCATCTACAAAAACTCTTGACTAACTTGATCGTCATGGTGAGTAAACCTGATTATTTTATACTGGATGCATAGCAAGGAGCTATCCAACGCTGCCGGCTAAACTGCATTTAATGAGAAATCACGTTTGCTTAATTCATACGTTTATCAATCATCGAAATCATCTGTTGCGACATAATTGATTCTTCTTATCGTCGTTTTAAATGCCTGTTAGTTCCAATTTATCACGTCATTCAGTGACTCAAATGGCTGCAACATATTCCAGTACATGACAGACAATGCGTGCCATCAAGTACGTCCAAAAATAATTATACGTTTTCAGATACCCCTGAAGGTTTTGAAGTGAAGGTAAAGATGTTAATTCCCCTTTTCATAGTCGGTGTGCGTATATATTACCATACTAGGTTGTGATATTTGTCACACAAAGCAAACATTATGTCTATGCTGCTTTGTGCTTAATCAATCATAACTGCCCTTAAGACCAATCAACGTGGCGCACTGTTGAAAAGGTGCCATTTGGCCAACCTGCGGCAATTATCTACGTATCGCAATGTCTTTGATTCTAATCATTCCTTGTGATTTAACCACGTCTAGGTTCTCTAGTTGGCAATCTGAGCTAACTGCTTGTGTAGATGATAATTGCCTTTGTTGATGATAATTGCTTGTGCTGATGGTTATTACTTGCGTCGGTGCCAAGATGCGCTTATAAAAAGCCTTTTCAGCAAATTGCCAATTCTGTTTTGTGTATCCCTTAGAGGTAGGGGGTCGCTCTACCGTCTCAGATAGTTTACAAAAGACGGTAATTATGTTTACAAATTCCCAGCAACGACCCAATCAATTGCAAAAAAGGAAATTCATCCCAATATGTCGGCCCACAAAAGCCATTTGTAACCATACACGGATTGAGCTACCTATTGGAGTGAGGAGGTTGTAATCAAACGCGAAAAACTAAAAAGGCGGCATGCTTAGTTGAATGAAGAAATGTAGGTCAGCAATCCATTTAATAATTTCAAATCATATGTAGACAGCGACTCTGTGCCTCGTAAGATCAGAATCGGTAATCGAGCGTCTGTGATCACAGACATGGCCAGCTTTGCTACAGCCTTATATCATTCGCCTTAATGTCATATCATGAATACAAAATGAACTCAACTTAGGTCACAGAAAGAACCCTGTTTTGTAAACAATCCAATTAATGAGCGTATATTACCATGAAGTGATGTTTATTATTTTGTTCTTTTGCTTGAAAAATATTGCTACCTATTTTAAACTAATACACACTGTACGTTGGATTAAATACCTCATCATAATTCGTTCTTTTATAGGGACTCAAGAGGATTCCTCAGCATTAGATTCAACTATTGGGGGCGCACGTGAATACAACAGTCGGAAAACTAACGAAGCATCGCAACACTATACTGAGTTTACATGTCAATTACTATTCATCATCTAATGTAGCTAACAGCTCGACGATGTTTGATGAGATCTCTTCTTCCACATCGTGGTGGATTAACAAATACAACTAATAGTTGTGATGCAACGCTAAAACGGTAATTCCTCTACTCGAGGTTTTTAGACGCAGCAGATTGGCTCGGACTTAACACTTTTCCCACTTTCGCTGGCTTTGGTAAGCCAGAGAAATTACCATCGTTTCGCGCTGGTTCTTATATGATTCTCAGTTATTCTTCGATGTGATATCACAAGGCGCTGTAACTTGATGACTTATTTAACATTGCATGGACGCAATTATATGTTATGACCTGCAATTTCCAAAGAGTTTGCTGAATACTGCTCGACTCGGTAATTGTTCGACGATCTATAATGGGTGCACGTAGGTCGTATGTAACTCAAGCTGCCTCTTGAGACGTCATATCTGCCCAGCCAGCACCGATGGAAATGCCAAAATAAGTGTAATTTTAAACCAGACTTGGTAGCATAGTGCTCTTGTTGAGAGTAACAGTGAAGGTTGCCAATCTGGCTTCTAATTCGGTGCATGAGGATATCTAAGAAGATATTGAACCATACTCCGGTTAAAACTGTGATGTTTGCGAGATGGCAATCTAATGCCACGAATTACTCTATATATCACGTGTAAGTAAGGGGGCGTATAGGAAGTCGCCCATTATATACCGAACGTCGGCACAGGAAGATGAATGAAGACTATGATAAAGTGCGGGTGTTCATGCCGAGGTATATCTCTCACAAGGATAGGGGCCATCTTGAACATAAGTGCCCCGTTTGTCGGTATTTATCTTAGAAATGTATACCTCTTTAATGTTTCTGTCAAATCAGATATATAGTCGACCAAGATTGAACTATACAACCATGAAAGTCATTTTCCGAATGAATGATTTGAAATCAATTCTGGGGTAATCCACGAGGATTTGCACTGGCCGGCCAGGCTATCTTCCCATAAGGGACAACGAATTCGCCACCACTCGCCACAAACAAATCTCGTTTACGAGCTTTCGCCCATCTAAACATGTCCCTATCTACGATCCGCCCTGACTTGATAATCAATGATCTGCCCCGGGTCTATTGACGTGCCATGTCAAATTCTGCACTGGAGGCGAACTAACAACACGGGGCGAACTGACACGGGGCACACCGTAATATATATATATATATATGGAATTCATATATATATATATATGTATATATATAATAATATCCAGATATATCTTATCTCTGTAATATATATATATATGGGATATATATATGCTATAATAATGATCTGTACTGGTATCCCACCATTAGTATATATATATAGAGATATGCAATATATGCACACACATATATATATATATATATATACATATTATATCACACACACACACACACATATATATATATAGACACTATATATATATATATATATATATATATATATATATATATATATATATATATATATATATATATATGTATATATACACATCGTCGCTGATTTGTGCACTGAGTGTAATGGGATATGCATACCATGAAGCTGAAATAATGTGATGCCTCCCCGTGGCAAATGATGCAGATCATGATTGGTTTTGATCAGATAGTTCGGCGAATGGCTGCCGCATACACCGCCTAGTTGCTGGTAAGCTTTTTACACGACATGCATTGTTCTGCTTTGATTTTCAATGGCGTTTGGTTTATTGCCCATTGGGCACGTCAGGGACCATATGGATTTACTTTGTGATTAATTCCTTGAGTCAAATATGGCATTTTCTGGTCACTCAGTAATTTGTAGTGCAATGTAACGAAGAGTATAAACACATATTTCAAAACGTTCATTGCATTCGGTCTCAAGCATAGATACCATAAATTACTGAAGCAGTCGACGAATGCGGCTCACCAAGATCCCACGCCACATTCCTGGCATGGACATTAGCAGCATAGATATGTGTACAGGATGTATGGAGGTGCAGCTGCGAGCACAATTCGTTAACAAAAATGATTAGGAAAGCTATGTCGAAAAGTTTGCAGTGGGTTAGCATTCAAATATGGGCCCATTTACCTACAACATCATCCCATGACAAGTAGTAAGATGAAACTAAGAAGTTAGGTTATGAATCGAAATACCGATTACATGCTACAATAGATAATAAATGGGAGGCCACACTTATGTATACCTGATCTAGATATCAACGCTCGGAAGTGACTTGTTGCGACCATTTTAACCTCAGTTGATGACTGTGGAAAAATTTACAATTTGAAATTTCGTACGAGAGCACAATGAGTACACACCTGAATTGACATTGACTTGATTTAATGTTATATCCGAGCAGATGGGAGTCATTTTTGTGAAGCTCTTCAATTAATAAGTCATTCAGTCGTGATGGTGATCAATGGTGTTTCTATAAGCCAATACGCTTTGACATGCTTTTAGGCAAACTATTGAGTGAATTGTGCTAAGGATAGAATGGTTCGGCAACTGATTCACTTATAAGATCAGGATTGTTTTTGAAACTCAATGCTTTCATGCCAAGCAATTTTTTCTCGTATAAAAGTCAACGAAATTTCCTACCCAAATGCGCTATGTTTACTTGATGCGGGTTTATTGATAATGCGTTATTCCACAGGAAGCAGCTGTAAGCGGCATTGGATTTATATACCGTGCGTCATCTGAGGGCAAAGCAGAGCTGCTGTATTCGTGGCATTGTGACACCAGAGGATATGAATGCATGAAATCCCGGTTGCAGATTGAGTGAGACACTTGCTGGTGTCGCCTAATCTACTGCATTGGAAGAAAACATTTGAAGTTGATGTCATGTTTCATTGCTTTTCCAAGGTTACCGTAGTCATTGTGCCAATTCAAACTGGGCCATACGACCCGCGGTATTTGAACCGATCCGCAAAAGGAAACATTCCTGGACTTTACCCCAAAGAGTTTATAGCTTCGCTAAGAGCGCTCACTCAGACCTTCCGCCCGATAAAATATGTGAAGACGCCACCTGTCAAACGAAGCGTTTTGTCATAGCGTCTTGTCATAGCGTCTCTTCAAACCACGTGGAATTCTCTGTTTAATTTGGAGCCGTGGTCACTTCGATCAATCAGATGACTCCAGATCTTTAACAGACGCCGAGCCCCGAGACGTTGAATCTACAGTCCCATGTGCTTTTGTTGATTTCATGGTATCGTCGCCTGATGACTGGGGTGTATTTTGTGTCTTTTCATAATCACCACACAGCTTAGCGCAGCTATAACCTCTTTGCTTGGACCTTCACATGTCCCTGACAAGCCAACATATGTCTACCCCAGGCCAGTTCCCTCCCATCCAGACAGTTATTGACAATCTAAAACCACCATCTACAGCGCGGGCATGAATGATCGAGAATCGTAAACCGCGCAGACGCTGTGGGAGGCGAACAGTTTACAATAAGTATACCTCAGACCGAACAATTTATCAAGTTAACATTTATTCAAATAGTGCACTTGTTATTTTCGCTATTTTAAATCCCATTGTGCGACGTGTTTTGGCAGTGGAAGGCTCTGCGAAACGACATTTTTCTCGCTCGCATCATTCGCAGTGACGTCAGCCCAGTATTCCGATGTATTTTTGTTAGTGTCACGGTAGCGCCACCGTACGATTGCAGTGTATTGTAATTAGAGAAGCGATCACCGCAGAGCAACTCGAAGTGAGCACTCTTAGCCAAGCTATAAACTGTCCGATGTGTGCGCTTCCTATGAGACACATGCATCGTACGCATATTCCCACATTTGAGTAAATGCAAAGTTGATCCCAGTATGATCAAACAATTGGTGGTTATGCAATACATACTGATTTATCACACTTAGATCCAAACTTGCCATTGACCCAATGTTTCGAAACGAATCGGAAGACTGGTAAGGTCGTGGTAGGTATTTACTAGGGTCTGCTCTTTGTGAATGAATTGCAAATAAATGAAGTATTATTTATGATGTAATCGCTAGAAATAATGTAGGTTTTCGTGTTTGCATAATTGTTCTGCATTAAGGCATTAGTTGTGTTGTTAAAACATATAACACATCTATAATGAATGCTCCCCTGATGAACAAATATCATTATCATCTTCATGATCATCATCATTATCATCATCATTATCATCATCATCAAAATCGTGGATCATCATCCTCATCTATAAGTGTATGTGCTGTGCTTCAGGTTCGGTTCAATATTGAGCTGCCTATGGGTGATCGATAGCAATAACACAAATCATAAATCGCCCTAAATAGAACCAGTAGGTGCATAGTAGGTTGATTTGTCCAGGAAAACTGTATAATATATCTGCTAAGAGCATTGAAGGAACTGGGGCTGTTTAATTTATATACATTCAGGTGTCGTCTTTGATTCATCTTTAGACTGATTTCAACGTACAATTGATTGATTGTGGCATTTGTACCAGATGTGCTCCTGCTACTCTGACTACCATGTGAGCTCATATTTCGCATGTTTTATTCCAATCGGATGTGATTTGACAAAGCAATGAACTCATCACTCCATTCCCTCTACCGCTTCCTCGTGGACACCCAGGTATTATTTGTCATTACACATTGTTCATTGCACGGGTCATCTTAGGGGTAAATTAAGTGCCCTAATATCGCATGTGTCCACATCTGCCTCTAATCAGTAGGTGCTATCATTGTTTGGAGGTTTTGTTTAATACAATAGCAAAATCAATAGTTTTTCTCCAGTGTGCCAAATAATTCACGACATCACGCATGTATTATGGTACGTTAGGTCCGAGTCCAATAACCGCCTCTAATGACACATAGCATAATTCCGATATTGTTAAAGAAAATAGTGAGTGATGTGCAATATATTGCGTTGCTTTACATGGGGGCATACGCATACAATATTTTATTACCTATTTGATAACCTTGCTGTCTTGTATAGCTATCCTAATTATAAAGATTTCGTGCGGCATGTAGCTATAAAGATTGCGGAAAAGTATGTACACGCTTGATTTTTTGCATTTGGCTGATTGAGTCGCTTCAACACGATGATGTACACTGCATCAAACATTTATGGTGCAATATCAGTTTAAGGCCCAGTTGAATTTCGTGGAACCCGGAACTCTATCTGTTGGCACCATAATTATAATGGTACGGGAATCTTGTGGGTACATATACATTATTAAAAATTCAACAAAACAGTTTTCATTGAATAAAAATTGCATAACGGGTATCTGTGAAGGGCATCTACAAATACAATGATAATCCAAACGACAAAAAGATGTAATCAGAGCTTCGTTGTGTGTCGACAGAAGATTAATACGCTGAACGGCAATGGTTGCCAAGGGTACATACAGTTATTTCAATCGCAAAATATTATTTGCTTGCTGTTGAATTGATGGGACCTACAGGTATTGTCTTATTCCTGTTGGGAACACATTGCTAAATTGTAATACATGTTTGGTTGCCTATATTACTGCAAATTTTGTAACTATATGTTTATATTTCCTCTTCAAATATACAGACCGTGCACTTATTAAGGCACTTATTTCCTCTTCAAATATACAGACCGTGCACTTATTAGGGCACTTATTTCCTCTTCAAATATACAGACCGTGCACTTATTAGGGCACTTATTTCCTCTTCAAATATACAGACCGTGCACTTATTAGGGCACTTATTTCCTCTTCAAATATACAGACCGTGCACTTATTAGGGCACTTATTTCCTATTCAAATATACAGACCGTGCACTTATTAGGGCACTTATTTCCTATTCAAATATACAGACCGTGCACTTATTAGGGCACTTATTTCCTATTCAAATATACAGACCGTGCACTTATTAGGGCACTTATTTCCTATTCAGATATACAGACCGTGCATTGTTTTGATAGATAACCTGTCATGAAAGCACAGGGATTGGTTTTATAGCTAATAAATCTTAATGGCGAGTGTTGCTGTTTGTTGCATTGAAAACCAATGAGATTTGTTAAGCTTGCGCATATTCGTCCAGCCGTTGTATCTCTCTTCCTTATTCGATCAGTATTAGATTTGAGACCAAATAGTCTCACGCTTATTTCACCATCAACCTGCCAACTGTGTCTAGACAGACAGTCGTCGGCTTAATCACTACCAGGGATAAACCTGGGCCTTTCTATGTTATTGGGATTAAGTTATGCTCGGAACTTGCCATAGCGTGCTGAGTAGCAATCGAATTTTGAAAGCTAAAACGAAATAGTAGTTCGACACAGGATGCCAAGGGTAAAAAAGCAATGCGCCAATAAAAAATGTTTCCCGTTACTGCACATCAAACTGCGGAAGCAGTTCCCTTTGTATAAGCGTCAATGAAAAAGATATATTTATCGAAACGGTACGTATCAGCTCTACAAAGCCAGGAGATGATAGATGAACGTATGCATGTTCTGTGATATTAAGAGCAAACGTTCGCGTGAAGTTGAGTATACGTTCAATCCAGACTGGAAGATAATCACTCCTTCATACCAGTGACAAGGATCAAATTGTCGTTGCAATGAATCCGAAATAGGAAAAAATTTCACTTTTTAATCCTTTGTATCTAGCCAACGTCAGTTTAGTTACATGATCCCTCCGTCAGCGGTGTGAGGGCTGTCTGCAAAGGTAACACAAATGATTTCGTCTTTACGTCTTCACTAGGAAACTATCATTGCTCGGGAAGTGCAAGAAAAAAGAATCTTGTATGTCACGAAATTCCGATTTCTGTCCAAAACAAAAGTTACCAATTCTTAATTGACCTCTTACTCAAATATTTATGTTGTATGTTCATAAAACATAATCAATGTTAAAACATTACATATGTCTATCTAATTTGATTGATTGGGCAACACTATTTCCATTCAGGTTGTAGGCTTTTAGACAACACAATAGCGGCAGACATTAATGTAGTTTTCTGCCATTGAGGTGAGTACTGCCCCGTTTATCATTGCGCTGGAGTTTGCAGCACAATATAAAAAAGTGGCGCGTGGTCACTTCTACATGACATCCTCAGATCATGCAGTGCATATGCATTATATGTGTATATGAATGAATAAAAATATATATATAAATATATATATATACATATTTATATATATGTATATACATTTATGTATATATGTGTACAAATATATGTATATACACATATATATGAGTTTATAAACAAATGTGTATATATATTTTCTTATGTAGTTATATGCATATACGAGCATATAAATATGTACATATATAAACAGAAATGCATATTTGATAATACATATATGCATATATTTATGCGTATGCATGCATATGTATATATATATGCATATAAATATATATATATGTATATGTATACATGTATATGTATATATGTACAAATATGTGCATATATATAAATATGAAGTGAAATATACCTATATATATGCTTATATATATGTGTATACATATATATTTATATATATATATATATATATATATATAAGCAATTGTCTTCATTCATTCAAACAACAAATATATATATATATATATATATATATATATATCTATGTGTGTGTGTGTGTGTGTGTGTGTATGTGTGTGTGTGTGTGTGTGTGTGTGTGTGTGTGTGTGTGTGTGTGTGTGTGTGTGTGTGTGTAACCTACCTTTGTTGTTCAAATGAATGAAGACAATTGCTTATGTCCGTATGTGTTCTACTGATATCTAACAATTTCAAAGGAAACTAAACCAAGGCATTGTAAACACGCACAATGTATTGACAAGCGTTGTGTTGAGAAGACAAACACACAAAATAACACTATAAGTATGCTTTATTTGACAGGTAAATCAAGTGCATGATGGTGCCGCATGATGGGTCTCCAGTACTGCCACACATTAACTGTTGTGTGTAAACTCGTGAAGGTGTCGCAAGGTACGTAAGCCAATTAGTTTACAAGATATGGCTTCTTCAACTACAACATTATAATCAATTTGTCACTTCAGTGAGCACATAACAGCTAACATTTTGCCGAGAGCCCCAAAACATAAAGCTTGGAGCATTTGTCTGCTAATATTGTAAATACGGCCCAATTGAAATAATGCAGCAGTTGCCAAATCTATTTATACTAAGATATCTCTTTTGATTCATCAAACGACAAATATTAATGCACAGTTTATTGATTGTGGCGTTTGTACAAGCAACATTGTGCAGGGACCTACCCCATGATGATGTCCACCAGCACAATGCCTCAGCGATTTTTCTTGACATAATACAATAGCAAAAACATTATATAACTCGACGTTGGCACAATAGTGCTAATAACTATGCTAAGAGGGTTCACACTGACTAGCTATACTCTGAGTATGCTAATGAGTAAACATTGGTAACATATAAAATATAATCTATATAGAAAGACAAAAAATATTTTTTTGTTTTCAAAATAACTCTCATTTGATGCTGCTCCAATCATATTGTCTTCAATTGACGCAGCATAAAACATGGTATGATATATCTACTGATGTCACTTTTCACCATACAGAAATTAGTTGGTTTTTCCATGCAATTCTTATTCCAAATACTGTTTTGCTATCCAATGACACAGTTTTCAAACCAAACTTCACCTTCACCAATTATATTCGATAATCTATATATGCGAAGGTTCAATCAGATGGGCGTCATCCACTTGATGATTCGAACTGTGTTCTGTTCTGTTGGTCGGAGTCACTGGTGTAAGAGGATTAGTAATGATTCCAAAGTGGCTCCCATTTATTTTGCATTAACTCTCAAATGAGTTTATGGTAATAGCCATAGCAAATTACTTCGCTCTCCGTTGGAAAGCATGCAAATACACTTGATCTATCTAAGGATGAAATGATCAAGTTGACGTAACCTGTCAGCTTGGGTAAATCTATTTATTTGCAATTATTGACGTGAACATCAACTGAATTGCATTGAATTCCCCTTGGAATACTATATTGCGGGTGCATTTAAAATAGCGCGTCGGATAAGTATTTATCATAACTGCACTTAATATATACCGATTTAGGAGTCAGTATGTGTGAAACGGTTTTACGAGAGTTTTGCCAGATGGTTACAACAGGCCCTCTTTGGTGGGTACCTATGAAGGTCCGCATCCAAGTGCCGAGAAGTTATCAAATAGATGTATATAAAATAAAACAGCCTGACTCACGGACCTTAATTCTGAATCGTTAAGGCGTTCAATGAGCTCACCGGAGCTGAGCGTTGAAGAATATGATGAGGCGTCCTTGTCGTTCGTACAAAACCTTGTTACATGTCGCTACATAAATTTGATTTCAAGTGTTGAGGTTTCTGTTGCAAGAACAACCTGGGTGCGTGTAAATGATAACAGTTCAATTGCAGGATGGCCAGCTACTGAACAAACTGATTGTTGTAATTAAGTCCAATGCGTATGTTTGACAATAAAGATACTTTAATGGTGCAATTTATGGCTGATTGATACCACTGCGTAGACGGCAGGGTGTTGATGGGTGTTAATTATCGTGATGCTGGGACTGCATCCCTTAAGTTCAAGCGCCCACACTGCTTAATTGCGTCTTTATGTACTTACCCGGCATACTTTTAACTACAGCTTCAACTACAGAGCATGATGCTGGACAGTATATAATAGTATTCACCACACAAAGGTAACCCAAATCAGTAAACGTGGCAATTTTGTCTTTTACATGTAGGTACCCTGCAGCGGCAGATTATTTCAGCAACACCAGTTTAACATATGCGTTCGCAACTGACACAATGCGAAGGTACAACTTCGATCCACACAGTCTGCTCGCATAACAGTGTTTCAAGCATCGTGATGCCATCGTTTGCCTGTATACCTGCCGAGGTCGAAGTGTTAGCAATGGCCCTCATTTCTAAACCACCGTTACCACGGAGATCATGTTACAGGTGCAAATGTTGTGTCTGAGAGAATTCACACCATTAAAATCAAACGCCGAATTGTTGCTTTTAGTGTCTTATGTTGGCAATACAAGTGCGGGGGTTGTTATGTTGGCTATAAAAGAGAGGTTAGTTTGTTTTGTTGGCTTTACAAGATCGGTAAGTCTGATGGTCGGAAGAAACCATTGTGGTATTTTTAAAGAAACAGATTGATCCTAATTGCATATGACAGATGGGCATTGTCACCTCTAAGAGAATTTAAGGCAGGCCTCCGCATAACAAAGATCAGACCATGTGAGGCCGTAACTGATTATTGTTATTCAAATATTCGATAGTATTGAAGACATATTAGTATATTACAAATAACCAAGGAATTGATTGTGGTCATTCGTACGTTTATTCACAAAGAGGTTTCAAACTACAAATTCATTACGGACACAGTTGTTGCTCACCACACACATCTGACACTACTTAGCTGCCAATATACCCAAGCTGGTGGAACTGGGTTTGGTAGATTTTCATCTTGGTAAATAACTTGTAAATAACTATACTCAAAAAAGGTTTTGCATCTTTGCTGCAGTCATGTATATGTTTTTCACCCATTGTAGTTGTCTAAATGCATGGCCATAAAGAAGGTATACTCTCACGAGAAACAGCAGCTTAGAATAGCTAAGACACCACTGCACTGATAGATCACCTTCCCGTCACATCTCGCTGTTGGTGAATAAGAACCAGAATAGCAGCAGTTAGATTGATCACACTCTCTGCCATAAAGGTGAATACACCCTTTAAATGTCACCGTTCTTCTGTCGGCTGAACAGTATGTGATAACGCCGCTTGATTCAATCTATCACGAGGTAGAGTTGAATACAAGACAGTGGTTCCCCTCTGCCCCGATTGGGGCTATTTCCACACCCCACACAATGAATTCGATCGCTGGATGTTGGGCATCTCGTTGCACTCAGAGATGAAACCACATGAAGGTTCAGTAATCGCATATTTGACGTTTAATGAACAGTGAACAATAGATCAGTATGATATTTAATGCATTGCGGCAGTCAACTGAGTTCAAGGGATATTATGTCATAAATTTTACATACAACCACTAGTTCATGGTGGATATGATAAATCGATGACATGTGGTATACTTCCGTCAAGACGCATCTGCTCGTGTTACCGCGTATACGTGGATTTCTTCGTTCGGCCCTCCCGCTGCTTCTAGTCGATTTATCAGAATGAATACTGATGACATTGCCTTCATTGCACAGGCAACTGGGGCTTGTAAGTAACCCCTTCATAAGATTATCACTCTTCTCTCAAAGTATAGTTTATGCCTAAATCCTCCATTCCTGAAAGAGCAAATGAAACAGATTATATCTATATATCTGAAGCCATGTGCGGATTATTTTAAGTAACCCGCTGTTTCGTGACCACTGAATCAGGGTTTTCCATCAATAACATGACGGTGCCAGTTTTGATCTTTTTGTTTAATATGCTTGGACCCTGTATTTTTCGCTACATGTGGTATGCCAGCATATTCATTTCGTAATGGACATTTAAGTAACGACATTGCATTTTAAAAATAAGGTTGTTTGGCCAACCGTGATTGGTTTTAAAGTTGTCATAATTTGTTTTTTTATTGCTTTGAATGATGTGACGTGTTGTGGTTCAGAATCAAAGCAGACCATGTCGGAAATATTTATATCGTCTATGGTGGTTGCTACGAATGAACCTAGCAATTTAGAGATAACATGGAACAAGGTTGCTCCCCTTTAAAGCCTCATTTGTTACTTTACTACTGCTTATCGTGTTTATGCAATGCGCCACAATCAGTATGCTTTCAGATGGCCTGGCGTTGCCCTGGAATTGGGAGATTGGCAAATACACACACAATTGTCCTCAAATTTACATAAGTTTGGTGAATCTCTTGCGTTATCTACCCAAGAGCAACGGGTATACCGGTCTTCAATATGTGATACCATATCCAGCTTATATTGTGTATCCGTTTGAATCCATTCTATCTTATATCAACATGGCATGTGTATGTGTATGTGCCTCATTATAATACACTGAGAACCATATGTGAAGGCCTATAATCTCGGTAGAATAGACCAATGCCAACTAATATGGTTTTTGGGGTAAGCTTCTTGACAGTTCATCTAAAGCACAACAGTCTATATCGGT
This sequence comes from Urechis unicinctus, assembly GCA_034190875.2. NCBI lineage: Eukaryota > Metazoa > Annelida > Polychaeta > Xenopneusta > Urechidae > Urechis > Urechis unicinctus. Next base: position 75,651,132 of record CM067344.1, on the reverse strand, counting down.
TTTTTGAGAATTCGTGTCCGCCGAGACAAACGGAGATAAAATATCCAGCAGTATAGCGCGAATGACAGTTCAAGCCAGATTATATAATATCTAATACCCTTATGAGCCGAACTCGTCAAGATTAAGTTCTAAGTTGTCTAGGTAGAAAGAGAAATCGGCGAGTATATTGAACAAAACAGCATTCGCCATTGTTTGGTTGGTGTGACAAGGTTACATCCTTGAAACTATCAAATGTTGTTGACATGTATAATATATAGCTATACTTCTCGCCTGTGTGGTAGCGCAATATAAATTGCCCTTGTAGATGTATGACGGATTTTCCACTTGGTTATGTCATGACCCTCTCTCCTGGAGCAAATCCGACAAGTCACTTATACAGGAAGTGAGAGCGATCAAGTGCTCTAGTTGATGAAACCGGCTGCGTGGATGATCGTCCTCTTGACTGAGAATTACGCTAGCAATCAAAGGCAATGCTTACTCTGGGATCTCTCAAGTACCCTACTTCATTTAACCGGCTGCTTGGTTGATCGCCCTCTTGATGGAAAATTGGAACAAAGCCCCTTAATTCCAAAAGCATTCTGTGAGACGCATTTTGTTTTCTTGCGTCCTGTCATTGGTGAAAATGTGTGTGATATATTGTCATGACATCCATGATTGCACAATATTAATGTAACGACCTTGACAACCATACATCATCATTTCATATAGCATTGACAGAGGTTATTTACAATCATATCGGTATCAATAAGAGTAGCAAAGTATCATTCCTTTAGTTTTGTGCAACATAGCGTTGCTGTTGAGAGCATTAGTTAGTGGTCGTCGTTGCTATTTATAGATGCAGCATTATGTCGCTTATTAACGTTAATTGGGGACTATGGGATGATCTCATCTCTAGATGACAATGAATTGCTAGGCAATAGCATATTTCCGCTCATCCATTGACCAGCCACATTCACACAATTTAATGTATCCTATTTGGAGCTTTATCTTTATGGGTATTGCAGTTAGCGCTCAATAATTAGACATCAACGGGACCGGTGTTTGGTATATCTGGTGCTTGAGTAAGGTTAGCAATTATTGTTCTTAAATTAGCTTTGTAGTTTTTATATTAAATATACTTTCGTCGAATCTCGGATATGTGGGCTTAATAACAAACCAGCCAATACCTTGTCAGAGCACGATTCACAAGATTAAAGCAAAGAGCATGCGTATTGCTGTGTTGCATGTTCCTCCTCGTCAAACAGGGTTTTTTGGCTCAATCGATGTAACGAGGCTTTACCTTGTGACAGACAGAGCCTTTCGCTGATATGTGGAGATGGCACTCAGACGTTCGTATGAAGGCAACAAAGTCGAGCATTTGAATATTGTACTAATGGATCCACAAGCTTGGCAGTTAGCGCCACAATTAATCAAATAAGCAGGTATCAGATAACGCCATCTGCTTGAGTAAGGTAGCAATCAATTCGCCTGCTCTCCTAGATTTGTAGGATTATATTAAATATACTTTTGTCGAAAACCGGGTGGGGCATAATTTCAACCAGCCAATACCTTGTTTTTGTCAAGATTCCTTGGAAGTGTTCTTTATTTGTTCATTGTGATATATCTATAGACATTCATATGCGCACATGTTCGCCATTGTATAATGCACATAAATGATCACGTCTTATAGTTGGTGAATCACTCGCTGCAGTCAAGAAATGATGCCTCGTGCATGTTTAACCAGATCAAGGCAGCTGACTTTGTATGACTTATATCGCGACAAATCACACGTAGGCGTGGCGAATGTTTCATCATTTTCGTACAGCATGTGATGTTTTTGATAAATTTTAATACCGCTTTTTCCCGTTATCATCAGACAGAAAATATATCTAATATGCTAGCTGTGCGTTTATTTAATGTCGACACTTAATGTTCATATCAAGTGTTACTTGTGTCGGTTTTGTTCGCTAAAGGGTACGCTTACAGCTAATAGTAGAAAGTACCCATGGAATCTTGGGTAGCATGTGTGCTTCTTTCAAGGTCTCTCTTTTAGTACAAAGAGTGATCATATAGCTAACAGTCATGCTAGGGTGACATTAAAAAGACTTATAGTACCGATATTTATGTCATCGAATCACTCTCTACACTCTATGTGCTTCTGCAAATCAATCAGCAATGGCTCTTAGAAGGAAGTTGTGTGATATCAAATATGGGAGCCAATCGCCCTGTAGCCAGCGCCGACACAGTAAGACGAATGAGGACAATAAGGAAGCGAGAGTTCTCATGCAAGTTATTGACATCTACGTCCATATCACTGTCGACGAGGCCTTGCGTGGATAAACGTTAAATCAAGGAATATATCTTAGTCACTGAAAACAAAGTTAATTGCTCTGTGGCTAACGGTATCACGAGCAATGAGTTCCATAGGGCACACGTATAGATACTTGATTGCTGCACGATTCTCGCATGTGTGCGCAGTATGTAGTAACATGCGGTGCTTAGATATCACGAAGTTTTTGTTGTCAAGTGGAAGCTTTTACTTTCATTTCAATGTTGACTATTTTTATACAGGAATGGGGAGGTTCATGTAGAATAGCACAGTTAAGGACCATTTTATAGACCCACGTTTTTATTCTTAAATAGGTTATATTATTTATTTGCCTGCCAATCAAACACAAACGACTGCGTTATCGTAACACCGTGTCATCTTGTTTCGTGATGTGACAGCAAATAGTATATGGCACCATGGTCGGATTGGTAGCGATATAAGTACCCACGGCAGTTTTCCAGAGGACTGCTTGCCTCAACTATCAACAACATCAATAGCAGCTCATCTCATTGTGTATATGATCATATATCACAGCACAAATACGTGTGTATGTATACATACATAACATTTTCATTGCATTCTCAGCAACATTTCCACTGTCAAAGAAAATATATAAGACAACAATATTCAAACATACTACAACAACTGGGCTCTTCAAATGATTGCACAGTATTGTCGCAGCTTAACCACTGGATTACCTGATATGATTAAAACAATGTTGTATGTTAGCAAATTGAAGCATGCGCAGACATGAAGTCACAAAGCCACACTATAGCCTGCATATTCTATTGTGTTTATATATAGGACCCATGGCTAATGGCATATCACGTATCTTCGCAATGCGCGTCGCGATCGCTTATGAGCGCGTTTAGTACCTGTAGAATATTTCTGGTGGCTTGGAGGCAGCTAACAGTTTGGGTGGAGTGTTAACTTTGGACGTGCTGCGCAAATTCGTTTAAGGGTGCTTTGAGCGCAGTAACAGTTGATAAATAGATCAATATGGCAGAAATCTACCATTTAACATCGCCACACAGAGGGTCAGAAACACCAGTTGCGCAGATTGAATTCAAGTAACACCCAACAGTAGGGTCTGAATATTGCTTGAATAAAAAATGGAAATGTTTCAGCGGCCGGACATGCATCTTTGGCTCATACACAAAACCTATCAGTTTCCGGAGCATGTCCAGCCCACAAACGATGCTTACAGCTTTCTCAAACTGATTCGCTGCGCAAGGTCGTTCAACGTGTTGCTAATAAACAGAAAGGCTCCTAGGCTTAATGTATCACAAATGTGTCACTGTCTACCAGACAATATTTTTGAAATCAGTTTCTCTAATGTTTTTTGTGACTTATTCCTACTTAACTTCAATATCTAGCGCTGGACACATCTTAGAAAAGAGGCCCGCGAATAATTCACACTTGCCTTGTTTAAACAAAGCATATCATAACACCCGACGTGTACGCATAGGAAACTTCTGACTTACACAAACCTGCGTTTGGAATGACTAGATAATGCAAAGAAGCTTGTAGATACAACTAAACATGTAATTTCACGCGGGATTGTATAAATGCGGTAAGGGTTGTAAGATGTCCCCATCAAACAGTTTAATTCAATATAATATCCAGGTGAAATAGATATATCTGATTAGGATCACTAACCCTAATTGCCATTTACAGGTTATACCAAGTCTATTTGATTCTGTCGAAGGAACATTCAGACAATCGTCTGCCCAGTTATTTCACTTTCATGTTGAGGACGTACAATTGTTCAGTTGATGATCTTGTGTCAATAGTAATAGATACATGCTTGGGTCCCAAGTTGATTGGATAAGGGGAGTCTTTTTAATGCGACGATTCCCTTAAGGAGACGCAAGTGCATTCAGTGGGATGTTTTGAGGCGAATATAGCTGATAACAGAACACGACGTGCCCAGATGTGTTATGTTTGTACCCGTATAGAATTTGACCAAGTAGGCAACAGCTGGTTATATTATAGACACGCTATTGCTAACTGACCATCGCTCTCTGTATTAACTAGCGAAATGATGATGACTGCACGTAACAAACACAGCGGTTTATACAGGAAATCCTCCCTGCTGTATACGGAATGTGAGAGTCGGAGGACATGGTCTGTTGTGGTGCGTGTTTGTACACGGCAATAATGCTAGTTGGCTTGATTGGTCGCAGGATGACGTCATCCCATACCGCCATGCAGGATGTTGTCGTCCCTTACCGTCACACAGGATGTCGTCATCCCTTACCGTCACGCAGGATGTCGTCATCCCTTACCGTCACATTTCCTTTGTGACGAAATGCTACAGGTTCCTCTAACGTTTCATACTGAAACAAAACAGCCTTGTAATGTTACATTATGTCGATTTAACTTCCTGGTGTTTTATCTAAATTGGTTTGGACATTATATTGATTATAAATCAAACTTTCGCTCTTGAGTCGAACGTTTTCACCGGGCTGGAATCATCTTAGATACATTAGATGTACTTGACCATAAAGCCGATTCTCAATGGGCGAGTTGGCTTCGGTTTTGTACGATAAATGACAGAAAGTGTACCTTTCACTAAATGTAAACATGGTGATCAGATAGCACAATGATATGTTAGAATGTCGTTATGAAGAATTATAAGACCAATTGTATTCGTATAGAATCACTCCCTACATCAGAGCAGCTGGGCGTCTAGGTAGTGAGTAAGTGGGTACTACAAAGTGGTTTCCAATTTGGTAGCCAGGTATTATGTACCTGGCGCCGACCGAGATAAATGACGTCATTGATCAAGTGGCGATGCTTATGCAGGTGCGCTACATTAAGGTCAATATTTGTTTCAATATCGACGGGTTTTTGGGTTATAAAACATTCTCCCCAGGAATATCTCATTGCCTGTTGCAAACATGGCAATTGGATCTGTGTCAAAAGTATTGAATTACATGATGGATGCAACCGAAACGTTTCCGCAAGGTACTGCATATGGTTGTACAATCAATGTCGCGATGCAGGTATTACGTTATACCAAATTGCGTGTGGATTGTGAGTGTTGACTGTGTACGCAGCATGTAGTGAGGCACTGGGCTTAGATATCAAGCAGATACTGTGTTGATTGGTAGTAGCTGCTAAGGTTAGCTTTGTAAATCTTAAGTGCTTCAGTTTTGATATGGAAGAGATTATCGTTTTCAATGGAACATTAATTAGAACCACCATGCCAGTGTGTTATTTCTATACTACATCGAATATATTTAATAAGATTGATCTTTAATACAGACGGTTACATTGTGGTAACACCGTGCCTTCTTGCCTCTAATAGGGCAATCGGACAATACATCGCATATGATAATGTGATACAATTAACTGATAGATACTGTGTGCCATCCATGTGTCCCATTGCTTCTTCAAATATGGTGCCTAACAACGTATAGTTTAACTAAATCACCATTGATGGATCCGGTAGTTGTAGGAGCATGGCAATCTAGACTAAATGTTTGGTCCTAGACTATGCAATTACCTAAACAATAAATCCGTTTGACGGCCGCCATCTATCATTGCCTGTCATTGTAAAAGCGAAACGAGTTCATTAGCATCACGCCCGCGTAGTGGTATGCAGTCGATTTCAGCGGCGAAACTAGAATAGGCATGCATTTAAGTGACACATCACCAGAGTGTATTGATTTTGATGGCGTCTTGTTGCTTACTACATCAACGATCGGAAACGTCGGTGTTCTCATTAAAATCACGTCCTGATGGCTACCCACTGCCGAACAGACAGAACCTTACCCCGGAAACATCTGGTGCAGTAAAATACACACATACGTTAAATATATACACATATCGTTAATCTAGTTAACGGAGCGATATAAAAATTGAGAAAAACGATATAAACTACTTAGGTGTTTAAACCGATCATGCATAGTAATACTTTGCATGCAGAAGATTAAGTTAAAACTTCTTTGAACGCATAGAGCAGTTAACTGTCATCGCGTCTACTGTGCGAATCTCAGCAACCGGCTTTAGTGGCGAAATTTACATTTAATTGATTTATTGTACTAGGTACTTTGACTGGCTACATTAGTTACCGTCTGTTACATCTGGCGACAGATAGCCATTGTAAATTCACTAGTCATTCAATGACGTCTACAGCCATAATCTACTTTTAGAAAACATATCACGTATCTGCAGCCACGTCCACTCACAGTCTCTGCATGCTATACATATTTCGTTAAGCGACTAAGCTTACCTCATTGTGTTTCAATCGTAGATCGCAGCACAATGCATGTGTGTCGTTATCCAAACTGATAGTCTTCAGAACAACGTTATTCACGAGGAATAGTATTTGTTAACTGCAAAGAACTGGGAAAATCTGAAACGTGTAAGACAACTTTATCTTTACATAATAAACGGACGGAGCTCCTATTAAGCCATCTCGTAATAATGCCTCATCGTCATAGCAAATAGAATTTGACCGTTCCGTTTGATTCGCTGATGTCATAAACCTCTTAAATCATAATAACTTGAAGTGTGCATAGTCAAGGAGCTAATATTCTTTTCTGACTGTTTGATTTAGTATCATCTTGCAATAAAGCCTAGGTGTGAATATACCGCATGAGCAGCTTTATCAATATCACATTTGTGCACCAAATATGGTGGCGTTTAACCAATACCCGTGCGTTTGGTATTGACTTTAGTGTGCACATCAATATATCTTAACCGAACCGCTTGAAAACTTTTAAACCAAATGAACTAATGGTGTTGATTGTAAATGCAAAAGACGAGGCCAATGAACGAAGAGAAATATATGTATATATTATTGCATTACAAATCCCCTCACGAATCAATGAGTCATTACATTCATTACTCTGCGATTCTATTAATTCCTTCGAAAGCCATAAATGACCCTCATCATTTCCGGGATTGACATTCACGAAACCCATTATGGTCATTTTAGGCTGCTCTAATTAGTTTCTGACTGCTTTAACCTCTCTGGTCGTAGCAACTGAATGTTTACAAATTCAAACGCGTTTTTCATACCGCATTGTGCTGTGAGAGACGAACTTTGTGCCTATGACTGTTTAGGTTTTACAGTAATGATGCAGAAAGCCGCATCTAAACTCACTCTTCTCTTGTCGTAAACGTCAAGAGATTGGTAGCTGTCATTTCCCGTATGCGATCTCTTGTGTTATTGACCTACGTTTATGTGGGGAGTCGTTGTATAATGATTTAATTGAGCATTAACGTTATAGCGAGATCGCTGCATTATTTTGGCAAGCTTTAAGAACAGGTCCGATTGGGAAAAAAACCTAGTATCGAATATGTCATAACGTTATCGAAAGAGTCGTGATTTACTTGTTGTTTCAGCTAAAAGCGACGATCTCTCCTTTGAACAGATTTGGCATCGAAGTTTTGACAAATAGCCACATAAAACTATTGGCGTCGTTATTTGTGTAATCAGGTCTCGTGTGTCTGTATTTTCCTGGAAAAGCTAGACACCGCCTGGTAATCGTTTCCATTTAATATAGCAAAGACTTTCCATTCTAGTTTTCTGCTGGTTAAATAATCGTGGCGGAAAAAAACTATAGATAGGGGTTTCGATGGAGGGTTTCCCGGTCAGTCTCAGAGTTTACATTTTGCCTAACGCAATGAATGCAGTGTGCTAGTTTATGTACCGCTTTATTGGATAGCTCAATTCATCATCGCAAAACAGACATAGAAAACAACAAATAGAGCAAAGTGAGAGCGGCATATGAACGACATTGCCGAACCCAGAAGCGTTAAAAGAAAGCCTTGATTTTGGCCCAATGGGCTCATTTCTCACTTTTCCCAATTTGTCTGTATGAATACAATTGGTGCATGAAAATATCTTAAACATTACCAATGCGGACAAAATGCATATGTGAAAGTTGTTTGGATCATGGATGTCCACATCATATACATCTACAGAGTGAGAGAGAATCTCACCTGCTTGTCAAATTGTTCACCATATCCCGGACACTGCTACCACCAATTTTCATGCACTTCTGAAACTGGCACAAAAATGTGACATTTACCCAATGTGTCTGAATTAACTGGCTAATTTAAATTGTCTTTTACATCTATAAATGATTATTGATGCAAAAATAATCAAGTCATAATCACCCAGTAATAGCAAAGTAAATAAACACAAAACCACAAGGAATAGTTCAAAAGCATGTTAGTTTAATTGGGTGTAACAGTCATTCCAGACAATACAGTATATGAAAATATGGAGGCATTTTTGAGGAGAATATTTCATTGCTGTTTATAAGAACTGACGCGCACTATTTCTTAACAAAACTGCAATTTTACATACCCACAAATTCTTTCTCTGGTTGTCCATCAACTGCTCATTGAAATGTCGAAGTTCCTCAGTGCTGTTCGTCTGCACAGCTTCAGGAAGCTGTTTGCCACTATCGGCCAGCTGTATCCTCTCCTGCCTGTTCAGTATATACTTGATTTGAGGAGATGTAGGCAGTGCTTCTGAAAACCTGTGCGCACACAAATTATGCAGTGTTTAATACTATGATGCTGACTACAAACTTGTAAATAATACCACAAAGTTACTTTTTTCCTTTCTCTATAGCAGCATGAAGTAAATATTTAAAGAGTAAAACATTCACAAAAGTGCACTTATGTTCTTCAGTTAAAGGAAAACTATCATTGCTCAAACGACGACTGCCAGAATTAGTGACATATGAGTCATGACTGCGGGACTGAGTGACAGATGAGCCATGACGACTGTGTGAGATAGATTGGCAGATGAACGATGGCTGTGAGATGGACTGACAGATGAACGATGACTGTGAGATGGAGGGACAGATGAACGATTTCGGGTGTACAGATGGTTGTGGTGTATTAAGGAGCAAGTCTCCAAATACACATGAGGCGTGCCTGCAGCCATTCCGCTGCAAAGGCTGGCGCTTTGCTGAGAGCGATAATAGAGGTTTCAAGCACCAATCAGCATAAAATTATAAACCATGAACAAGTTATATACGGCAAGCAGTTTTTGCACAACCACTTGAGTAAACTTATTTTCATTAAAAGAATAACAATTAAATACCACTCACTTGTAAACCTGGAAACTATCGCAAATGAATTCTCAACTTTACAAAACTGCCGCAAATCGCGCCAATCGAATTTTTCGAACAATGTTAAAATTAGTTTCGTATTTCGTAAATCAA
>CM067344.1:75486628-75636628 GCA_034190875.2 Urechis unicinctus | reverse complement strand
CCCATCATTTCTTGCAGAAATCCACTTGACTTCTATGGCCCAAGATTGGATGCATATGTACGAAATAAGTGTCGGTGTGGGCACTGCATATCACCTTCAAGCCCTGTATATGTGGTATCTCGCATCCGGGTTCACTTCCTGGGGTTATTCTCGCGGTAGTTCACTTTCGGGGTTATTCTCCGGGTAGTTCACTTCCGGAGTTATCAGCAAGTGGTAATTCATATTGGGGGTCTTCAGAATGCGGTAGTTTGCATCCGGGTCATTAGAATATGGTCGTTTGCATCCGGGGTCATCTGAATGTGGAAGCTGGCATTCGGGTTTATCTGAATGCGGCAGCTGGCATTCGGGGTCATGTGAATGTTGCAGCTGGCATTTGGGTTTATCTGAATGCGGCAGCTGGCATTCGGGGTCATCTGAATGTTGCAGCTGGCATCCAGAGTAATCAGAATGCAGCTATATCAATGTGACAGCTCCCATGTGGGATCATCAGAATGTGATAGTTCTCATCCAGGGTAATCAGAATGTGATAGTTGGTATGCGGGTTTATAAGAATGCTGCAGATGGCATACGCAGCCGTCATAATGCGCCAGATCACATCCAGGGGTTATCACAATGTAGTGTCACCCAACTGAGGCATCCGCTGTTTACTGAATGTTTTAGTACGCATCCGAGGAAGCTCGCATCCAGCTTTACGCGGATGTGGTAGGTCGCAACGTGGGTTACTAGAATGGGATAGCTTGTATCTGACGTTATAAGACCGGCTTATAAATATACTGTTTTATGATTTCATCATCTTTATGCATCATAACGTTACAATTCGCATTCAAAATTCTACTGCCTCTTATAAGTCCAAAAGGACAATTTTGAGTTGCATGATTTGGATAAATACTGTTGAGAATGTCTTGCCACTTAAAACACGACATGGTCATGACGCCCCGACAAGGTCATGACGCCCCGACAAGGTCATGACGCCCCGACATGGTCATGACGACCCGACATGGTCATGATGCCCCAGTCTCGAGAGAGAATCGCTTACATGCATCCCGTGCAGGAACAACCCGCGAAGGAGCAATGTGGAGGATGTAGTGGTTAATTCCTTAACTATCATATAGACACACATAAGTAGAATATTAAAACTAGCGATTTATTGAATGTATTGTAAGAATTAAATTATATTTTCAATCAACATCAATAAAACATTCTAACAAGAGAACTAATTCTTCCAATTTGGAAGACACGTGTCAAAGGTAGTGAATACGGCCAGAAACACAAGCAGCATACATTCCTTCGGCTTACTTGTCTCGGTAAAGTATCTGTCATCATAATGGTTGCTCCTCTCAGGGATTGTTCCTGTGCGAGATGCGACAGGAGAATGTGTTAGCCAGTCTCGGGCGTCTTCTAGGAATCATAACGCATATGGAAAAGCTTTTTACCCGTTAAAAGAAAGAAAAAGAGTCGCTTGTCAGCGATTTATCTCGTTGCTACACAGTACGTTCCAGCTTCAGTAAGTAATTTCGTAGCCTGGATGTTGTTTCACTATCAATAAAGCATCTCATATACCAGGGACAGTGGTATATTACAGCGATCACAACGCTCCAATGAGCACTGGTAATACAATCATCACTACAACAGACGCTGTACCCCATCGCTGAATAGTTCACTCCATCTTTAGTTAATACAATGACTGCCGAATTGGAGTTTTATTATCAATAAGGCGGGTCATATTTCAAGCACAGAGGTATCTTAATTTGATCGTAATTGTCTGAGACTTATTCTTCTGTTGCCTATCGCTTATATCTGTATCATTGTAGTATTGCACTCAATCGGCCACTTCAATTCATTTGGACATTTCAGTCCAACACGTTTTATATATACTTAAGACGTTCGTAGGAAAACACATGCTCCATGGTAGCCTAAGTGAATGTTGCTGCTTCAACATGCGTTATTTCAATTTCCAATGAATAGAAATGTTCATCATAACGTCGTGTGCGATGTTAGGGATGACAGAAAGCTTCAAACAACAAATATCGGTTTGCTTCCTCTATACATAAATGATTTAGTCCTCGGGATATGATTGGGGTACGTATCACAAAACTCAAAATAAAAACTCGACACTGTATAATATTAAGTTGTATCTTAGCGGGGAGACTTTTGTTGGTCCCGTTTGCATGATACGCCCATATCAGTTTGAAATTATTGTCTTATTGTCCTTATTATATAGCATAAAACATCCACACTATTGTCTTATTGTCCTTATTATATAGCATAAAACATCCACACTATTGTCTAATTGTCCTTATTATATAGCATAAAACATCCACACTATTGTCTTATTGTCCTTATTATATAGCATAAAACATCCACACTATTGTCTTATTGTCCTTATTATATAGCATAAAACATCCACACCATGGACTTATTGTCTTTATTATTTAGCATCAAAGATCCACACCATGGTCTTATTGCCTTTACTATCTAGAATAATACATCCACACCATTTTCTTATGGTCTTTACTATATAGCATAAAACATCCACACCATGGTATTATTGTCTTTACTATATAGCATACAACATCCACACTATAGTCTTATTGCCGTTACAATTTAGCATTAAACATCCGCACCATGGTCGTATTGTTTTTTATTATCTAGCGTATAACATCTATACCATGGTCGTATTGGTTTTTTTATCTAGCATATAGCATCCACAACATGGTTTTATTGTCTTTACTGTTTAGCATAAAACATCCACACCATGGTCTTCTTGTCTTTATTATTTAGCATACAACATCCACACCATGTGCTTATGGTTTTAACTATCTAGCATAAAACATCCACACCATGTTCTTATTGTCTTAACTATCTAGCATAAAACATCCACACCATGGTCTTATTGTCCTTTTCTGTCTAGTTAAATCATCCACACCATGGTCTCATTGTCTATAGTATCTAGCATAAAACATCCACACCAGTGTCTTAATATCTTAACTATCAAGCATAAATACGTCACTTATAGCTCGGTTACGTACGACGAGAGGTCGGTTGCTTCCGTAACACGAACATGATTCATTGAACTTCTTGTGTGATATACACGTTAGGTGGTCACGTTCAGACACAACATTGACTCCTACAATCCATCTTTGACAAAGTCACATGTCATGGCGGGATGTCACCACGTAGCAATGTAAGACCGTGTCCCCGCCCTGCGTTGCGAGGGTCAATTTTGTCACTACTTATTGTTGTTTTAGCGATTGAGGGATTTCAAATCCGATTTTATTTTACTTTTTTACCAACATTTCAGTTACCATTCAAGAGTGTTCGAAGTAACTTATGATGCAAAAAGCGAACCCGAGATGACTTTTTTTGTCGCTTTACTATGACACTGCCTAACAATTCCGAGCGAACCACTGCTCAAAATCTGTGAGTGCAAATGTTTGATTCCGTCTCCATCAGATTTGTTGCATCAGTTTTGTTGCACTCAATTGATGCCATTCTGTAATAATGATTTGCAGTTTGTTGTGAAAGTAAAATGTGAAAATGTCTAAAACTGGGGCGTCCGAATATTCATTAGACACGTTCGTTTATCTTCGTGACCAATCAATGCAAAGGTTGTGACCCGGATTGACCTTAGGGCGTCTCAAAAGTTCAAATTTACACCACAATAAGCGCTTTAATCGCTTAGCTGCATGATAGTTTGTTTACGTAATAGTCAGTTAAAAAGAACCGGTTGTGTGTCTGCTTCTATCGCCGACTGTGTGATTAACGGTGTCGCTCAGCGTGAAATAACAAATCGGGGTATTGTAGAATGTGTGCCCGGCTCATTAAAATCACTCGTCCGGTTGAATAAGTTGACTTGGCAAGTCACTTGTCCGACATGACAAATCACTTGTCCCGGCAAGCGGACAACCATTGGTGTCGAACCCTGACCCATTCCAAGCATTGCATCGAGAGCGGCAGCTAATAACGTGTAGCAAAATGTTTCCCCGTCCCAGCAGCCACATTTACAAAACAATCACGACCCATCAAGCAGCTGAGCGAACAAGTCTTTCAAACGGAGCGTACCAAAACAAATATGGCGCCGAATCTTCGGAAAATGTGACACTGACCATTGAGAGACATTGACTCAAAAGTACCCGAGAGTGACCGAGAGACATAGCTTGTGATAGGAGCTCCCAAATCTAGGATGCTGCACCGGTTCCCTATCCTAGACTGTTGGAGAGACTATTGAATATCATTAACATGTAAACAGGGCCCGCAGCCAACGGCTGGGGGACCTTGACTATCGGGAAAGAGGTCAGCTTTGAATCAGAGCCAGGATGGGTTGATGATGGGTTAACAGAGGTTGGCTGCGTAGTTTGGGCTTGTGGGGAAGGTGTGAATGAGGTTGGCCTAAGGGTAGGACTGGAAGCTGGTGGTGGGTCAACTGAAGTAGGCAGGGGACCACGACTAGGATGGGTTGGGGATTGGTCGTCTGAAGTAGTCAGAGGAGTATGAATAAGAGGGTTTGTTGATGATTGTAGGGAAACGATAAATGGGTTGTGAGCACCTCAGATTCAATGGATGCTGCATCAGGGGAAATTTTAGAATCGCGTGTGTCTTTTTCAACCGCTTCTCGATCTTTAAGTTCGACCAGTGTGGCTAATTTCGCTTTGATTTTCTTAGCATGCGCTTCTCGATCGTTAAGTTCGACTAAATTCGCATTGATTCTCATAAGCATGTCATTAAATTCTTCTGGCACCTTCCGGCAAAGTACAACATCTTCAACACTTGTCTTCACAGTATCACGCAGTTTGGCCACTTCGCCACTAGACTCCACTAACTCCTGAACTGAATCCTCATACAATTCATGCATTTTCACGCAGCACTTATGAAAACTTTCATCACGTGACTCCTCAAATCGCATCTGAAAAACTGTACTTGCAATTGGTAGCCGGAATCGAGTTGATTCTCTAGCAGATGTCATATCGCACTCTATGGTGTGGTGATGTGCGACACGCGCTTGAGGTCGTTGATGATAGAACACGAGCTTCATACGTAGGGTTTAGAAGAAACTTTATTGATTACTATGACTTAAGATTTTAAGATGGAGCTTTACCTCAAGATGGAGAGAGAGAAGTGTTGAGCTCGGAGGCCAGGAGCTTTACCTCAAGATGGGGAGAGAGAAGTGTTGAGCTCGGAGGCCAGGATAGAACACATTTTTAACGGTCAAAGTGATTCCTTCAACGCTCAGACCCGCTATCCCAACTTTCATGGGACATGCTGTAGCCTGGTCAGAGGATGGGTGTGGCTATAAGATATGTGGTATGTATGAGGAGAGGGGGTGGGGGCTGGCAGGTGACACGTATGTCACTCGTGGGCATGACTGAGTGGGGCACGTTATGATGATGGACAAGGTTGTGGCACGACGTACTTTTGACATTCAAATACTAACATTGGTGTTATTAAGTTCTAATATTTAATAACTCCAAACCTGGTTAATTAATGGTATTTTTACAATTATATTAGTTGGTGTTACATAGTTATTTGTGGTACATTCTGTTATTTGCTTTCAGTTGACGTCTGTAACTTAACTGAGCCGGTTCCCGTGGCGCAGTTGTACACTGACTGAGCCGGTTGCCGTGGCGCAGTTGTACACTGCGTAACCTTGCGAACCACAGTGACGTTCAACTCCAATATTAGCATTGCTTTTGTAACTTTACTGATTTTTTCGGGTGGCGATTTTTGTATTGGTTATACACCTTTCTTGTTAATCGATAATGAGGCTGTACTAATTATTGACATTTTCTGACAATATTTATTTATTGGTGATATATCTTAACACCTGTTACTTTCAAATGTTTGTTGATGAAAGGCATTAAAAGGCAGCTGACTTTTCTTGATAATTCAAGTTATGCTATGTTAAATACTGATATTTGTTGACTACTGCAATTTGACAATTATACGATTGACGTGTGCTTACTAATCACCTGTGCCAAAGGATGCTGGTGGTGATGGCAGTCGTTTTTTGTTAATAACTGGCCTTGATAATCGTTTGCTACTTACGTTTGTAAATGAATGATTTTTGTTTGTAATACATTTTTGTTAATTGCTATCAGTGTTGAGGCCTTAAATATTTGTTAATGAGGAACTTTTGAGATCGAAGGAGGAAATGTAGAAGGTTGTATTTGGATGAATTACGATGCTGAATGTGTATTGGATTTGATATCCTGGGAAATCTGAAGCCGAACTATGAGCTCAACTTCACAGGAGGCACTAAAGCCGAAATAGGAGCTCAACGTCGCAGGAGGCACTGAAGTGATCACTAGCTTATTGTTTAATTTACCAGGGGAAAAAATCAGAGCTAAGAATCTTTCACGTAGTTTAAGAAAGACCGTTCTTAGGCTGGGTACCAGAAAAAGGACAGTTAAGAATAAAATTGCACGAAATAAACGATAGAAATACATTAGTACCATGAATATGTACGACATTTGTAGGAGTTGTGATGTGGTGGTAATTACAAACTCATTAATCTGCTGATTAACAGAAGAGGTCACTTTGTAACCATGGTCCTGATGTCTTGAAAACGGCTACGTTTGCTTCAACAAAGAGCGCAATTGGCTTGATATATTTGCGTGAATGATACTGTCATCGCTCAGCTGCAACAGAACTGGAGAAACAGTAGGAGAAGTCTTTCACCTTTGATGTTATCAGCGTCTCATGAGAGAGCCTTATCTTCTTTCAAAATATTTCCAGAAGCTTTACGCCTTTGTCCCCTCCTCCCTTTTCTTTTTCTTTTATGACTTTATGCAAGAAACAACCACGTGTTACGCGTTGGTACACTGCTATTTGTGTAACTGCATAACGGTGTCGCTCCAAAGTGTGATATTTGTTAACATAATAGCATGATTCGTTACTGATATTATGGCTCATGTAGAAACAGAGAAAAATCACTTGAATATATTCTGCTTTGTATGACAAATAGGATATTGTGACTATCGTAGCTTTTTATCTAAGCGCCGAGATTTGCGGTGTAAGCTTTTGATTATTGATTTGCTCTACTTAATTTCTAAACAATTATTATTATCGAGCGCACACGAAGGATACAATGACGTTTTCGTAGTATCTCCAAGAATATCGTTCAAAATTGTATCAATTGTAGCATAAATGGACACCGAAAATCGATGCTTATCAAGTTGGTTAAAACATCTTAAGCTAGTGAAATAGAGAGAACATTTATGGATATATTGAACCTTCAGTTACAAAGACATCCCACAAGCATTACTTCCGTTTCTTCTTCACTGCTCCACACCTTGCGACATCCTACATAAATTGCGTCACTTGCAGAAATGCACGAACATACGCGGACGGTTTAGTTGACTTCTTGCAACCAATCAAGGAACCAAAAAGGATGCATATTCCCCCTAGATGTCTAGTTACATCTCAGTTGATTGGCATTTTAATGGTTGATGTTAAGATATAAGCAGATTAACACGATCGGTTCTCGTCTGGATATTGCAGAACAAAATGATCCCATGGCGCCAAGTATTGTTTCTAACAAGTGAACGATAACCTGTCCCACTGTATACAGAAATAACAATCGGATGTGTACCATTTATACTTTCATGTTATTCTGGGCTATTGTTGTTGAAGAAAGTCAAACATCATTACACACAGGACTAGAATACAAATGTATCAAATGCTTGTCACATTACATGTAACTCATGCAACTTCGGCATCTGTATGAACAAAAGGACAATTAACAACATGAAAGGGTTTCTAAATTCAAACATTCCCTCAATGTCTCACTACACTTACAAACAAATTCATGCAATATCTTACTAACATACATAAATATTATAAAGATCTTATTTTCGTATTTTCAAAAATAGAATTGTGGTGGCGCAGAATGAAAAAGAGGTGCATGCGCTGACGAGAACCTAAATTGTGAATCAGTTTAATAAGCTCACATTCAGAGGGATTAATGTTTTTATTCGTACTCTTTTCATTCTTAATGATATTTGTCTACGAAAATCAAATTATTTTTACATTATTTTGACTCCTCAGTGAGCGTTATTGTGCAGTGTAATGTACTCGTCAGTGAGCATTATTGTGCAGTGTAATGTACTCGTTAGTGAGCATTATTGTGCAGTGCAATGTACTCGTTAGTGAGCGTTATTGTGCAGTGTAATGTACTCGTTAGTGAGCGTTATTCTGCAGTGTAATGTACTCGTCAGTGAGCGTTATTGTGCAGTGTAATGTACTTGTCAGTGAGCGTTATTGTGCAGTGTAATGTGCTCGTCAGGGAGCGTTATTGTGCAGTGTAATGTACTCGTCAGTGAGCGTTATTGTGCAGTATAATATACTCGTCAGTGAGCATTATTGTGCCACGTAATGTACTCGTCAGTGAGCATTATTGTGCAGTGTAATGTACTCGTCAGTGAGCATTATTGTGCAGTGTAATGTACTCGTCAGTGAGCATTATTGTGCAGTGTAATGTACTCGTCAGTAAGCGTTATTACGCAGTGTAATGTACCTGATATAAATTAATGGATTAAGTCACAATTCAAAATTGGGTGAGTTATGTCTTGGTACGGTTTACTTCAGGAGCCATGACGAGGAAAGCGGTATAATTGTTTGTTTACTGATTATAACTCTGAAACGGCTCTGTTGCGTAAAAATATGCATTGCTAAAAAGTAAATTTGTGGTATTCTGCTGCTAATGTGCCTATGCTCTGCCTTACAACTGAGATAAGTTAAAGCCAACTAACTGAAATGCTGAACACTAGCAAGCAGTCAGCGTTGGACGGAAAAAGAGCACCCCATACATTATGATTTTAACGCAAAGTGATGGTTCGCAAATCATTACTCACTTGCCTAATGACTGAAGGGTAGCTTTTGAAATTGCTGATAGAGAACGTTGGCAGGCGTCTCCCCGTGGATTGTCCCTCCAGGCCTCTTCAGCTGCAGTCGTCTGTTGTTCCATTGTTGAGGAAGGAAATATATAGCCCCCTCCAATGGATATCGATCAGGTTACGAACTAATAAGTGCAACTACGCACCAGATACCGTCATATCGACCTCCCGAAGACCAATGTACCCAAGCTGGACTGATGTTGGCTAGCATAAATGACCACGCTGACATATCCGTAATATCTATGCTATATATTGAACGATAATGTATATTTTACTACATAACAGGAGATTGTAAACGTTCATGTTATTATCAACCCAATGAAACCGAAGTGTTGCGCTGCTCCTTTAATGAAAACGCAGCTGCCATTGTTCTTGTCAGGACAGTGGCAACAAGATCGGTGTCAGTTTGACCCTGAGCAGTGACACCAAGTCATAGGTCGAGCGCCGAGCTGGTTTGTTGTTAAAGTGAAATAGTGGCCGCTGTGTAGATAGTTCCATAATTCAATCCTGGCGAACTCATCAAATACATTTTGCAAGAAAGAGAGCGTGATTCAGTAGCGAGAGAGAGGCTGAAAACAACTGATCAAGCCAAATCATTTACACTTTGTTGATTATATATAGAGCAGAAAGACAATTGGGCAGATCAGCAAATGGTACCTGTAACAGTAGCGAGGGCTGGTTGCGGCATCTGAGGGATGTACGATTTCGTGTCTGACGAGCGAAAACCTGGACCAATTTATGCAGCCGTAGGAGACAGCTCAGCAACGAAACTATTCTTCATAGCACAAAACGTTACTGACGATAACCTGAAATGATAAAATTACATATCTTCAGACTTGTGTTAGTTTGATAAAACACTTCAAAGGGTTCAAAACGTCTACATGCATTGGTTTTATAAATGTCTTGGGAAATCCACAATTACAGAGTGGCCTCGATGTTTCGAAGAGATGCTCAGTTATTATCTAGAGTCCACTTGCTACCAGAAAATGGCTTCCTTCAAGACGTTAAACAACCGCAGTACAATTAATGGATATTTGACTATGCCAGATTAAAAATACACAGTAGGGGTCCCCATTTGAGCCACTTTAGATATACTCCTCCTTGTTGCAGTGCAAAAACATTATGATTACTTCCACGGCCGATTGTATGTTATGACAGCGGCCTTTTATTTTGTGTCGGGTTACTCGATCCTAGTAGACATTGATCATCACGGCACCCTTAGCAAATAGTTCCGCTTTCGCAAATCCAATCTTCGCGGCTCTGTTTAACTTACGACAAAGGGGTCAACACATCTTACCTTAAGCATTGGTTATGAGGGTATGTACTCCATATTCAATAATATTTTAATAATTAGATTAAGGCATGACGGTATTTACATGGTGTTAATATTCATATTTTTGCAAATCTTTGAGCAGTTTCGAACATGGGAAACACAGCGTAGGTTGTAAGCAGTGGCCGGGCTTGATTGATACAGCAGTAGTATATACAAAGTGTACGTATTAGTATATATAAGGTTCCTGCAGTAGTATATACAAAGTGTCCGTAGCAGTATATATAAGGTTCCTGCAGTAGTGTATACAAAGTGTCCGTAGTAGTATATATACGGATCCTGCAGCAGTATATACAAAGTGTCCGTAGTAGTATATATAAGGTGTCTGTTGTAGCATATATAAGGTGCCTGTGGTAGTATATATAAGGTGCCTGTGGTAGTATATATAAAGTGCCAGTAGTAGTATATATAAGGTGCCTGTGGTAGTATATATAAGGTGCCTGTGGTAGTATATATAAGGTGCCTGTGGTAGTATATATAAGGTGTCTGTAGAGATATATATAAGGTGCCTGTGGTAGTATATATAAGGTGTCTGTATTAGAATATATAAGGTGCATGTGGTAGTTTATATTGCTATTCTGTCTGTATATATATCTGATATATACATAAATATATATATATATATATATATATATATATATATATATATATATATATATATATATATATATATATATATCAGATGCATATATATATATATATATATATATATATATATATATATATATATATATATATATATATATATATATATATATATATATATATATATATATATATATATATATATATATATATATATATATATATATATATACCATATAATTAATTAAGCTAGCTGGATGGCAATTGGTTATCTCGTTAAAATGTCACATCTTAATTCTTGATACATATAAACCATACAAATTAGTGTAGTAACAAGGGGTCACCGAGCTAGGTTTTGCTCTGGAGAGGTTCATTTCAAACTAATGCGGATGCATTTCTTACACCCCCTTGGACAATTCGGAAATAGGTGCTTCTTGTCTGCATTTCCATTGTTTATGTAGCAAAATTTAAGACTGCATTCGGTCACGATCCCTACATCTGACAGTGGATTCAATGTATTTGGTCACGACCCAACTTGAAATCCTGCCAATCTGTGAAAGTGAAAGCCAGTTCCTTCTCACTTGACAGACGGGTTTACCCGCCGCACGTGATTTGAGTTGGAAAAACCCGAAGACCTATTAATAAGAGGTGCGTTTGAGTTTCACTGCACAGCACAAGTCGGTCGCTTGTTGGGTAGGAGCAGTTGCATTAGATAGGTAGATTTGAATCACTGCGTAGTTTGCATCACGCCTTGACTACTGGATAGCGCGCTTTGGAAACGTAATATCGCTCAGTGAGGTAAGCATAGTTGATCATTCTTCTAGTGGTAAACAGCCTATTCACTACGCTATTCGTGTCTATGCAAGGTTATAATGAATTATGCATTTGACAAATTGTCCCGAAGCATATTATTTGATCAAAAATGTTTTCCTTGTGTGTTTTAAACAAGATATAACCGGAAGCGGGTATTCAGCTGATCCTATACTTGCGCCGTGACATAATGGGTGACTGCTTGGCCTGGCTATGGCGGCCATGTTGGGTTGGAATTCATCAACCAAACCACGAAGACCCGGAAGCTCGCAACCACAGGCAACAAGATGGCTCGATCAGCGCCACGCTAGTTGTGCTCATCTTCTTTGGAATGGGAATCACTTTGTCAGTAGCCCGTTGGATCACATCTGCTCAGTCTATACCTATTGATAGACCGTATTGCGAAATTGTCTTATCCATTTTCATGTTATGCGGATGTGGAATGATGCTGACGTTTGGTACTTGTTCGTTTGGCGAAACAAGAACAGATTTAGACTCCCTTGATCCGAGCGGACGAGACGTGAGGAGGTTCTTCGCAAAGCATCTGAGCTTCATTGGTCTCGTTGTTTTCTTTGTTTTCGCGTTCTTCCTTGACGCACTTCCGTTCGCTGCTTACTTGCAATGCATTGAGACTTTTGTCGATTGCGACCTTGGATTCCAGTATATCATGAGAATCATATTCCTCGTGGTTCGAGTTATATTCAAATTTATGCTGCTGTTCTTTACCTACATTTTTGACTCTAGAAATTTCCGTCAATCCATGCTTGTGCGATATGGACTTGGGGTTATTCTTCTTGTCATTTTATGTAACTGGTGGGACTATGTGGTGTTTGACATTCACAGAGCTTACGGATATGCAGACATAAGAAAAACATGCATCGTTAAACACGAAACTAACTCACTGGAAGCCCAATGTTCCAACAAGAATACATCTATCTATAAATTGTTCAATGAAGTAGCAAAGTATTTATACCCTATGGACACAGAATTTAGTTTACTTGCCGCAAAAATCATCTTTCACATGACGTGGAATGCGAAATCTTTCGAAAGTCGAGCAGAACCAGTCAGTAGGACTATCGACGAAGAGAGCCCGCTTCTGCATGTGAATCCGCCAGATGGCGTTCTTGTTCCACGTAATACACCTGCCCCTGAGCCAATTCCAATGAATCCTCCTGGAAGTCCTATAAAGTTTCCGTTTTTCGTTAGCATGGCCCTCGTACTAAACCTCATGATTCTCGTCACAGGCGTATTAGCGCTGATTGACGAACCTATTTCGGACATGATTTTTCGACTAATCATGTGGCTCGCAATGCTGGTCTCCTCAGGCGTCGGGACTCAGCTTTTAACAAGGAATTTCAAATCTGTGTACCATGAATACTCTGGTCTGGATCTGTTGACGGTGGCGTCGCTTCTTGGGGCCAGTATGCATCTGTGGTTGCTGCTCTATGCTGCTGTAGCGTGTGCCATGGGAACACATCAAGATGGACACCAGCCATGCAGACAGATCAAAGACGCCAATGTAGCGGTCCCTGCTGATATTTCGGATGTCTTCCTGAATTTTCTCCAGCTGTTTTATCAGACGGCCTTTATGATGCACGCGAGTCGCGTGCACGCTGATTTCAATGGAGATGTAGAAGAAAATTCTCGCATCGCAAAAAAACTGTGGTGGCTGCGTCAGATCGAGCTTTTTTTGGCGATAACTAATCTGACATTGTGGGTGAATGACAGCCTCGTCGAAACGAACAGCAAAGGCATGCACGCTATTCAAGAACATTACTATGGTGACGCGTGGATACCCCTCATGCATATCACGATCCCATTCTTCCTCTTCTTCCGTTTTAACTCCTTCCTCATTTTGATGTACTCGTTCTTCAAGCACAGTAACCCATCCAACTCGTTTGCATGATTCAATGTTGGCATTAATTAACATTAAAATATGAGCGTCTTACATTTCCTACATTTATTGAATCATTCTAAGGCAAATCACATTCATATTTTTTGAATAAAGTCTTAAGACCAAATATTTGTAACTGCAGTTTCCAGAGATAATCAATGACAAACATTAAAGAAATCTCAATGCAAATGTTTGTCACTTGTCATGAGACCGGTTGTCTGTAATCCATACAACTCCATTCAATTAAGCTCATTCCTGTGATGCAAATTGCCACAATGTAGCCTGCAGACAATTAGGATTTAAGAATGATTAGCCATTGGAATCATTGGTTTTAGAAGTGCTTCATTTGGACAGGAACGTGTAATCTATACTGAAACTGTACACTAGACGTGGTTAAGCTGACGAACCCTAACATGTCAGGCGGCTTAAAAAATCATGAAATGTTAAAAAAAAACGTGTTTTAACAGCTGGATCTATCTGCAAGACAATAGATGGGCCTACTCGTCTTGGCTCGGTTCTTGATGCCAAGTTTCCGAGCAACTATCTGTATATAACAACAATGTACGAAATACTATGATTCCTGCTGTCTCAGCCTCACTCACACGCGCAATCGGTCTTTCACTTGGGAATGCCATGGATGTTTCATATGCTCATCAGGATCTTTCCAACTTTTAAATTGATAGTGGCTCGGCTCTCGACAACTTGGCATCGAGAACCGAGCGCCTGTGCGCTTACCAGCGAGAGGGACGCTGGAAGCAACTGATAAAGACGAATCATATAAACATGGTGAATTTCAGAGAGGATCAGGGCCGATCAGCGAAAGGGCTAATAAGCGATGACGTCATATTCCCATGCGACAGCAAAAGGTGAGAGAACAGCAAGACTGGCTACGGCAACTAGGGGTCCCTATAGCATTGCTATACAAGACTTGTGAGGCCTGGCAATTTGTCCTTTAAATTGTTTCTATTTGGTGAATCTTCTCTACGTTAAAGCCCTGGTGAAACTCTATAAAACCCTGTAAGTTTGATATGTATCAGACATAAATAGACTTGTGAGGCAATGTGTACTTTAAATTGCTTCTATTTGGTGAATCATCTCTATGTTTAAGCCCCACTGATTCTATAAATAACCCAGGAAGTTTGATATGTATCATGTTTGATATGTTATGTGTGTGTGTGTGTGTGTGTGTGTGTGTGTGTGTGTGTGTGTGTGTGTGTGTGTGTGTGTGTGTGTGTGTGTGTGTGTGTGTGTGTGCGTGTGTGTGTGTGTGTGAATATATATTTATATCTATATATATGTAAATATGTATATATATATGCATATATGTATATATTTATGAATCTAAACAAATGTATAAATATATATATATATATTTATTTATATACACTATGTGTGTGAATGTTCTTTTATATATGAATAGAATATGTATATATATATATATTTATATGTATAAATATGAATATATAAATGCATATATATAAACACATAAAACATGTTCATATAAATCTATATATATATTCACACATACATAAATATATGCATAAATAAATATATATATACATATATTCACAGATATATATAAATATATATACCCAGAATACATATATACATACATATATATATATATATATATATATATATATTTATATATGTATATATATATATATATATATATATATATTATATATATATGAATTCATTATATATAATGACATATTCACATATATACACTCACAAATATATATTTATATATATATTTATATGTATATGTTAATATATATTCATATATTTATATTTTGTATAAAACATATATATATATATACCTTATATAGATGTATTGTATATATGTAATATATATTTATATATGTTGATTAAATTTATATATACATATATATATATATATATATATATATATATATATATATATATTTATAAATATATGTATATACATATATGTATGCATGAATATATATATATATGTATATATATATATATATATACATATATATACAAGCTTGTGTATGTGTATATATATATATTTATATTTATATATACACATAAATATATACATATATATATATATTTATATAAACATACATATATTTACATATGTATATATATATAGCAATATATGTATAACCCTGCATGTATCTTAATATATGTAAATATGTATATATATTGATATATTTGTTCATTTATATATATATATATATTTCTATATATATATATGTTTATACTTGAATGCAAACTAACACACATACACATGCATTAAATGTATTAATATAAGCATATATAATCACCTGTGTGGGGATTTGCGAGTGTGCGTTCATATATAAACAATAACAATATATACATGCAATTTGTTAACTAATGTGTCCTAAGGGGATATGCCTAGCCGCTCGTATGCGTCTTGGAAGGTAGGGGATATAAACCATATTTTCTTGACAATTTGGCAATATTGCAACTAACGCTTTGTGAGTTCGTATGGTTGTTATAAGCAGAAGGAATGAGAAGGTTCACGTGACATTGGGTAATGTGGAGTTGGTAGTAATTAAAGAGGTTGTGACACGAGCGTTAAAATAATGACCGCCCATCATTTCTTGCAGAAATCTGCTTGACTTCCATGGCCCCTGATTGGATGCATATGTACAAAATAAGTGTCGGTGTGGTCACTGCATATCACCTTCAAGCCCTGTATATGTGGTATCTCGCATCCGGGTTCACTTCCGGGGTTATTCTCGCGGTAGTTGACTTCCGGGTTTATAAGAATGTTGCAGATGGCATGCGCAGTCGTCATTATGTGGCAGATCACATCCAGGGGTTATCAGAACGCAGTTTCACCCAACTGGGGATTTTAGAGTGTGACAGCTTATATCCAGGGGGCTATCAGAATGCAGTTTCATCAAACTTTATCATTCGAGGCTAACCGAATATTTTAGTACGCTTCCGAGGTAGCGTGCATACAGGGTAATCAGATTGTGGTAGCTTGCATCCAGCTTTATGGCGATGTGGTAGGTCGCAAACTGGTCTTATTGTCTTTACTATTTACCATAAAACATCCACACCATAGTCTTATAGTCTTTACTATATAGCATAAAACATCCACACCATGGTCTCATTGTCCTTACTATATAGCATAAAACAACCACACCATATTCTTATTGTCATTACTATCTAGCATAAAACAACCACACCATATTCTTATTGTCATTACTATCTAGCATGAAACATCCACACCATTGTCTTATTGTCGTTACTATCTAGCATAAATACGTCACTCATAGCTCGGTAACGTACGGTTGCTTCCGTAACACGAACAGGATTTATTGAATTGTTTTGATAAACAGTTACCGATTGCAGATAAGACCAAATGAAATTCATATTTTATTTATTTATTTATCGCCAGTCCAACAAACATATCCATGCTGTAGTCTACAGGTATGTTATTCGACTTGAAGTCACGCGATAAACGGCGTATATAGTTTTTATATGACCATAAATAATAGACTACTCGGTCAACATAGAACCCACATATACTTACAACAAGACGGATTATTTTCTGAGCTTCATAATACACACACACACAGTGGAGAGAGAGAGAGAGAGAGAGAGAGAGAGAGAGAGAGAGAGAGAGAGAGAGAGAGAGAGAGAGAGAGAGAGAGAGAGAGAGAGAAAGAGACAGACAGACGGACAGACAGACACATAGACACAGAGAGAGACATAGAGAGAGGGGTTGGAATCCGAGACGTTAGGAGGTCACTTTCAGACACATTACTGACACTACAATCCATCTTTGACAAAGTCACATGTCATGGCGGGATGTTAACACGTAGCAATGTAAGACCGTGTCCCAGCCCCACGTTGCGAGGGTCAACTTTTTCACCACTTATTGTTGTTTAAGCGATTGAGGGATTTCAAATCCGACTTTATTTTATTTTTTTTTTGTCAACATTTCAGTCACCATCGAAGTAAATGATGCAAAAAATCGAACCCGAGGTGACTTTTTTTGTCGCTTTATTGTGGCACTGCCTAACAATTCCGAGCGTTCCACTGCTCAAAATCTGAGATTGCAAATGTTTGATTCCGTAATAATGATTTGCAGTTGTACTTGTGAAAGAAAAATGTGAAAATGTTTGAGTATTACTTTCACTAGGGAACAGTTTTGAAGATGCATCCAGGTTCAATTTTTAATATGTTTCTGTTTTTGTCAAGTTGCTAAAATGTCTCAATTGTAATATTCTATATAGTTTTGGGAACGCCAAATCATCAATAATTTATCGATATGGGCGCTTTGACAAAGCATCCGAAGATTGCTAACAGGGCTAAGCAAATGAGTGGTGACCGGGTCAAGCTACTGCGCATGTGAAATTTCATCATCTTCTGGTATTATCACTCACTCCAACTCCGCCCACTGACGCTTAGTCCCCGAGAACTGTGGCACAGCATACAGCTGGTGGGATTTAAATCAGTAATAGTTTACTTAACCGTTAAACACGCTACTGTGTGGGGCAGTCGCCTTACGAGACAATTAAATTTGAATGACACACAACCATAAAGAATCAATCTAAACTTTAAAAGGCAATATAGGAAGTCAAGAACCGAGTGAGGGTCGTCATTACGTCATATCACAACAAGCAGCGGTGCGGAAACTGTACAAAGGTAACAATGTTCCCGCTTGCAGCTGCCAGGGTCGAGTTAGCCGGGCGCTGGAGACATGGCCGACTTTGATCGTGTTTTCTGCGTCTAAACGACCAGCACTGCAACCTGATATTGCTTTGCTGTCGACAATGGACTGAAACTTGGTGTGAATGTTAAGTGTCAGTGTCGTTGTCAGCCTGTTCCCCGCAGGCATTTACAAACTTAGGCCTTATTTTGAAACGGCTAATGTCGTCGAAACGCACTTGCTGGCTGTTCGACCAAGACAGCCATTTGCCGAGGACTGGGAGACGATGTGACATCCAAGTGTGGAAAGCGTTGGTAATGCCTCGGAAGAATTAAATGCGTGATCCAAATTGGAAGGCGTTGGTGATGTATGTGCAGAAGTTGGTATAAGATTAGAGATGGGAAGGGTAGGTAATGTCGGGAAAGAGGTCAGCTTTGAATTCGAGCCAGGAGGGGGTGATGATGGGTTAACAGAGGTTGGCTGCGTAACAGTACTTTGGGCTTGTGGGGACGGTGTGAATAAGGATGGCCTAAGGCTGTGC
Source organism: Urechis unicinctus (assembly GCA_034190875.2). Taxonomy (NCBI): domain Eukaryota; kingdom Metazoa; phylum Annelida; class Polychaeta; order Xenopneusta; family Urechidae; genus Urechis; species Urechis unicinctus. Next base: position 75,617,914 of record CM067344.1, on the reverse strand, counting down.
TCACTCTAGCCATTATTTTCTTTTAGCAGAAGTTGCTAATGGGTCCAACTTTTTCTTAGCATTTTATGTTTTCCGTTAGCAGAAATTGCGAATCGAACAAATAAAAAAATTAAATGTTTTTATAATTTGCAGGTCAACAATAAATGCAAAATTAAATGGATGCAAAATGGCTCACCAAAACCTTCATATACTGTTTGGTTTCATAAACAACAATTAAAAAGATGCAAATACTTCTGAGTATATAGTATATCAGTGTTTACCTTATGTTATGTAGAGCATCAGACTAGTAATAACACTTCTGCAGTGCTAAATACTGCCAAATTACAACACCAGTAATAACTCTGTCTCAGTCTAGACCACATCAAATAATCATTTGGTATAGCATAAGTAAAAAAAATAACAAATCAATCACTGCTCATATTTACATGTGAAGACTGCAGAATAATGAAATTCTATTTTTGTCAGCTACATTCACATGGATGAAAGTTAAGCATAACTGAAAAGATGGAAACACTTTTGTTGTGTGTAATTGTGATACATAATACTGTCCATGTAGGCTTTAAATAGATACGGAAATCCTTCTTTAGACAGAAAACTAATAGATTGTGCATCACTCTTTAGCTTTTTTTACCAAATTATTAAAGCCTCTCATTTCTTTCAGGGTGATCCATTGTTGATCAAAATTGAACTTTTCAAGCACTGGGGACTCAAGATGCAGCTTCATCAGGTTGTTCATGTTGGAAACAGAGAGCATGATCCAGCTTTCGATAAATTTTCACCTGCAGAATCTAAACGAATCCAAACAGAACCGGGGATAGAACTCCCGAGTTCGCGCGCTTGTTTTCGCTTTCACATTCACTTTTGACAGTCGCTGCGCATCATTTTCTCGCACGAAAACGCATCTCTGGACGACAGGAATAGATATCGCCTGACACCGTCTTGCGTGCGTGGGAAACAATTAAAACAACCGGTCTGCGCAAGTGACGCTAATTTCAACAATAAACCAACAACATTTGATAAGATATGATTAATTTTGTATTATTTGCCAATTTTTTCAACTATTTCGCAAAATTTGCGAATGGATGACATTTAATTTAGCAAATATGAATTGCAATTCGCCTATGGCGAATTGGCGAATGGCTAGCGTGAGCACAGTAAGGGTAGGACTGGGAGCTGGTGGTGGGTCAGCTGAAGTAGGCAGAGGACCAGGACTAGGATGGGTTGGTGATGGGTCGTCTGAAGAAGTCAGAAGAGTAGGAATAAGAGGGCTTGTTGATGATTGTAGGAGAGACGATATATGGGCTGTGAGCGCCTCAGATTCAAGGGATGTTGCAGCATCAGGGGAAATTTTAGAATCGCGTGTGTCTTTTTCAACTGCTTCTAGATCTTTAAGTTCGACCAGTGTAGCTAATTGCGCTTCGATTTTCTTGGCATGTGCTTCTCGTTCTTTAAGTTGCTAAATTCGCATTGATTTTCATGAGCATATCATTAATTTTTTCTTGCGCCTTACGGCAAAGTACAACATCTTCAACACTTGTCTTCACAGTATCACGCAGTTTGGCCACTTCGCCACTAGACTACACTTACTTCTGAACTTAATCCTCATACAATACATGCATTTTCACGCAGCACTTACGAAAACATTCATCACGTCACTCCTCAAATCGCATCTAAAAAACTGTACTTACAATTGGTAGCCGGGATCGAGTGGATTCTCCACCAGATGCCGTATCACCATCTGTGTAGTGGTGATATGCGACACGCGCTTGGGGTCGTTGATGAAGGAACACGAGCTTCAGGCGTAGGGTTTAGAAGAAACTTAAACTTTATTGATTACTATGACTATAGAATTTAAGATGGACCTTTACATAAAGATGAGTAGAGTAGTGTCCAGCTCGGAGGCCAGGATAGAACACATTTTTAATGGTCAAGTGATTCCTTCAACGACTGAGGCCCACTATCCCAACTCTCTGTAACTTAACTGAGCCGGTTCCCGTGGCGCAGTTGTACACTGCGTCGCCTTGCGACCCGCAGTGACGTCCAACTCCAATATTAACATTACTTTTGTAACTTTACTGATTTTGTTTGAGTGGCGAATTTTGTATTGGTTATACACCTTTCTCTTTAATTGATGATGAGGATGTGTTAATTATTGACATTTTCTGGCATCATTTATTTATTGGTGATATATCTTAACACCTGTTACTTTCAAATGTTTGTTGATGAAAATCATTAGTAGGCAGCCGAATTTTCTTGATAATTCAAGTTATGCTATGTTAAATACTGAAATTTGTTAACTACTGCAATTTGACAATTGACCTGTACTTACTAATCGCCTGTGCCGAAGGATGCTGGTGGTGATGGAAGACGTTTTTTAGTTAATAACTGGCCTTGATATTCGTTTGTTACTGACGTTTGCAAATGAATGATTTTTGTTTGTAATACATTTTTGTTAACTGCTAATCAGTGTTGACGCCTTAAATATTTGTTAATGAGGAACTTTTGAGATCGAAGGAGGAAATGTAGAAGGTTGTATTTGGATGAATTACGATGCTGAATGTGTAATGGATTTGATATCCTGGGAAATCTGAAGCCGAACTATGAGCTCAACTTCACAGGAGGCAATGAAGCCGAAATAGGAGCTCAACGTCACAGGAGGCACTGAAGTGACCTCTAACTTATTCTGTAATTTACCAGGGGAACAAAATCAGAGCTACGAATCTTTCTTGTAGTTGATTGTATATGTCTTAGTTTAAGAATGACCGTTCTTAGGCTGGGTACCAGAAAAAGGACAGTTAAGAATAAAATTGCACGAAATAAACGATAGAAATACATTAGTACCATGAATATGCACGACATTTGTAGGAGTTGTGATGTGGTGGTAATTACAAACTCATTAATCTGCTGATTAACAGAAGAGGTCACTTTGTAACCATGGTCCTGATGTCTTGAAAACGGCTACGTTTGCTTCAACAAAGAGCGCAATTGGCTTGATATATTTGCGTGATACTGTCATCGCTCAGCTGCAACAGAACTGGAGAAACAGTAGGAGAAGTCCTTCACCTTTGATGTTATCAGCGTCTCATGAGAGAGCCTCAACTACTTATATTTCCAGAAGCTTTGTGGCCTCTTTGTCCCCTTCTTCCTTTCATTCAACTTCTCCAGTCCATTTGTCTTGCTACCACTGTGGAATTTTTCCACTGAATGGCAGGTGAATAAGGACATATTTTACAAAATCTGTGCAAACGCACATACCAGAGATATCCAGCACCGGGGCCTTCTTCCGTGAAGGTCTCGAGTTAAGAGTTTATAGCTACGCTTAGCTGTGTGGCGATTATGAAATACCCCCCTGTCCTCAGGTGACGATACCATGAAATCAATAAAAGCGCATGAGACTTTTGATTCAACAATTCGAGGCTCGGCGTCTGTTAAAGATATGGAGTCATCTGATTGGTCGAGGTGACCACGGCTCCAAATTAGACAGAGAATTCCACACGGTTTTAAGAGACGCTATGACAAGACGCTGTGACATAACGCTACGGTTGACAGTTGGCGCCTTCACATATTTCCTCGGGCAGAAAGGCTTGTGTGAGCGCTCGTAGCGAAGCTATAAACTCTCCAGGAATATCACAGAACACTCAAGCCCACTCGCATTACATCGTACTATCTCATATATGACAACCAGTCAACCCATGTATATACAATATGCTACGAGTGCAAGATGGCCCGAGTGAGTTACGATAGTTGTATAACAGGATTATCGTCGTGTCTCGCGGTGGAGTGCTATCAAGATGGTGGTTATCACGAGCTCGTCACATACAAAACGGGCTTTGGTGGTAGATTGAATTTGACTGATTCAAATTCAAGTCCGTCAGCCTTTTCAATGACGCTCTACCCCCTGTGGGTGCGGGGGAAGAATATGCCTACTGTATCTTCCTGAATGTCGTAAGAGGCACCTAATAGGGGGCAACCTGTTGTCCTTGGGTTGCGACTCGTGTAGGTGGACAATGGGACCCTGGTGGTTTAGTGGAGAGGTCCTTTTGAGGGCCATATCCGCAACACACTACTCTGGACCGGATTTCGTCTAGACGAGAGGCTGGAATGGCCGGGTTCAGTCAATCGGCTGGTGGTGACTTGCCCTGGGATAATCGTTTCCATTTTTATCTTTTTCATCTCCATTTTCATTTATCCTAGAAGGTGGCTGCTTAATCAGGTCAATCTTATCTATTAACCTTTCATGACACCATATAACACATGGGTGTTGGTGTGCCGTTAAATCCTATACTTACCTTACCTTCAATCAACCTCTATGTGTGCATGAGTGTATGTGTATAATCATGAATGAGATAATATATGACGAAAATCATTTCCTTCAGATTCCCTGAAACCCGACCCTATCATATAATATATTATGAAACTCGTTTCCTTCACTTCCCTGAAACCCGACCCTCTCCTTTTATATATTGTGAAACTCTTTTCCTTCACATTCCCTGAAACTCGACCCACCCATATATTATATCATGAAACTCTTTTTTTCCTTCATGTAATATATCATGACACTCTTTTCCTTCACTTTCCCTGAAACTCGACCCTCCCATATATTATATCATGACACTCTTTTCCTTCACTTTCCCTGAAACTCGACCCTCCCATATATTATATCATGAAACTCTTTTCCTTCACTTTCCCTGAAACTCGACCCACCCATATATTATATCATGAAACTCTTTTCCTTCACATTCCCTGAAACTCGACCCTCCCATATATTATATCATGAAACTCTTTTTTTCCTTCATGTAATATATCATGAAACTCTTTTCCTTCACTTTCCCTGCAACCCGACCCTCTCATGCAAGCGGTGGTCCCATCTCAGAAAGGGGACGTATTCGATCTTTTCGCCTACTTCCAACAAAGCAGACTTTCGCGATCTTGCTTTATGCATCGGTTTTGTACATTTAGGGGGTACCACTAAATGGGGGCTGTCAAGGCATAATAGTCATCCTCCCACATCATCCTGGTGGTATCACCACGGTACATTTATAAATCAATAATCATGAGAAAGTAACATCACTCTCTGACAGCGTAGTCTACCAGCACCAGCCAGCATTGCACAACATATCTCTGTGGGGGGTTGGGTGAGCGATCATTTATTCAAGAATGTTTTCCTTGACATAGTACAGCGATTACAAAACTGTATCTCAATGTCTGACGGATCGTATATTGACGAAGTTTATACAAGCCGTGCAATTTTATATTGATCCAATATGTCGCCCTATTAATTACATCATAAATAATCGATTATATTGTCTTAACACAAGATTTTGTGACTGTGGCCATATATCACAATACATTACTACAAATAACGTTAGAATAATTGACATTTGTGACACTATCTCGATATCCCGGGGCCATGTGGCGCAGTCAGAGTGTGTTAAATAGCATTTTCACATTGACCCAAGCTGGATTTAACTGTCCTCCTGTTTAATTATTTACATCATGTGAAAACGAACACGAGATAGCGCGACTGTGATCATATATCATTTTAAATTACTACCTAAATAGTCAGAACAATAGACATTTATGACTCTATTTCCATCTTGTATTTCAGCGAATAACATAATTTGGACATTAGATACCAGTTGTAGAGGAATGGCAGGTGAATAAGGACATATTTTACAAAATCTGTGCAAATTAGATTATTTAATTATTTACATCGTGTGAAAACGATTGTGTTTTCTTAACACAGAATAGCGCGACTGTGACCATATATCATTTTAAATTACTACCTATATAGTTAGAACAATAGACATTTGTGACTCTATTTCCATCTTGCTGAGTAACATAATTTGGACATTAAATACCAGTTGTAGAGGTAACCTGCGTCTTGGATACGCTGCCCACGTTGGTGGAGACAGTGGCCGAGTTGTTGGACGTGCTAGACGCCTGGGGACACTTGCGACATCTTCTACAGAAAATGTTGAGCAGCTCACGGCGGAACTTGGTGCCCGTTAAGCAGTACATGACGAAGTTAATAGCGCTGTTGACGTAATAAAGGTTGTTGACGACGGCGTACACCAGGGATATATTGGCGTAGTCATATATTGTTTTCTGAGGCCAGGTGTTGTTACCCAGTCCAATGAAGTAGATACAGGCGGGTAACGTGAGGATAAGGAAGCTGATGCTGATCGCTAACAACATCACCGTGGTTGACGTGATTCGCCCGCCATCTTTCGTAGAAGCCTTCTCGGCGCGCATGCGCTGAGACGCCATAATTTTGGTGATAATTATGACATTGCAGAAGAAAATGACACCGAAAGGGATAAATGAGGCCAGGGAGGAATCCATCCAGTACCAAGCTCCGCGGTGAAAGCTTTCAGACGACGGAATATACTGACAAGCGAGTTCGCCGGAGTAGAAGTCAGGACGCACACGCATAGTACCGAACGCATGCGCATTGATGGCCGCCGTGAATAGTGTCATGGCGAGGACAGCCAGCATCATCCGCTTCCGGCTGCACAGCTCCTTACACTTGAAAGGGAAAGTGACGGAAACAGTGCGCTCGATGGTGAGGAGCATAAGGTAGCCACAAGACAAGTGCCGCAGAAGGTAGGTAAAGAAGTAATGGGCACGGCACGATGCATCCGACATGGCCCTCACGTCTTCATCGAACTTGAACAGCATCCACGAGCGTAAGGCAGCTGTCACCAGCACGCCGGTGTCGACGAGCGCAAGAGCGCTGATCACGAGGCTTGACGGATTCTTTCTGAACGCCGGAGTCTGTAGAACGGCGAAGGCGAGCATGTTGCCTATGGTGCCTCCCAGAACGATGATGGGGGTTAGGTACCCCATGAGATTGGTGCACCATTGGAACTGCCAGTATTCTTCGATAGGCTTAAAATCAGAGTTGTCCGGCCTCATCAATGAAGAGGTCGAAGTGGCATTTTCACTGATATTACCACTAAACAGTGATACTGTGGTGTTGTGTATACCATCAAAGACGGACATCGTCATGGTGGTTGTGTTTGGATCCATACTTGGTAGGATTTTCGTCAGCTTCTGTTGAAAGAAGCCAATATAAATATTGGACCAACTGTAGTGTTTAGAGTGAACAGCTTATGTATATGCTTGATTTATTGAATATATTGCCAATATCAAAGGGCTTGAATATACGAAGATGGCTAAACTAATATTTGAAGGGCGTCAATCGTAGCATATCATACAAGGCTTATTCACATACGATAATCAATAATACGGGATTCACAGGAAATATGTTGCTAGCGAGGGAGGGTTCGGTATTGACTCTCTTTTCGGTACTGTGCAATGTTTGCCCTCGTCGTTGAGAGGCAGTGGGAAGGGAATGAGGTTAGAAATGATGTCAACGAAGAGAGAGGCTCCGGAATAATTGGTTGGGGAGGGAGGTAATATGGTTCATGGGCAGTTGGTGGCTAATGTAATCATGTGTGATGCTTTCCTCGACGTGAAATCTTGTTTCTTTTATGACTTTATGCAAGAAACAACCACGTGTGACCCGTTGGTACACTTCTAATTATGTAACTGCATCACGGTGTCGCTCCAAAGTGTGATATTTGTTAACAAAATAGCATGATTCGTTACTGATATTATGGCTCATGTAGAAACAGGGAAAAATCACTTGAATATCTTCTGCTTTGTATGACAAATAGGATATTGTGACTATCGTAGCTTTTTATCTAAGCGCCGAGATTTACGGTGTAAGCTTTTGATTATTGATTTGCTCTACTTAATTGCTAAACAATTATTATTATCGAGCGCACACGAAGGATACAATGACGTTTTCGTAGTATCTCCAAGAATATCGTTCAAAATTGGACACCGGAAAATCAATGCTTGACAATGTGTATCTTTTCAAGTGGGTTAAAACATCTTAAGCTAGTGAAATAGAGAGAACATTTATGGATATATTGAACCATCAGTTACTAAGACATCCCACCAGCATTACTTCCGTTTCTTCTTCACTGCTCGACACCTCGCAACATCCTAAACAAATTGCGTCACTTGCAGAATACAGGTTTCCCGAAATGCACGAACATACGCGGACGGTTTAGTTGACTTCTTGCAACCAATCAAGGAACCACAAAGGATGCATATTCCCCCTAAGTGTCTAGTTACATCCCAGTTGATTGGCACGATGCATTTTAATGGTTTATGTTAAGATATAAACAGATTAACACGTTCAGTTTTCGTCTGGATATTGCAGAACAAAATGATCCCATGGAACCAAGTGAACGATAACCTCTCCGACTGTTTACAGAAATGACAATCGGATGTGTACCATTCATACTTTTATGTTATTCTGGGCTTTTGTTGCTGAAGAAAGTCAAACGTCATTACACACAGGACTTGAATACAAAATGTTTTAAATGCATGTCATATTACATGTAACTCATGCATCTCAATGAACAAAAGGACAATTAACAACATGAATCGGTTTCTAAATTCAAACATTCCCTCAATGTCTCGCTACACTTACAAACAAATTCATGCAATATCTCACTAACACTACTTTAATATTATAAAGATCTTATTTTCGTATTTTCACAAATAGAATTATGGTGGCTCAGGACCAAAAAGTGGTGCATGCGCTGACGAGAACAAAATTGTTAATCAGTTTGATCAGCCCATATTTAGAGGGATTAATGTTTTTATTCGTACTCTATTCATTCTTAATGATATTGTACTTCGAAAATCAAATTATTTTGACTTTTCAATGTTTCTATAGCCTTTATTTGTTATATGTTACATTATAATTGCGTTATTGTGCAGTGTAATGTACCTAAGATAAATCAATGGATTATGCCACAATTCAAAATTTGGTAAGTTATGTCTTGGTACGCTTTACTTTAGGAGCCATGACGAGGAAAGCGGTATAATTGTTTGTTTACTGATTATAACTCTGAAACGGCTCTGTTGCGTAAAAATATGCTTTGATATAAAGTAAATTGTGGAATTCTGCTGCTTATGTGTCTACGCTCTGCCTTACAACTGAGATAAGTTAAAGCCAACTAACTGAAATGCTGAACACTAGCAAGCAGTCAGAGTTGGACGAAAAAAGAGTACCCCATACATTATGATTTTAACGCAAAGTGATTGAACTTAGAAAAACAAAATTGATGGTTCGCAAATCATTACTCACTTGCCTAATGACTGCAGGGTAGCTTTTGAAATCGCCGATAGAGAACGTTGGCAGACGTCTCCTTGTGGATTGTCCCTCTAGGCCTCTTCAGCTGCAGTCGTCTGTTGTTCCATTGTTGAGGACGGGAATATATAGCCCCTCCAATGGATATCGATCAGGTTACAAACTATTACATGCGACTACGCGCCAGATATCGTCATATTGACCTCCCTAAGACCAATGTTCCCAAGCTGGACTGATGTAAAAAGAAGAAAATGTACATGTGGGATTTCGCAACAAGTGAATGGTGACATGTGCTAACATAGCTCCGGTGTAACGGTAACATGAATTTATACCGTTACGAAGAGTTCGTCAAACACAGTCGGCAATTTCTCGTTTGGGTTGAAGGACTACTCTGCGTACCTAGAAAATAACATATATCAAGAGCCTTTACAAAAAATAGACTCTACGCGCCAAAAAACTTACCACCACTCGACGCTATTCTTCAATAAATGGCATCGATAGTTCGTTTCCTAACAAATCGCGATACGATGTCTGCCATCTTGGAAACAATTAATTCTCGCGATTTCCCGCATTGCCTTAGCATCTCAAGTGGGGGGCACTTCCCCTAACTCGGATAGGGGTGTGTCGCGGGACCTCGAAAACCTGTACCGTTGCACTCGTTGAGAATGAGAAAAAGTATACTCCATCGTACAAGGTATTATGCGTATGTCTAACCCGTCGTAAAAGTCGAGATGTTGAAAAAACCACCCCCTTCGTGCGGCACATGTATACTATATCTTTACACTTAAGTGCCCCCCCCCGCGCAATGCATGTGGTTTTGAACTTGTAAACAAACATGTTGCTGTGTTTCTGACTTTTTACCGCTTCCCAAATTGATCGAACTATAAATAATTACCACGGATGAAATCATCAGCCGAAAAGGGATGAAATTGTCCGTAAAACATCATTGCATTCTATAACTCCATCACTTGTGTATGTTTGGTGTTTGGTAGTTGTCTGAATCGATCTAAAAAGAATTGAATGGCGTTGTTTCGAGAAACGGTAAGACGTCTACGCAGACGTCTTGTAGGGCTAGTGCTAACATAAAGAAAGTAACACTATATCGTACTTTTCTGTACCAGCTATTAGTTGTGCACGTTTTATAATGTAATGTTCATTCATGATGGGTAGAATAAATAATCGTCGGTTGTTAGAATATTAGTTGGAACACGATGACAAATATCGCATAAATTAGCCTTTGACCACGCTGACATATCCGTAACATCTATGCTATATATTGAACGATAATGTATATTTTACTACATAACAGGAGATTGTAAGCGTTCATGTTATTATCAACCCAGTGAAACCGAAGTGTTGCGCTGCTCCTTTAATGAAAACACAGCTGTCATTGCTCTTGTCAGGACAATGGCAACAAGATCGGTGTTAGTTTGACCCTGAGCAGTGACACCAAGTCATAGGTCGAGCGCCGAGGTGGCTTGTTGTTAAAGTGAAAAAGTGGCCGCTGTGTAGATAGTTCCATGATTCAATCCTGGCGAACTCATCAAATACATTTTGCAAGAAAGAGAGCGTGATTCAGTAGCGAGAGAGAAGCTGAAAACAACTGATCAAGCCAAATCATTTACAGTTTGTTGATTATATATAGAGCAGAAAGACAATTGGGCAGATCAGCAAATGGTACCTGTAACAGTAGCGAGGGCTGGTTGCGGCATCTGAGGGATGTACGATTTTGTGTCTCACGAGTGAAAACCTGGACCAATTTATGCAGCCGTAGGAGGCAGCTTAGCAAGGAAACTTTATAGCACAAAACGTAACTCTACAATGATACCTAACGATAATCTAGAATGTAGAAGGTTATATAAGGTGCCTGTATTAGCATATATAAGGTGCCTGTAGTGCATAAAAGGTGCCTGTAGTAGTATATATAAGGTGCCTGTAGTATATAAAAGGTGCCTGTAGTAGTATATATAAGGTGCTTGTAGTATATAAAAGGTGCCTGTGGTAGTATATAAGGTGCCTGTAGTAGTATATATAAGGTGTCTTGAGTAGTTTAAATATAGTGCCTGTATTAGCATATATAAGGTGCCTGGTGTAGTTTATATAAGATGTCAATTGTAGTTTGTATAAGGTGCCTGTAGTAGTATATATAATGTGCCTGTAGTAGTATATATAAGGTGCCTGTGGTAGTATGTATAAGGTGCCTGTAGTAGTAAATATAAGGTGCCTGTCTAGTTTCCCCCATCGATCTTTATAACAATTATTTCACTTTTATTCACTTCCTTGCCACTTCTGCCTTTTAAGTTGGGTCGTGACATCATTTTGTAAAACCAAATGCATCCTTATCTGTCAAGGATCTTTATAGTGAAAGTCCGATCCTTCTCACTGTGACAGACGGGTTTACCCGCCGCATGTGATTTGATTTGGCACCTAAGACCTATTAATAAGAGGTGCGTTTGAGTTTCACTGCACAGCACAAGTCGGTCGTTTGTTGGGCAGGAGCAGTTGCATTAGATAGGTAGATTTGAATCATTGAGTGGATTGCATCACGCCTTGTCTACTGGATAGCGCACTTTGGAAACTTAATATCGCCCAATGAGGTAAGCATAAATGTTCATTCTTCTAGCTGTATTTAAGCTTATTCACCACGCGATTCGTGTCTATGCAAGGTTACAATGAATTATATATTTTTTGAATAATGCATTTGACAAATTGTCGGGAAGCATATTATTTTATCAACAATTTTGTTCCTTGTGTGTTTTAAACAAGATATAACCGGAAGCGGGTATTCAGCTGATCCTATACTTGCGCCGTGACATAATGGGTGACTGCTTGGCCTGGCTATGGCGGCCATGTTGGGTTGGAATTCATCAACCAAACCAGGAAGACCCGGAAGCTCGCAACCACAAGCAACAAGATGGCTCGATCAGCGCCACGCTAGTTGTGCTCATCTTCTTTGGAATGGGAATCACTTTGTCAGTAGCCCGTTGGATCACATCTGCTCAGTCTATACCTATTGACAGACCGTACTGCGAAATTGTCTTATCCATTTTCATGTTATGCGGATGTGGAATGATGCTGATGTTTTGTACTTGTTCGTTGGGCGAAACAAGAACAGATTTAGACTCCCTTGATCCGAGCGGACGAGACGTGAGGAGGTTCTTCGCAAAGCATCTGAGCTTCATTGATCTCGTTGTTTTCTTTGTTTTCGCGTTCTTCCTTGACGCACTTCCGTTCGCTGCTTACGAGGGTTTTTTTGCGATAACTAATCTGACATTGTGGGTGAATGACAGCCTCGTCGAAACGAACAGCAAAGGCATGCACGCTATTCAAGAAGATTACTATGGTGACGCGTGGATACCCCTCATGCATATCACGACCCCATTCTTCTTCCTCTTCCGTTTTAATTCCTTCCTCATTTTGATGTACTCGTTCTTCAAGCACAGTAACCCATCCAACTCATTTGCATGATTCAATGTTGGCATTAATTAACCATTAAAATATGAGCGTCTTACATTTCCTTCATTTATTGAATCATTCCAAGGCAAATCACATTCATATTTCTTAAGACCAAATATTTGTACAGTTGTCAGAGATAATCAATGACGAACATGAAAGAAGTCTCAAAGCAAATGTTTGTCACTTGTGATCCATACAACTCTATTCAATAAAGCACATTCCTGTGATGCCAGTTGCCTCAATGTAGCGTGCAGCCAATTAAGATTTAAGAATGATTAGCCATTGTACTTTATTTGGACAGGAACGTGTAATCTATACTGAAACTGTACACTAGACGTGGTTAAGCTGACGAACCTTAACATATCAGACGGCTTAAAGAATCATGAAATGTTAAATAAACGCCAGCAGTTTTAACAGCTGGATCTATCTGCAAGACAATAGATGGGCTTACTCTTCGTGGCTCGGTTCTCGATGCCAAGTTTCCGAGCGCCGAGCAACTATCTGTATAAAACAACAAAATATGAAACAATATGGTTCCTGTTATCTCACCCTTCCCTCATTCACACGCGAAATCGGTCTTTCACTTGGGAATGCGATTAATGTTTCTGGTGCTCAGAATCTTTACGACAATAAAGCAATCCGCCATCGATGATCGTCTTTTGAATTGATAGTAGCTCGGCGCTCGACAACTTGGCATCGAGAACCGAGCGCCTATGCGCTTACCAGCGAGAGGGACGCTGGAAGCAACTGATAAAGACGAATCATATAAACATGGTGAATTCCAGAGAGGATCAGGGCCGATCAGCGATAGGGCTAATAAGCGATGACGTCATTATCCCAGCAAAAGGTGAGAGAACAGCAAGACTGGCTTCGGCAACTGGGGGTCCCTATAGCATTGCTATTCAAGACTTGTAAGGTAATGTGTCTTTTTAATTGTTTCTATTTCGTGAATCCTCTCTATGTTAAAGCCCTAGTGATTCTCTATAAAACCCTGTAAGTTTGATATGTATCATGTTAGTGGTCACCGAGATATCATGTAGAATGCAACAGAAAAAAACGTTAAAGAGCCAGTTTGGAGCATTATCGGCGATGTGACGTCACACTTTGCAGCCCTTTAGGAAGCTGTGGATATGTGAGTCCCTGACTGATGTCGCTGTTGCTTGTTCCTAGTTGAACCCGATAAGGCCAAGTACGAGTTTGTGCCTGACAAATGAAAAACCACAAGCATCATGATCTAATAACGAAAATGACCATCGCTGATGGGTGCTTTAAACTATCTTTTCAATCACCTTAACTACTTTTCGTTTATGAATATCATTACAAACAGCATAGCTAGTGTCTTCAGGAGACAAATGATTATACAAATACATCCTATTCCAAAATAAACTCATACAACCATGGATAATGATAAATGCTATTTGGTTTGCCTATTTTAGAAGTACTTTTGGAGGATAGAGCATGCGCAATACAGTGTGGTGGTTGGATAGAGGTAGCTATTTACAGCGAGGAAGCTTTTACACAAATAACACGAGAGACGTTGAATTATTAACGTGAGGGTACATCTTAATAATCTGAAATAACCTGATCATCTATTTTCATTAACACATTTCGAAGGGAACAAAGTTGCACCGTTTTTGTTTTGGGAAATCCAGGATCACTGAGTCGCTTCGAGTTTTCCATGAGATGCTTAGTTTTTATCTTTGTTCAAGTTGCTGCTTGGGAATGGCTTCCTTCGAGACGTGAAAGGCCAGTAGAACAACTAATGCGTACCTACAGGCGTTACCAGTCTCGGCGGAAATACCACCAATTAGACGGATTCAAAGGTTCAAAGACAGAATGGCGTATTCCATTAGAATCCCGTGAGATCAATTTCTCTCGGTGGAATGTGGAAATATCTCCATTGTGACCACAGGTGCGTTTGCCGTGCAGTGGTTTGGGCAAACTATATATTCATATCTCGCCGGGTGTGTCGATCCAATATGACATTGGCCTTTACGTCACCCAAAACCCAGTTTCATTTTCGCAAATTCGCATTCCACCGTTCTGGATAACAACACGCACAGACTGACGTATGTAAGGTGCAGGCTCAAAGGTTCAAGATAGACAAACAAAGATGATAGAATCTCAATAGTGTACTTAGCTCGGCACCATTTACCAAATCGATAAGTGATTATCTAAATACGGTGGTTTGGATCGAATGGAGTTGTGGAATGGATCGACAGGATGTTTGATGCGTCCAGCTGATTTGATGAGCCTTACTCTGCAGATCCTTATCCTTATCAGAGCTTCCATAATGCTGTACCGTCAGACTGAATATGTATGGTGATTATATCTTTCTAATTAGGCCCGTTTGACGCCTACAGTCAGTTAGCGGTGACATTGTCCTGTCGTGTAGCGTTTGTTGGGTATTCTATGTCGCTTTGTTATCGGTACCACCCGTCCTAGTTGAAGAGGCCTCGGTACCACCCGTCCTAGTTGAAGAGGCCTCGGTACCACCCGTCCTAGTTGAAGAGGCCTCGGTTTCCAGACACACATTTGATTAAATGACTCTGATGACCATTGTCTGATAACATGAGTCTGCATCCGGCACCAGAGGAAGAATGTAAACGGATGAGTGTGGAAATATGGGTAAAGGCGGATTGATAAGGTTACGCAAACCTAGGGATATTTATGATGGGGAATGGATTTATGATTGGAAAAGTTAACAGAAAGCGATGAACATGAGAGATGAGTTATGGGCGGTTGAACCAGGTAACATGGGTGAATGTGGGAGAAGAGGTAGGGGCGATGGAATAAAGTAACAGATTGTCAAAATGTACTGTTAAAGAACAATTAAGAAAAATAGAAAATAATTGAGATAAGACGACATTGATAAAATTGGTTTTAAGTGCATTAAGACATTTTCACACCCATATTAAAAAAACAGGCCTTAAATGCAATTACAGCTTCCTAGGAACTGCGATTATATTTTGATAATTTTTCATTCCTATGATAACTACAATTTAAATCACAACGAAGAAAATGATAATTGCAGGTACTTGCACATGGAATCAAAACTTCAAGCAACACACTTACATATTTCTTGGATCCCCCATCGGTGACGGGGAGCGAGCCGGAATAGGGTATAAGGTATTTCGTAAAACAAAGCCACTAGCGCTTTTGTTATTTACATGATATTGCCGGCAAATACTTTAAATAGACATACATATTTATATAAGTATATCTATATCTATATTTATATATATATATATATAAATATATATATATATATATATATATATATATATATATATAACTATATATATAGATGCATATATAAACTTATTTATTCATGAAACTTTACAAATATATATATATATAATATATCTATATATAAATATATATGCATATTTATTTATATATATATAAATTTATATTTATTTATATATATATGTTTATATATGTAATGTAAATATAAATATATAAATATATATATATATATATATATATATATATGTATATATATACATATATATATATATATATATATATATATATATATATATATATATATATATATATATATATATATATTTATGAATATATGCATGGATATATAACACACATATATATATATATGCATATATGAAATATATATATATATACATATATATATACATATATAGATATTTATATATATAATATATATATATCTATGTTTATATATATATATAAATATATGTATATATATATTTATACATATATATATTTACATGTATACATAAATATATATATATATATATAATATGCATATATATATATATATATATATATATATATATCTCTATATATATATATATATATATCTATATATATATATATATATATATATATATATATATATATATATATATATATTAATATATATGCGTATATATACATTCTGTGCTCACGCTAGCCATTCGCCACAGGCGAATTGCAATTCATATTTGCTAAAATAAAAAATGTCATCCATTCGCAAATTTTGCGAAATAGTTGAAAAAATTGGCAAATAATACAAAATTAATCCTATTTTGTCAAATGTTGTTGGTTTATTGTTGAAATAAGCGTCACTCGTGCAGACCGGCTGTTTTAATTGTTTCCCACGCACGCCAGACGGTGTCAGGCGATATCGATTCCTGTCGTCCAGCGAGGCGTTTTCGTGCGAGAAAATGATGCGCAGCGACTGTCAAAAGTGAATGTGAAAGCGAAAACAAGCGCGCGAACTCGGGAGTTCTATCCCCGGTTCTGTTTGGATTCGTTTAGAATCTGCACGTAAAAATTTATCGAAAGCTGGATCATGCTCTCTGTTTCCAACATGATCAACCTGATGAAGCTGCATCTTGAGTCCCCAGTGCTTGAAAAGTTCAATTTTGATCGAGCATTTCAACAATGGATCACCCTGAAAGAAAGGAGAGGCTTTAATAATTTGGTAAAAAAAGCTAAAGAGTGATGCACAATCTATTAGTTTTCTGTCTAAAGAAGGATTTCCGTATCTATTTAAAGCCTACATGGACAGTATTATGTATCACAATTACACACAACAAAAGTGTTTCCATCTTTTCAGTTATGCTTAACTTTCATCCATGTGAATGTAGCTGACAAAAATAGAATTTCATTGTTAAATATTATTCTGCAGTCTTCACATGTAAATATGAGCAGTGATTGATTTGTTATTTTTTTTACTTATGCTATACCAAATGATTATTTGATGTGGTCTAGACTGAGGCAGAGTTATTACTGGTGTTGTAATTTGGCAGTATTTAGCACTGCAGAAGTGTTTTTACTAGTCTGATGCTCTACATAACATAAGGTAAACACTGATATACTATATACTCAGAAGTATTTGCATCTTTTTAAATTTGTTGTTTATGAAACCAAACAGTATATGAAGGTTTTGGTGAGCCATTTTGCATCCATTTAATTTTGCATTTATTGTTGACCTGCAAATTATAAAAACATTTTATTTTTTTATTTGTTCGATTCGCAATTTCTGCTAACGGAAAACATAAAATGCTAAGAAAAAGTTGGACCCATTAGCAACTTCTGCTAAAAGAAAATAATGGCTAGAGTGAGCACAGATATTTATATATACGTATATAGATATGGATAGACAAACATATATATTTATTTATATATATATATATATATATATATATATATATATATATACATATATATATATATATATGTATATATATATATATATTTATGTGTGTGTGTGTGTGCTTTCATATATGAATAGAATATACCCATCTATCTATCTATTTATCTATCCATCTATATATATATATATATATATATATATATATATATATATATATATATATATATATATATATATATATATATATATATATATGCATATATGTGTGTGTGTGTGTGCTTTCATATGAATAGAATATACCCATCTATCTATCTATTTATCTATCCATATATATATATATATATATATATATATATATATATATATATATATATATATATATGCATATATATATGTGCATATTCATATATAAATGCATATATATATGTACATTTGAAATTATATTGAAATATAAATATATATATCTATATATATATGTACTCAAATATATATATATGCATAAACAGGTATATATATATATATATATATATATATATATATATATATATATATATATATATATATATATATATATATATATATATATATATATATATATATATATATATATATATATATATATATATATATATATATATATATTTATGTGTGTGTGTGCGTTTGTGTGTATTTACATGTATGCGTGTCAATGGGTGTAGACAAGTGGGTGTAAGTGGTTGTGTGGTTGTGCACACCAGCAAATAGAAAACTGTTGGTGAAAATTACCACTGCTATTGTGTGGAGAGGGTTCTTTTATTACAGAGCCAAAGTGGTGACTCAGTATCCAAAACAAACCAGCCGCATTGAAAAGTCACTTTCAAACGCCCACGCCCATGTGTTCAAATGCCTGGTGTGAATGTGTGGACTTTTGGTTGAGGGTGTCACGCAAGTTTGAACCTGTTCAGAGATATAAGCACTGCTGTCGTCATTCGTCAACGCGGATAAGTTGTCAAAATGTTTCGGTGTATGTTGTTGAAAGCAAGCGCTCGAGTTGTTAAGGCTGCGTAGTGAGTAGTATATCGATACACCAGTGGCTATGGAATCGAGGGGCTGTGATGACAATGGTTAACAAATACTTGAAGTAGAATGAAACCACGTACTGTAGATGCTGTTGGCGATTCTCTTCCCCTCATTGCATGCATTTCACCAAGCTTGTGTTGGCTAAATGACTAGCAGTGGGCAGTCGGATGGCAGTCGGTCTTAGCTCGATTTGTCAATAACTCGTGGGCGGAGGAAGTGAACCTGCAAAATTTATAGCAACGGCCTCTCATTGGCTGCGTACCGAGCCATATTCCTCATGGAAGATATCGTTTTTTGTACAACTTGCAACCTTTGACTCTACGAGGTAATAACAGGGGCAGTGTCAGTGAGAAAAGGATCGGGAGGGGGTATAGTAGCCAGCAAACTCCCTCAAGTTATCCTTCTACAAAAAGATCAACATTTTCTCTTCAAGGAGGTTCATACGAACCGCTTACGAGGAAGTTGTAATGGTGCTAATATAAATGACACGGAGACACCAAAAGGCTCAACAATGTTGTTGTTCAGTGATGTACTATGTTATGTGATAATGCCATGTTGTTGCTCATTGTGATATCACATTAAAGCTACCTGTCCTCACTTATACAAATCATATAATAGCTGCGTTATGTACCGTTCCACTAACGTCTGGGTGACAAGCATTGTATGGTAAGCCGATAGACACGCAACACATATCTCATTATGCACAAAGATCCAACTAGCACATGTAAGGGGTAAGACGATGTCCTTCCCGTATATCGGCATGTCCGTTTACCATCTCCAAGAGAACTTCGCTTCTCCACTGGACGTCCAAATTTACACTGTCAACGACCATTGATTGTTGATATTTAGCCTGGTGACCCAATATTTCTGGATCAAACAATATAACATTTGAACCAGCACCACAGGTACATTGCATCAAATATAACCCAGATTCTGCAGTGGGAAAAAGGCTACTACATTCGTAGATAACATCCGATAAGTAGCATCCAATCAGCGTGCCGGTTATTAATAAGGCACGGTTGAGTTTTGACAGGACATAAATAATAAACACAATATGGTACGTGGTAGACACTAGTTGACATCCGATGCATATAATGAGTTACCAAACAGTGAATGAAATGGCATAGCACATGCAGGTACTCCATCGGTCGCTACTCAGTTGTAAATATCTGATCAAGACGCCGATAGAGTTAATAATCGATTATTTGGTGTTCCAAATACCAAGAAAGGATTACAGGATTACAATAATCAGTTGCAAACAGAAACGAACTAAAACCACAAACACATATCCCACATAATCAATGAATAATGCATTTCGGACGTCATTGTAAAAGCAAACCATACCCCACAGTTCATACGTCCCTTCAATAGATTGTATCAGCCCATTGCAAAAACCTTACACACTCTCTCTAATTTGTCAAACCAATCATTTAGAATGTGGTATAGTAAGCGATTTTTCCAATCGAATACAGGTAATCTTCGATTTCCAAGACTTTTTCTCGATGTGAAGTCTTGAATTTTGGATCGGACAGAAGACAACCCGAGATACCAAGGATTGATAGGTCGAGAGCATCGCAATAATTATTGCTGTTTATGAATGTAATAGTCATTCATTTCTGCATTGGATGGGGTGAACGGCGTGCTTTAATCGCAGGAATCCTAACTTCGCGACACCATCAGCGATTAGGTAGGTCGTTGGGATAGGTACTGGGGGGCAAGTACTGGGGGCAAGTACTGGGGGCAGGTACTGGGGACAGGTAGTGGAGGTAGGTAATCAAGGGCATTTGCTGGGGGTATGCAAAGTAGACCAGGTGATGTTGGTTGCTGACGGGGTCTGGTGAAGGCAGTTGTAAAGAAGGGAAAATGATGGAGGCAGGTAAAGTAGGGCAAGTGATGGGGGCAGGTAATGAAAGACAGGTGATGGGGCATGCAATGGGGGTAGGTGATGAAGGCAGGTGATGGAAGTATGTTAGGTAGGGCAGGTGATGGGGGAATGCGATAGGGGTAGGTTAAGAGGGTAGGGTGACGGGGTATACTAGGTTTGGTTGGTGATTGAGGCTAACGATGGGGTATTTGAGGTGAGGTAAGTGATGAGGTCATGTGATGGAGAAAGAAAAAGTTACGGGGTATGCGATGGTGGTAGGTATAGTATGATAGGTGATGGGAACAGGTGATGAGGTAGGTTAGGTGGGTGAGGCGATGGGGGAAATTAGTGGGGTCAGGTAATGGGACAGGAAGCAGAAAACATGTGATGGGGCAAGTATTGCAGAAGAGGTGGTATGCGAATTTGGTGTCGGGAAGTCATGGGACTATTCGGTATAAATTGTGGAAGGAGGTGATGTGCGGAAGTCGTGGAAGGAGGTGATGTGAGGAGTTCATGTGAACAAGTGGTGGAAGTAGTTGGCGTGAGGAAATCAAAGAAGCAGTTGGTGTTAGGAAGTGATATGTAGTGGTGTTAAGATGTCATAGGAACAAGTGGTGTTAGGAAAAGATGGGAGCAACTGGTGGTAGCAGGTGGTGGAAGCAGGTGGCGGATGCAGGTGGCGGATGCAGGTGGATGTTAAGTAAATCTGGGTCGAGTCTGTTTACCATGCAGCCATGGTTCCAAGTACCTGAGTATGGGAATAAAACATCTGGGGTACATCCCATGCGGCGCTCTTATTGATCGCGTCGATATGTGTATGTATTAAGCACTTGCTTGGACATGCATTGTGCAAGAGACAGATTTGAATCGATATATTGGAATGTTTACATACATACAGGAAAATGGCCACATACATGCAGGAAAATGATTAAGACGTGCGAACACATCGTCAGTGACGTCATTCCGGTGGCCTTCGTGGCGAGAGTGCTGGCATCAGTCGGGACTATACAGGCCAGTTGGAGTTGTTTTGCCGACCAACTGGACCGATAAGTCTCGTCAGATGTACAAGCTTCCACCTTGCTCAGCATCACGGGGTCACAGGTCACGATCCTCATAAATACATCAAGTTCTGACTTATATATCAGAAAATGAAAACGTTGTCCATTCGAAAACATACACTGATGACCCACAATACAGTACAGCGCCGATCCCGTAAGCCCCCAAGCCCACCCCGCCCCGCCCCCAACCCCACACACCCTCTGCCCCAACCTTAAACACACTTTACTGAAATGGGTTCGCTCAATGTTACCACTTGACTACCTCTTGATACATGTATAACACCGCGTTTGGCCAGAGCGGAATACAGGAGAATGCGAAAACGAAAGTGTGCAAAGTAGTCATGTGTATCGTTTTCGGAAGGATACCAATAGTCAAGGTGAAAGTTGACACTTATTTTTAGAAGCATTTCTAAGAAACGTTCGAGCGTACTGCTCTTGTAATGTGGGTGTTAACTGTATATATACAGGCAAGGACCATTCGACCCAACGAGACCCACTCTATTCAGCTCATCTATTGTATTGCCTCTACCTGAAATTGATATCGTCATCGTTTATCTGAGGGGAACCTCGAAGTGTCATTATATGGAACATGCCTCGCTCTCCGTGACGTGACCTCAATATTTAACGATCACGTGAGGGATATAAGCCTGTCAGTCAAACACCCCGCTGCGGCGCGTGCAATCCCCTCACCACCCATAGGCCTGGCGGTCTGCATTCTAGGTGGCAACGGTATGAAAAAAAAACCTGACTCGGGTCTGAATTACACACAGATCCAACGTCCGATATTGTCCATGAACTTCAGTCTCTATTTCTTGTATATCTCTAGGTTAATTTATACCCGACAAAAAAAGTGGTGCAAAAGCGCCTACAATAATACCTGTCATAGAGGATTAAGTAACAATCCTACTATTATGCTGGGCTTGAAATAAAAGATATACATGTAGTGTTTGTTGACTGCTGACCGGTTGCGGTTACTTTAATACACCCTATTCACCTCTACCTACTTCACAGTACTTGCCCCGAACCCTGGTCACGATCCACTCATAAATACCCATCAAGCTCTCTTTACTCACCGTTAACGGTAAACATCCTACCAAAACAGCTCTAATTGGCTTTCCAATCATCCACGGTCGGCAGTGTAAATCAATCCTGAATTTGTCCTCATGGTGTCAGAGAGCAGTGAAGAAATGAAGCATCGAATATCAGTCAAGAGTGCCAACAGAAGGGAAGCTTTAATTAAGACCAACTCACCTGAGAAGTTCGATGTTCAATGTGACGTATTGGACCACCAACATAACTTTATAAGAAGCATCCAGGAAGTAAAACGCAACCATATGCGAAACTTGGCATGTGATCAAACATCAGGAAAAAGGTGATTGGGTGATCAGTATGGATCGATGATGATGTGATCCAAGCCCGGCTGACCTCAGCAGGTGCACATAATGATAACGGACATTCGTGGGATATTTGAGCGCTTAGCCGAAACGTAGGCTGTTCCTCGTCACGTCTCACACTTACGTCTGAATTAAGTTATAAAGAACGCGAGCGTTTATATTGTAGAAGCGGGCATGGACTTGAGCTAACATCAAACCGATCTCTCTCAGTTGAGCAATGTCTCTCCTGCATGTGGTCCACCGACGTGCCATCGAACGGGTTGATAAAACGTATTGAGCACTGGGTCATTCGGGTCATGTGGATGTGTCACACTAGTCATGTAGGTGGGGGTGGGGGGTGGGGGTGCGGTTTGGGTTAAGGGGAAAAGTTGGATGTGGGATATGGGAAGTGGGAGGTATCAAAATCCATTTGGACCGCAAATAGAAAACCCAACATTTTAGAAGTCTGCCACCGTAGAGAAATCGGCTGCAGACAGACCCACCCTCACCTCACACCGTGTAGTGGTACCAGGCAGACCCAACCCTCATCTCACACTATGCAGTGGTACCAGACATACCCACCCTCACCTCACACCGTGTCGTGGTGGTACCAGACAGACCCACCCTCACCTCACACCATGTCGTGGTACCAGGCAGACCCACCCTCACCTCACACCATGCAGTGGTACCAGACAGACCCACCCTCACCTCAGGTACCCAGACCCCACCCTCACCTCACACCATGCAGTGGTACCAGGCAGACTCCAACCTCACCTCACACCATGCAGTGGTACCAGGCAAACCCTAACCTCACCTCACACAATGTCTCAGGTAGACCTCAACCTCACCTCACACACATGTCGTGGTACCAGGCAGACCCCAACCTCACCTCACACCAATGTCGTGGTACCAGGCAGACCCCACCCCACCCCTCACACCATGTCACAGGCAGTCACCTCACACCATGTCGTGGTACCAGGCAGAACCCCACCTCATCTCACACCATGTCGTGGTACAGGCAGACCCCAACCTCACCTCACCATGTCGTGGTACCAGGCAGACCCCACCCCAACCTCACCTCACACAATGTCGTGGTACCAGGGAGACCCCACCCTCACCTCACACCATGTAGTGGTACCAGACAGACCCACCCTCACTTCACACCGTGTCGTGGTACCAGACAGACCCCACCCTCACCTCACACCGTGTAGTGGTACCAG
Source organism: Urechis unicinctus (assembly GCA_034190875.2). Taxonomy (NCBI): domain Eukaryota; kingdom Metazoa; phylum Annelida; class Polychaeta; order Xenopneusta; family Urechidae; genus Urechis; species Urechis unicinctus. The sequence goes on along the minus strand of CM067344.1, from coordinate 75,593,584 downwards.
ACAGACCCACCCTCACCTCACACCATGCAGTGGTACCAGGCACCCCACCCTCACCTCACACCATATCGTGGTACCAGGACCCCAACCTACCTCCAGGTACCAGCCACACCCCCACCTCCACCTCACACCATGTCGTGGTACCAGGCAGACCCCAACCTCACCTCACACAATGTCGTGGTACCAGGCAGACCCCACCCGCACCTCACACCATGTAGTGGTACCAGACAGACCCACCCTCACCTCACACCATGTAGTGGTACCAGGACAGACCCACCCTCACCTCACACCATGCAGTGGTAGAGGCAGACCCCACCCCACCCACACCTCACACCATGGAGTGGTACCAGGCAGACCCCACCCTCACCTCACACCATGCAGTGGTACCAGGCAGACCCCACCCACACCTCACACCATGTCGTGGTACCAGGCACACCCCACCCTGGTGTGGGGTGGGGTCTGCCTGGTACCACTGCCACCATGTGGTAGTACCAGACACACACCCCACCCTCACCTCACACCATGCAGTGATGCCGCTCTAACGTCGCACATTACCAAGCGCGTTCAGCTGTTGAAGCTGCAGCAATCACTTGGCACCCTTTAGATTTTCGACTCACCATTATGAAGCGACATACGGTTCTGACGATGGCCGGGACATAAAAGTACCTATTCTCGACAATGCAATAACAACAAGAGGCGCTACACGACTCTGGAGTTAATAGGTTCGCCGTGTAAACAAGGGAATGGTTCTGGGAACACTCATACGGTTTACATCGTAACAAATAAGAGCAGGCACTCAACCAATAATCAAGATACTTGAAATGCCGAGGATAAGTTTGGATTTTGATGTGTGTGTGTGTGTAAGGGTGGGTGGGGGTGGTAAGGGGTGCGGGTATGTGTTGTGAGTTTGGAGATTGGGTGGACGCACATGCAACAACAACACGTCACCTGGGAGACGATACGCACACATGTTATGACCAAGTTATGATCTTAAATAAGAAGTCGAACCACCTCTCAAGTTCACACCAATGGATTCGCCCGATTAATACAATACAACTGGTTGGTAAGTGCGGTGCTGAGCGTACCTTGATGACACACCAGACTACACCCACGCACATACCTTGGCAAAAACACAACAGATTCTTGAGGTGCGTTGTTTAACATTGTTATTCATGGTCAAGCGACACGAAGGAATTAAGCGCGCTTAAATGCGCTATGGACCCCAAGAAGGAACCAGCACCCCTCACCGAGTGGCCCGGATGCCTGTCATTGTTTGAAAAAACGAAAACACTCCTTACTGACAAATATCGCCAACTCACCATCTTGGGTCTGCTTGTTGCTCGACAATGCTGCCGGCGTTCACCCCCATCTTGGCGGCATTGAAGTCAACACACCACATATGCTGCGAGCGAATATATTTGGTAATACACTATGCTATGTGCCCTTGGTGTTATATGGACCTGTCTTGTCCTGGTGACCGTGTATTGGGACACGGTTGTGACTGCGACCGAGCACTTTCGTTTTCCCCATATCGTCACGCTTAGAAGACATGTATGAACCCGGTAGTTGCAGTAAGAAATAAAGTTAACAGCCACTAAGAGTCATTGTACAAAAGTAGCTTAACATGGCGATTTTTATCTCTGCAGGAACCTCACACTGGCTTGAAACAAGATCTGTTCTACACAACGGTACTCGAAATTCAAGACTGCCAACGCCTGTAACCACTTATAAATATATATGTATGTTTCGTTATGAACCATTATGATCACATTTGCACGTTTTGCTATATGCGTATCTGAGTGTCATAGTGTGTAACTGTGTGGATTTGTCTATCTGTCCATTTCGCTATATAGTGTATGCCAGTGAGCGCTGATCTGTCGCTTGTTCTGTCATGGTCCGAACGTCAAATCCTTTGAGCATGGTAATCACTGGGCACTTCTTATTTTTCCATTTTCTTAATAAATGGATTAAGATCAAGGCTTGTTTACAGTGAGGCTAATTGGAACGTTTTAGTTTCAGCTCAATATGCCATGTTTCCTAATCTGAGCCAACGGTTTTTTCATATTTCGTCTCAAAGGTGACAAAATCATCTGATCAGTGTGCTGCCTCATTTGCATTTAAAAACCAGTACACAAAATTCGACAAACGATGAGACCAAGCCCCCTGCTTGTCATAATGTTAAAACCACATGGAAATTTGGGGGCGTGGTCGCCTTGACCAATAAGATGTCGCATTCCTTCACCATAATCATCAGTCCAATGAACTTTTGTTTATCTAATGGTAGGGTCACGATGGGCGTGCTGGAAGTGCTCGCCGCATAGTCAGTTAGAGTGAACCCTCTTTGTGTAGCTGTAAGCTCTACGAGGCGACCCAGATGAAGCCTAAGCGGCCCTTTGATGCGTTATTACTGGTCGGCTGACTGTCGCTTTCATAGAGATCGAATCAGGTTTTATGCGGGTTAGGAAGATAAATTGGTTCCATGTAAAAAACGTCTCATCAACCACACGAATTAATCAATAAAATCAAATTCAATTTGTTTAAAAACCGTTTGTTAACGGACAAAAAGTTAAGCTATCAACGCCATTTCCCAGGTTGGCGTGATACTTTGTGAATCCGACACTTGATGAAGGTTGTTGTCAGTGCAATGACTAATCATTGGGTTGGATTTGTATCCACACATGGCATACAACTACGATCCATAGGAAGAAGTATGGAAAGAAGTTGTCAGTTAAACCGCCATACAGGGTGTATTTTTTCTGAAAACGACGTCTGTGCTAATATGTGACGTAGCGAAATCTCGTCAAAAGATGTTGATGTCCGAATAGATAAATAAATGAACATATATTGTTCGTTCATATGAGAATCTCGAGATGTCCCCGCCGAGATTGGGCGGTCGACGTTAGATCAGCGTCCGTGTACGACCAATCACCAATGGAAATACACGTGGTAACAGCTGGTCTGTGGGTACCGGCTGGTCATCGGTGACGTCAATTGCTAGTCGTATCGAGATCAGACTTCCAACGACACGGAAAACCAACGGCTGTCAAACGGACAAATGATGTATTTTACTTGACATTACGGAATAGAATGCTGGTGTGATGGCGAGCGAAAGCGACAGAACGTTTCTGACCGCCTCTGAACAGAAGGACGCAGCAATCTCCGGTCAGTATGGATCTTTCAAAGCCATATCCGATGATATGGAAATGGAGGTCGAGGACGAAACTCGCGTCCCATTGACCAGACGCCAAACGATATTTGGGTGTTTTATGACAGTTCTGTTTTCCATCTGCGTATGTTCTACCTTACTGACAATGCGCATGCTCGGAACAACGGGAGTACCTTCACTGGAACTGGTTGCGCTTGGCTTCGGAATTCAGACTACTTGCGCTACGGTAGGCGTAGGGCTGCAATGGCGGAAATTTGTGACACTGGACTGCAATATGGTAGTATGGTTGTTTGGAGCCGGTCTCTCTATAGTACTGGCCCTTGCCAGTATCCACCAAGCCGGCAAAGTGCTTCCACCGGGATGTGTGGGCGGAACCACAATCTGCGGCATGGTCGTTTTCAGCTTATTGATCACAACGTTACTCGACTGGTCCTGGAACAAGGGTCTCCTGGCGCTGGGCGTGCTTGCTGCAGTGGGTTCATGGCTCTACATCGGGGCTGCACACAAGTCTGCAAACGAACATGGATTTCTGCCGGTGACGGGTAGATCTCTTGATGTGGACCGCGCTGTGGGTGATGGCGCGCCTGACCTTGGAGCGACATTCAATTCCTCCTACCAAACAGTACTACCACTGCCCTCATCCCCCGGCGACCCTGGTACAGTCGACAATAATGGAAATTGGGATTTTAAAGGCGACATGTTTTCGGAAAAAGGTTATGCGTATTTCTTGTTGGTGATTTCGGCTGGTTTACTAGCAATAACGTGCTCGTCCATATATCGCCATTGCTATGGCGTGGGTATAGGACCTTTGGCATTCGTCGTAGGATTGTCAGCTTCGCTTGTCGCGTTAGCGGAACTATTTGTTTTCGCTGATCCAGTAGCCCCTTGGTCAGTCATCAGCGACTCTGGATATGGACCTTTCTTTGGCTTTGTTGTGTTTTTCCAGCTGACCTGCTGGTCAGTATATCTATGCTGGTTATACACAGAGCCTGCGGCATTCGCACTAATTTCACCACTTGCTTTGGTTTTAACATTCGGTTTGCAATATGCCATGCCAAATTTGTCTCTGCCGTCGCCAATGCCGTTGCACTGGGCCGGAGTTTGTTTAACTTTGTTTGCATCAATTGGAGCAGCCATTCATCAGATCGTGGTCACTGGAAATGAGAACAAGACTTAAATATGTCAACACACTTCCAAAGCAGATCGGGAAAACGGTAGAATAATCTGGGAGTAGTATGATAATAATATGACAAACTGACCGCACCTTCATTATTTAACAGCTATACAATGTAATACAAACTGTAAGGTGAAGGATACGTTGGGATCAAAACAGCTATTGTGTCTTTGGTAGCACAGGTAGATGTTTGTTCTGTTGTAAACAATGATTTATCCACTAGGACTGTATCCAGGGGGAGGTTGTTAGCACTAGTCAGGGACTCGTTACGGTCAAAATGTAACTGTTAAGGATGCGTGCATTTGAGTAAGAATCGTATAGCCAATATTGTCCTATTTTCTTCCACTGAGTGTAACACTTGACAGATAAATGTCGGACCCAACTGTTCTTTGTAAACAATAGTTTTCTGGGACATCATGTGAAACCTGTGGTAACCTTTTTGTCACGCTGAGGACAACACAATGGTGATGTCGAAATGATTATCACAAGGTCGATTAAGTACGTATTTTGCTATATTAAATTTACGCTGTTCACTTCCTATGATAAAAAATGTCCCGAGCGCAACGGTAATTCCGTGATATTTCTAACGATGAACAGAAATTGAAAGATGGCTTACTACTGAACAGCATCTTATCTACCTGAGTTAATCTGCTAATCGCCAGATGTTGTACAGAAGACCGTTGGTGCATATATATATATATATATATATATATATATATATATATATATATATATATATATATATATATATATATATATATATATATATATATATATATATATATATATATATATCATATATATATATATATATATATATATATATTATATATATTATATGTGTGTGTGTATGTGTGTGCGTGTGTGTGTGTGCGTGCGTGCGTGTAAACAAGACACTAATTCGGTGCAATGGATGTCAATTCACAGCTTAAACTGTTCAGCCCTATATATATATATATATATATATATATATATATATATATATATATATATATATATATATATATATATATATATATATATATATATATATATATATATATATATTACATATATATATAGATATCTCGGTTAAAATCAGCGCGAAGACTGACACTTTGACCCTTGTAGCCAGCCTATATGATTAATGTGCGCAACCCTGCGCAACAAACAAATTGCATTTGTTTTCCGATGTCATCTTGAATAAAGATTGCAGCCGGAAATTTAACTGCGGTTCATGTTTTTGCACCCAACGGAATCATCTGTGGAGATGGATATCCCTCTTCTGGAAGTAGCGTGATTGTCTCCAATCGACTTAATGTTGTGCTAACCATTGACAGATAACAAAAATCAATCAAATTTTATCAAAAGGCTTGGAAATATTTCCATAATTAGATTCATCTGGCTGGACTCTTTCTAGTCAGACGGTTTCCGTGGCGTTGTGGTAAATTACATCGCTTTTCGACTTACACATTGTGGGTTCGTTCACAAGGTGTAAACACCTAGTTTCCCGTGACGTTAAATGGCAGTCCTATCTCTGGAAGGAGACGCACCCGACCCGCTTGCTCAATATTATCGTGCGGGACCTTCCTCCCAGTGGCATGGGTTTCGCAGCCCGATCTGGGCAACGGGTTTGCGTCAAGTGGACACTTGTCATTACAGGGAGCTGTCATAGCCTCACAATCATCCTCATTGATCACCGTCGCGATATAACATCGTTCTTGAATGTGACGTAAAACCCCAACATTACCATTACTCACTAGTCCTTTACAGAATGTCGGGTCTATGTGAATAGCACACTAATGTTATTAAACAGATTCATTAAATCTGATTGCGGGGTGGATGTCTAAGAGTTGTTATCAGCTGATTTTGGGGCCATTGTTTAAATATTCTACAAGTAAAACGTGCGATGGGACATTGATAAGGTTGCAGGCTACGAGTGGCCTCATGGAATGACTGCGCTAGAAGAGAACTGTTTACAATGAAAATAGTACGAATTGGAGTTGCCAGTCGGGTTGTGTTGTGACAGATGCTACCCGTCAGGAACCGACGATCGAATAAAGGCAAACTTGTGCTTTTTTTAGTATCATGGACCAAGCATAAATAAGTGATGGACAAATTTATAGTAATTTCCATTGAACAATGAATTTTGGATGAAATAAGGTGAAAATGATAAGCAATGTTTGCATTGTGCCTGTGTAGTATTTAGAAATGCATTATATGGCTGCCTTGTGTTTATACTCACAACAGAAGACTATGGAGTACATTTTGTCGAAATGTGTATAAAAACAGGCTGTAACATTTGGCAGCATGTAGTGCATAAAATTACAACAACATGAATCCACACCGACCCTTATCAATTTCCACACCAAACAACAATGGACAAACAATTGGCTTCCTCTTGGCCAATACTCAATGCTGTCTTTTCAATAAATCAACCATAATGAAAATCTTCAAACCTTTATTCAACTTAACAAATTCACCAGTTCAACAATACAAAGAATCTCTACATTCCACTTATTGCTAATCAAATATGCCATTTGTACTAATCAGTTACTTTTAATTATCTGAACCTATCACAATATATTTCCCACCAACAGGTTCAATAGCTAACAAACACTGCCCAGGTCTTGTGCTGTCATCTTCATCATCAGTGGTGACCGTGGCGAAAATGTAGCCCTACAGACAAAGAACGTTGATTGGCAAGGTCACAAGGTGTTAAAAAAACAGCAACCTCTACTGTACGGAAAGTGATCCTCATTCACAACATATATCACAGTGTGCAAAGAATATGACAGAGGCGAGCAATCTCACACATATTATCTCAAAATGGACTATTTGCCTTAATATCTGGTTGAGAGGGAGTTAAGTATGTAACACATACCGATGCAGTAACAGCTCGAGGGCATAACAGAACTGACTCAGCTAAGACAATGGAGACCAAGAGAAACCCATCCACATAGTTCCTACAACCAGTACATAATAAATATCTACAGTATTCTTTATCAATAAATGCATTATCACCAATCGCGGTTCCTAAATGAATGCAACAAACTTCAATTTATAAGTATTCAAAGGTTTGATAAGCAATCAAATGTTATCAACCTATGTAAGCAATTACTATTAAGAATAAATTCTTGCCAAACATGTCAACTAAATGAAGCACTCACCATACATAGACAGCCCTCCTGGAGACTGCCAACATGGCTCCTGACTGACCCTCAATCTCCACCAGTGACAAGATGGCCGCTTTACAGGAGGGCAGTAAGTATCGTGAGAAAGTCACATCAGTATCACATAAACGATGGTAGCGGGCGATGCCAGTGAACTGGTGCATGTCCGGAGACGAGACTAGTATATAATGACTGTGTCCTGCCATGAGAGGCAGCACAATGAAGATAAAGCTATCCTGTACCCTGAATTATAAAACACAACAAATTGACTAACAGTCTGTGTCCTGTACTACTGTATGTATTTGATTAATCCATGAGTAATAAAGAAATGTTCTCATGTTAGTATCATACAGAACTCCCTCTCACTTGTTAACAATGGCAACAGTCACCTCCTGGAAATCAGTGACCTTGAGCTTGTTGCTAATAAGGTCAGACTGACATTGCTCCAAGAGGAACGTCATGACACTGACTCGCCTCGTATCAGCCTTTCTGGTTGTGAGACACAAATGAACTTGACCTTGACTTGTCCATGGAGCAAAGCAAATGGACAGAATCTCAACCTGATGAGCAGTCAAAACATCAACAAAACCAGGTTAGGTCAGGTTTACACAGTAATATTATGAAATGAAGGAATCGTTGGATTAGCTATGCTTCGGACCAACAGCTCGAACAGTAAATTTTCAAATATTCAAGTGAACTCTTTCGTGGAACGATTTGTCTTAGTCTATGAATTGATAATTACAAACAGATGAATTACAAATTAATGCATAGGTACAGGACAGACAAAAGACCAAGGCATAGCACCCAGCAGGGAATCAATGATTACAATGAAAATAAGGTAATGGCATAACTCACCTGACAGAATCTACCATTGTGGACATACTCATATATCTGTTGGGCAGAGTCTGTGTAGACCACCCACAATGACACCAGAGTTTTCGTTGCCAATGCCAGAACGGAGTAAGAGCCTCTCTGTATACAGTCCATACTGACACACTCCTTCAGGGACTGGTTTGCCAGTAGACAAAACAATATGTACCATAGTACTGTCATATATCTTATTTTCATCGACCAACAAGCAATACGGCCATGCAACAATTACGGTGTAAGTAACATGTCAAGTTGTTCAGCAGTGGTGAAATCTAATACAAGCAGAGTATGCCAGAAGAAGTGAGGAGATTACCATGTGACAGTATGTTAGTGATGACTTCAGGTGATCACCGAGGGCAACTGGTACAGTTGTTCTGTTCACCACGTTAGACGTTTTGTCTGTGGCGGACAGGTTTACAGATGGGGTGTCCACTGCAACAGGTGGTGGTGGCTTCCCACAGGGTGTGTGGCTCACACTAAAGCCACTTTCAACAAGTGATGGTGAGGATTTCTGAAGAGAAGGAGCGGAAGAAGCTGTGTCAGAATTAACGAGATCTATTGACCCGTTGCTAGCTTGGCTGGTGTTGTCCTTGGAATGGCTCGTAGTCCTGTGTCTGGATGCCCTTGAAAGTCTACGTAGAGGTTTCCTAATTGATGTAGCACTCCTAATACTGGCTTGGCTGTCTTGATGACTGGTGGCGCCTGATAGTGGAGAGGGTATGTGTGGAGAGTACCTACTCTTATTGGATTCAGTAAACTGTGAACCAACACTCCGTTTATCTAGCTGCAGCTGACTAAATTCATCTTCAGGCAAAGAGAAATCAACAATGCTCTGAACTACAGTGTCCCTGACCCAGGTGCTTAGAGAGGGAAACAATTGGGATTCGGGAGTGTTTTCACTGCTTCTTTGTTCAATATCCTGGCTGTCTGAAACTTTGATCACATCTGGAATCCGTGGTAAACTAGCATGTTCTGAAGGACTGGATATGGAATGATGTGAGTCTCTACGCTTTTGCCTTGAACTACGCTTCCAGGGAAGGAATTTGGGTGATTCAAGTAGTTGCTGACTATGGCATATTTCCTGTGAGAATTCCGACCTTTGGCTACTCCTTCTCCTGGGCCTGTTCTTCACTTGACTATACATGTCTCCAACTGCATCATCCAGATAAGAGTAGTTTACCACTTCAGAGTCCGACTGCCTTTTCTTTCGAGTACTCACAGGCATTACAGATTTAACAACCGGAGTACCAGTCTGTGGTTGTTGGCAAAGATTTAAGAACTCAGCTTCCTTGGATGTTTGTACCTCTGACTGTTTATTAGAAGAAGCCTCTGATGCTTTGTCATTACCACCAACATCAGCAGTCAGACTCCTGTTTTTAAAACTACTTTCTTCCTCATTATGTTCGATATTATTCTGGCCATTGCATGATGTCAAGACTCTAGATTGACAGTCTTTAACAACATCCTGCTCAATAAGCTGTGCTATTTTATCACCTTCACCTGGTAGTTGTCCTGTGTGGGCTTGTTTCACAATGACATCTTTATTTTGGCCATCACTTTCACTGAGATGTGTGCTAGATACTGAGCTGCCTTGTGAGGTATGTACTGGTCTAGCAGGCAGACTTAACCTCTTCTTCTGCATTCTTCTTTTAGGCATCTGTTGAGAATCTTCCTCAGACATTTCTAGGCCTGCTCCATACAACTCCTTGTGTGTGCCAGGAGCTGCCTTTTGGGCATTACCAGTAGAAAACCCTACCAAGTCTTCTAAAATCATAGATTTAGAAACACCCCCAGTGTTCTGAGCATCAACATTTTCATGGTCTATGATTGGAATACGCGATTTCTGGATGCAGCCATTATCTGTGTTACGTACGACAGGTGGTTGCTTTTCTTTGATCTTGTTAGGGATTTCTGATTCATCGGGACTTGAAGGAGAATCACCAACAAGACTGAACGTGACAGTGACAATTTTCCTGACAGGATGGCTACAAGTGTCTTCTTCAGTAGTTGGTGGCTGTGTTTGAGGTGTTGTGGCAATAGATGCGGAGGCGGTATCTATGTTTGTGAACTGCTGGTTATGCTCTTTTATCTTCTGTTGAACATGTGCTTTTCTTTTGGTCTGCCGGTCATATTTCTGAGGGAGAAATCAATCCTCATGAGTAATCTTTGATACCATTTTAAATGAAAGTGAATGCTTCAGTTATTCTTACATCAAATTTAAGATGAAATGGAACAAAACCAGACTGATATGGAAAATGTTCATACATGAAGTTTTTTCTCCTTTTTGGCCAATTGTCTCTTCAGTTCTGAGAGTCGTTTCTCTATCTGTAGAGTTGGAAAAAACCCAGATCAAATGAAAGATTTCTATGAGCAATGCTAATGCTGAATGCTGTGACACATACATAGTTAAACAGTGCAAGAAAATTTGCTACCGGCCATCCGGGCTGGTAGTTCCCAAAATCCACCGGCGCAGAAAAATTCAACCAGCCCAAAAAAATCCACACAACTTGATATGTGTATACAAATAGAATATAATTCGTAACAAACACGTGCCAAAATCACTTGACATACACAGCATGAATAACATATTGAAACTTAGGGAAGAACGTATAATACACAGCAAAAACACCCTACTCAACAACAGACCAATGTAAACCAAGTCCTACTCTGGTCCATCCTCCTCCTCACCTTCCCATTGAATGTTTTTCTTGTAACTGTGGCGTTGATACCTGGTCATCGACCACAGTCCTTTAGCATGTTTGGTGTTATATTCAGCGGTATGGGGTGAGACAAAAAGCACAGTCATCAGGGTCAACACCCGTGCCAGAGAGTACAACACTGAAATGGTCCACAAGTTTGTCTACTGCCTGGTAATGCAGGGGTAGACACTAACTTCCAGCATTCACTTCCCGTAGGACAAGTGAATGACAATTTGTACTTGTCCCATGTGAAACCTACTTGCCCCATAAGACATATAAGTTCACATGGTATGTTTGTTTTTCTTGATATAAATTACAAAATCTTATGTAAAAAGATTATTGCATTAAAATTATTTATACTCCAATTGGTAAATGTTAAGTATCTTTGAAATTTCTGTACAGCTTAATGAAAACAGGTTTCCAAAAATATTAAACGTACAAATCCACCCCTTGTAAATGCAAGATATTCGTGGCTTCATTCCTTCATTGGTCATAGCAGTTGAATTTACCAGCTGAGGTCATAATGGCCCTTTATATATATTTTGTGTTTGTTGTGCCATCAGGCTCGCAGATTGACACATTGGTTGTACAAAAGTCCGCCAAAACACAAGGTGTTGGCTTGCGCGCTCCATCATCGTACCTCAGTGCGTAACGCACCAACGTCACAACGCGTAGTGTTCAATCAATAGTGCGTTAAAAACCTGTCACTAAACTCCTGCTACTAGTTCGACCTTACATCACTGTCATGACGCTAGCTAGTTATCGAGACAATGCATACTACGACACGTAACATGCACAGGGATTTGCATTGGCCTGCCGGCCGCTATCTTCTATGTATACATAGAATATAGCGGCTGGCAGGTCAATGTAAATCCCTGTGGTAACAAGTTCCTCTGTTTTCGATTCATCGGGTACTGGTAGAATGAAGCAACTTGCGGTTAAACCTTACATGACTGAGTGAGTCTTAATTATTAACAGTCAAAGAACTTCACCATACACGAAACTGGCGTATGGATCAGTGCTGTACGGTTACTGATTATTCTGTCTTTCACGCTCGGCTGCACATCGAAAGACACTGAAACCTCAGTCTTCAAGGCTTCAGTGTTTGCTCCAGATAACATCTGCGATCGGCGAAGTAATTAATATGTCTTGTCGGATAAGTACTTGGGACTTTTCACTTGTCCCATTAGCAGAACCACCTGCCCCGGGCAAGCGGACAAAGGTTAGTGTCTAGCCCTGTAATGATAAGGCACATGACATGACTTGCAACCTGGCAAGTAAGGCAAAATGTATTTTATGGGTCAGTAGATATCTTTTCAACAGGACATTCTTTTCAACAGGCCATGAAGGGAGGTGGGCTATGTGGGTTGCCTGATATATATATATATATATATATATATTTATATATATATATATATATATATTCATATACATACAGTCAAAATTACATTAAGCAGTCATACTTGTCAAGTTGTCCTACTTTTCCTGGTATCTTGTGAGGATTGCTTGAGTGGCTTCAACTGCAGTGTGCACTGGACGCTGACGATTTGACTTGGTCGACTCTACACAGAGCTTGGTGATTAATCATGACTAAACTTATATATTCACATAAGTTTGCCGAGACCAAAATGCGATGTCATTACGTTCACAGCCGCGCCGCATCGTGACGCGCAGACCAGTTGAAAGCGCGAGCTCTTGTAACAGCTTCTCAAAAGCCTACGCTAACCTTAGAGTATTACCTCTGTGCACCTGCTTACATTATTACCTGAAACAACAACAATTAAGTGGCATATCGCGGCTCACTGCGACACATGCAAAGATAAAGAACTCTAATTCAATTCTTGCACAAAAAATCACGGCTGCTCGTGAGGGGTGTTTTACTTCATGAGTACGAAAAATATTGCTACATATCGGATGGTGTAATGGGATAATGATAATGTTTGGTGGAGTTGGGATGAAACAAACAGTTATATTATATATAAAAGACCAGAAAACATATGAATGGGGATGCATCATTAAGTATAACCGTCACATTGCAGCGTTAGTTAGGCAAGCTATGTGAAAAAGTGGTCAGCTAAGTGAGCGACAATATTTTAGCGCCCAATTAGAAATACCAAAGGGACATCCGATAAGGTGGTATAAATGCGTCTTAAATTGAAGGTCAGTCGCTCGGCTGTTTGCTGTTTCTTGCAGGTGCATCATAAATACCTAATACAGGCTAATTGTTCACTCGCCACCCGGGCGACCAGTTTCATAATTTCAACCCTCCCGAGGTGATTTTGACTCGCCATTGGCGGGCGTTAGTTTTGAGCCCTGTTAAAGAATGCAGATTTCCTGAAGATGGACTGATGTTTCAGAATAAATCACTAACTTCAGAGCAGAAACCATAATTTGTCGTTCAATTTTCATCATGATCAGATGATGAGGAAGCAAAGACAGGATGCCGAGATATCTCTAAATGTCACAGGATTCAGATCATAGGGATCAAAATTTATAGAACAATTGAACTGAATAGAGGGACCATTAGTGCCCAGAAATGTTCTCGTCTAATAATCTTCTTGTCTAACAAGCAATTTATTGGTGCATCTGTCTTTTCATAATGTATTTATCCAGAACGATTGTGTGACGTTATGATTAAGTTACACACAGTTCACATGTGCGAACATCATCGAGATTCACTGAAAGTTGTGAAACTACATTGCCTCACACACCTCATACAATGGAGACACTCTACAATTAACCATTGGCATGGTGTTTCGTAGCCCTACAAGACGTCAGTAGACGTATAAATTCATGTTACCGTTATGACCGGAGCTAGGTGTTTTGGTGGGTTTAATGACAAATTATGGAAAGGTAGGTTAAAGGATAAAGTAAAGCCAGTTGGTAAAGCCACTTAGTAAACAGGTAAAGGTTAGCCCTACAAGACGTCTGAGTATAAATTCATGTTACCGTTATGACCGGAGCTAGGTAAAGGTACGACTGTCCTTCATAGTTTTGCTAATATCGCACACCAAGTTGAATTTTGAGTTTTCGTGACCAAGGATGTATGATAATTACCTCCGAATTATTCATGATTTCATATGTGATGAATTAATCAGCTCATGTGTAACTGATGCTATTTCAAGTGCAAATACGCACGCCTTGACGGAGACAAGCAGGGCGGGCTTTTTTGATCCGTCGAGTGGTTGTTGACAATTAACGTTTCCGGTCGATAGAGGTCAAGGTTGCACAAATAACTGCGCGTGCGCATCAGAGGATGAATCGAGACGAAATTTGCAGCTTAAACATCGTCTGGAAGTTACTTTCGTGTTATCACCTGAACGTATCTGGTTGGGTTACACTGTTGTGTGAACCGATGCTTGCTTACTTTATTTATCTACAGAGGAAACGCACTGAAATCTGACCATCCGGGTTCTGACTGGGCTTTGTTCCAGTCGGCTTTCGTCGTGTGTTGACAGTTGATTGATTCTGTTGACCATCACATCAGTTCATGCGGATCAGAAAAAACCTGTAACTGTGAGCTACTGTATTGTGTATTTGTAGTAATTTGCTCCCTTTATCTCGTATGTGACCGTTTTTTTAAGTTTCGAACCTCAATTTTAACTAGTCTAACTATTTTAACAGCAGTAATGCTAGACTGCCCAGATCCCTAGGAAAGTAGGTGTACACAATGAACAGATGAACAAGACTCTAGGTCAGTTTAGGTGTAGCTAAGGGAAGGTCAACCCTATTAAACACAACTTTATTGGATTTATGAAGTTTCAGCTAAGCTTTATTAGCCATCAAAACTTGCTGTTGCTCAAAATTAATATAACTCGATAAAAGTTTCCATGAGGTGGTAAATACTAGCTCTTTTGAACCAAGTGGAGCTTGCGCTCCCCGACAAGGGATAATCCGATTGACTGCTGGTCTCTTGGGCTAGTAAATACCACTGAATTGATGCATGTCCCCTGATAATGTGTTAACTATCAATATTCTTATAATATTTTGCTACATCATCTTGCCTGCATCATCTTGCACAAATAGTCGTATTTAATTATTGACTTACAATTAGGAAATTAATAAAGATGTATTGCATTTAGTTTGATGAGCTATACCACACCTGTGTTGGTCAGTATTGATACCAGTGTCCTCATTGGTGCTATTGGGTCATCACTTTTGAGGTTTTGTTAGTTTTGAAGACTTGAAATATAAATAGACATGATTGATATCAAGTACATTGACAACTAAAGACATATTCTACCATGCTTTCACCAACCAGAACTGGACTGAATGGGCATTTTATTATTGAACTAGACTAGATAATGATGATATTGGTAGTTACTTATGAATAGTGCTGCAATAATGTTCAGTGATTTGCTTCTGTTTGAAAAGTTTTATCAGATTATAAATATATGTCACTTTTTATATTTGACAGTAGTGGCCTTGGCTATAAATCAATTATGTCATTGCAGAACTCCAAGATGACTTAACTTACCAGTGGATAAGAAGATGGGTGGATTAGTTCAAGAATACACTAGCAAAAGGGGTAACTAAGGCCAGGCGCTGCACAAAAATGACCAGCCTGTGAACTGTCGCAGCACAGTCGGGCAGCACACAGCCAATGTTTAGCAGAATGTCAACATTATTAGCTGCAGCACCAGCGGCCAGCTCACGTCCTGCAACACCTTCATCCCCCATCCCTAACGAGCTTAGTCCTACTGCTGTCCTCCGCAGCAGTCGCTCGTATGATTACCTGCTCAAGTTCCTCTTGGTCGGGGACAGTGATGTGGGTAAGGAAGAAATTTTGGGTGCATTGGAGGACGGTGCAGCGGAATCACAATATGGACTATCCAGTGGTAAGCACATTATCTCATTGAATGGAAAATGGATGTTTTCATTCATTTCCACTAACTGTATTGTTGGCTGGAATTGAGGTGCTATGATGATTTATATTATTTCATGTGATATTGATATTTGTGGAGACACTATATATCGCCTTCAATTCAAAGCTTTCTCCACATGTTTAGTTTTTTTGTACATGTTTCCACAATGATTAGTTTTTTCTATTGTGGAGTGTAATAATATATAAACTATTTTCCTAATGCTGGCAAGTATCCATTTGTGATTTCAATACACATTTGCAAGTATGAGGAATGCTTGATGTTTGTAAGTTCATAAGGTCACCAGCAGCAGTGATGGTCAGTAAGACATGGATCCGAGTACAAAGATTGATCCTTCTATTTGGCGTCTTTGGTTGATCACTATTGCCTTTTACAACATCTTGGCTGTCACATATACCTGTAATCACACCAGGTGTCTGTGTCTACCTGTACCTCACCCAGACAATATTCAAGCTGTGTTGGTCTTGTAGACATATATGAGTTACTCAATAACACTCTGTGGTCTCTACTCTGTAGACATGTTTGATAAGATAAGCAGCTGTTAGTGGTTTATATGTTCACATATTACTTAGTTTGAAAGGTGGACCAATATGGTGTCTAAACAAGTGGTAGTTGAAGTATATGAAGGCCAGTCCGAAGTTGGTTGTAGGCAACTGTTTCTTCACACTGTTCCAAACTGAGTTGTTTGATGATGTCACTTTGAACATTGAACAGCCTCATCTTCATTCTCTTTCTATTGCCTCTGATTTTGGAAGGAATAAGAAGCCCCTTACTTTACCCCTGACTGGCTCAAGTTCTGTTGCGCTAGATACCCTGACATGTTTATATATATATATATAATATATATATATATATATATATATATATATATATATATATATATATATATATATATATATATATATATATATATATATATAAAATTGTTAATTATATATATATATATTTATATATATAATTAACAATTACTGAATGTCAATATAGTGCAGCTTATTTAAAATGATGAATTGAATGTAGCTGTAATCCCATCCATCTCGCTCACTGTGAGGGATTTGCAAGGCTTTGGCTTCTAATAGTTGTTTGTATGAATGAGTATGTGTATTTCTGCAGGGATCTTCTGCAAGACAACCACTATACTGCTGGATGGAAAACGGGTCAAGCTTCAACTCTGGTATGTAATGGTAACTATATTAAATATGTGCTGGGTTGGGTGGATAGGACCTTTATAATAAGTTCAGTGACATTGTAATTTAAGACTGTTTTCCTAGATCCACTTATATTATATTATATTGGATGATGTTGGAGTATCTTTGAATGCTTTGTTGAGTATTGGTTGATTGTGGGTGGTGAGAATGTTGCTTCTGGTGACACTATGCAAGTACTCTTATGTTCATAAGTCCAAATGAAATGCTCCAGCTGTAATCAGTCCATGTCCCCATTAAGCACAACACCTGAGGCTCACACTCCTCCATTCATTGTCCAGCCAGTTTTCTGACTTATAAAGTACTTGTCTGCATTGAACTAATGCTATTGCCTCCCGAGACCTGTGTGAATAGTTAAAAGGTCAATCTCTTATTGAATAGGCATGGAGATCATTGTTTGTCATCCTTGAATCACTGCAAAATATTTAATTATGTACTGATGAACAAATGCGTTGTTGTTTCTTCGGCCAGAATGGTAATGCTAAAACCATGAATCATAGTGGGTTTGTTGATGGTAGTGATTATAACATGGTATCCTGCCCAAGTTTATCATGTCATCATATTGAAATCAATTGACTTGCTGTTAACCAGACTATTCCCCATTTGCTGTGTTCATTTGTCCATTGCACCGTTTAATTCTGATGTATATGTATCTTCTAATTCAGGTGTATTTGCAGGCAGCTATTAATGGGAGACATGGCAGGAGTATTCACTAGCCTGATGCATGACAATTTACCAATTAAATACAGTACATTGTTGGTCTGTTGTATAATTGCTAGTGACCCTTGATATATTTAAATGCTATTCATGCAATTATAACCTGACATCCCGCCCTTGTGTCAGAGAGTCATTTTTGGTGCAAGTTAATGGCTGATCATTTGCCACGGTCCCCTGGCCAATGTCTGGTTGTTTCATGGCCACAGGGCGGATTGAATGGGTAGTGCTACTTGCCAGTAATCACAGTCAGTTATGTTGCTATGTGGTGTGAGAACAGTGATTGTGTGAGCAGCGTCGGAATGACTGACATCGATGCAGACTGAGTGGCAATAAGTGACATCATTATTTCCTGTCAATGTGCACTGCTTCACCATTCACTACAAATTGTTTTTGTCTGCTCATGTTCACTTGTTTTTGTCTGCTCATGTTCACTTGTTTTTGTCTGCTCGTGTTCACTTGTTTTTGTCTGCTCATGTTCACTTGGTTTTGTCTGCTCGTGTTCGCTTGTTTTTGTCAGCTTATGTTCGCAGAAAACATCAAAATGTGTTTGAATCAGAGTGGGTGACATAGCATTAATAGTCCACTTGGTGTCATATGAGTGGGTGACTTAGCATTAATAGTCCTCTTGGTATGATATGAGTCACAGTGTGTCTGAACTATGGTATGTGTGTTGTGTTCAGGGATACATCAGGCCAAGGAAGGTTCTGTACTATATTCCGGTCATACTCACGTGGGGCCCAGGTATTCTCACCCCATACCACTTCCCAATTGAGCTGCTCAGATGAAATACAATATGCCATATTCTATTTAGCTTTCAACTCCAATATGTGTGGTTTATTCGGCTCTGCTTGTCATTTACTGTTGTTTTATTGACTTGATTTCAGGGAATTCTTCTGGTTTATGACATTACTAACAAATGGTCGTTTGAGGGAATTGACCGCTGGATCAAAGAAATTGATGAGGTAGGTTATCAATTTGAAATTACCTTGATCCTTGGATGGGGTGATGGATTGATGTGATAAGGAGATACTTATCTGCTGTCATATCATTTTGAATATTTGTCAACTTTATAGTGTAAATATGCTAGTGCTTATAGACCTGGCTTATCTTTAATGTAACCTTGCCGTTATTACTGGAGTCGTGTTTGTGGTCTCTCCTAGGTGCACCTTTTGTTCCCCTTTATGATTGATAGTGTGTAGCTGTAAACATCATCTGTGTTCAGCATGCCCCAGGAGTACCCAAGATCCTCATTGGCAATCGATGCCACCTGGCCTACAAGCGGGAAGTCAGCGAGGCGCAGGCAGAGACATACGCCATGAAGAATGATATGACCTTCTTTGAGGTGTCACCTCTGTGTGACTTCAATGTGGTAGAATCTATGGCAGAGTTGTCCAGGGTAGCCCTCAAGCGAAACGGTATGAGTCGCACCTGGGGTCCCAATAAAGGTGATTAAGCATTTAGATTGTTTCAAGATAAGATGTTTGTAGGTGTGGCTACCCACTGTTTTGTCTGTGTACATAATATCTTTGTTTTAAAAAAATCTCTCCTGAGCATAAAACATAAACATACACATTTATAAGACAACAATAAAAGAATTGTACTAGTGTTGAGTTTCATTGACATCCTATTACATTAGTTGTGTATGTTGCAGTATTATCTCTTCAAGAACTTTGTTGCCGCACCATTGCCACTCAGACCACTATCTACGGCATCGATCACCTGCCTCTACCCACCGCCATCAAATCCCACCTCAAATCATACCTTCTCACCAATAAGACTCGTATGCGTGTTCATAGTTTTGCTCACCGGGCAGCAGCTGACAAACACAGGAAACACAAGATTGTGCGTCCCACGGACTCGCCCACCAACTGCCGCAAAAGTTGCTGCATTAGCTAACAGATACTGAGCCTTTGTCATCTGCTACACAAGCTCTTCATGGGCCACATGGCGGAATGCTTGTAATTGGGATGATAAAGCATCAGGTTGATTTGTTTAGAAGGCTCTCTCTTATATTTGCATGAAGTGGGAGACCGCCTTCGGGTCTGTTCTGGCACCAAGGCCAAGTGGGCCAAACTGAATCTCACCTGAAGTGACAGCTTCGTCAATGCTGAAGCGTTGCATCTAGAATTCGCTATTGTGAAGTCTAGAATATGGCTTACTGAGTTCCACTTTTGTCCCATGACACCAATGCTCATACTGGCATTGCATTCGCCTCACCCTGCCATGCAAATCTTTATAATGCTGTTGTATTATTACACCAGATGCACTTGTTACTGTTTGTCTGTGGCTTGCCTGTTACAATATAAGCATATCAAAACGCAACCTGTTGTCCTTGCTGATGCTGGGTTTTATTAGATGGCTTATGTTGCAATCCAATATTTTACTATTTTATTAGTTTTGCTACAATTTCTATAATTTTCTATGCCTCATTGCCATTGTAAAAATTGATGGATTTTATAAGTGAAAAAGTGCCATCTGGCTTGGAAAAGTTGTGACAATCACTTGTACCCACCAGTATTTTGTATTGAAGTTGGATAAAATAGCTGTCAAAATATAATGTCCAGTTATTCCCAATGTAGGAGATGTAAGTACGATAGCAATGGTACTGAGTGTGTTTGCAACATGTCCAGGTATGCAGCTCTAAGTATGCCACCATTTGTAAGGTGCTTACCATCAACTGGCATTCATTGTGTTCACTCTTCTAAATCTGTCCGATCTAACCGCGCTGCTACAGTGTCTACTAGTCTTCTGCCCTGAGTTTTCATTGGAGATTCAATATAAGTGAATCTGGGTTAATCTAAGCTGCATATTAATTTATTACGTGGTGTGCACTTGGTCTTATATACCACTTGAGTTGAGCAGGTTGATGCTACAGTCTCATCTGGATAAGGTGAAGGCATTGGAAAGGTCCCATCTTCTGAGGTCAATCAATATTGAAGTGTTTATTTATAACATCTCTTCTTCTTCATATGTAAATGCTGTACTGCTTTTGTGCTGTTTTGTATCTTTGAGTATTGCATTGGAATACAACCTTGTATTATTCTCTGAAATACAGTTCTGTTCTAATGATGGTTGTTTTGCATGTGAATCTGTACTACGTCTGTTGTTACTTGTTAATAAACTGTGCTGGCATACCCATGGGTTGTAATTGATATTTAGCAAAGCAATACGTCGATGTCATATCGCATTTCCCGGCTGGTTTGCACAATCAACTATGAACGCGGAGAGGAGAGGTTGAAATGGGAAACGGCGTTATGATCGCATATGTGTACCTCAAAGTAGAATGTGATACACGCTATGATTTGCACAACGTTATGATTGTCAGTTATTTCAAACTGACGACCAACAGCAAGGGAGAAATTGGTCAATCGTTGGCGTCTAGATCTAGAACGATGCCGCTATGCCCATTGTCAGGGAAGGGGATTCGTATTTGTCATCAGAGTAAAGGGTATTCAGAAAAGTTTTAACACACCTGTTCATTCTGCGTTGCGCGTTTCAGCTGGGGAGTTGATCGCCCACGCTTCCACATACTACTTCTCGGAGAAGGGCACCTGTTGTCACGGGCTCTCTGACCGAAATCCACCGTACAGTTGACGAACTCATTTCCTACTCAATTGCCAGATTATCATAACGCCGCAATTGTGACTTTTGTTGATCATTTTGTTTTACACATACCTGAAGACTGTAGATTATATTGTTAAAATTATCCAACGGTATTTCATGCGCGAAATATGATTATTGGTTTTTCCAGATGAATATACACGAATTACTGTTACACGTTATCGTCTGGTCTGGAAAGCTCTGCCTTGTGTATAGTCAACACATTACTGATGCCGGAGTTCTATCATATATAAAAGATCTCCCTGATTCTTCAGATTCATTTGATCTTTTCTTGACGCCTTTTTGTCTCTGGATTATGAATATTTCTCCTGCGCTTGTATGTTGAAGATGGTAGTATATTTCATTACTTTACTGACAAACACAGGACATTGTGTTAGATGTCTAGTATGCTGTCTCGGCATAGACAATTCAACACTTCCTTACACACAGGCGCAATTTACTAGGCGTTGCGAAGTGACCTTTTAAACCCCTTCTCCATCAGCATGTTGACATATTTGACCATCATTCGAGGGTCAATGTCTGCTTTTATATAGAGCGACTCCATCATTTATGTGAAGGTAGCTAACATATTGGATGCCTGCGTCTCACCCTGATAACTCCTGGTTGAGTGGTGATCCATCAGTGCACTGACAATTTATGAATACCAAACGCAAACATGCTTCTGCACGACGGTGACGGAGGAGATGACATCAAAATATTGACACTTGAACATGACTTGAATATTCTTTTTGGGGAACCAGCCCAGCAAATGAATGGGATATTTGAACTGAAACACATATTTTGCAACACATGAAACCTACTATGCCATCCATTCCCCGGAAGCAAATCTAAATCTTCTTCCGCCGTGACATCCGCATTAGCGGCTTGTAAAGAAAGGTTTGTTGCGAGAGGGTCGGGTCCTGTTCCTAATATCTCCCCACTCAGATAGCAAGCATTGCAAGTGAGGTCTGATTGAATGGATATCAGGTGTATACCACATGGCGACAAGAAGCAGACAACCCCGAGCAGATGTCGAAACACTGGTCGGGTTCCCACGCCATAAATTGCGCTGTGAAATACGTGAAGGTGCCTGGGTTAATGAGTGCTCAGGAGCAGCCGCTTGTGGGCGTGAGAAAATAATGCTAGGATTACCAGCATTGCAGTCCTACATCATAATACGGGTGTTTTTAGCTATGCCGATCATGTTACCCTCATTGCACCCTCAGTCACAACTGCTAGGACCCGGTCGGATTCAGCAACTCTGTTGTTGGAAACTCACGATTCGAAACATATTGTAGTCATTTGTATGGTTCACTGATGTAGAATTAACCAGCAGGCCCAATTTGGTAGAATACGGAGAAAATGTGGAAGTAAGATTGCGTCCCAAATAACCAGAATATGTTTTGAAAGAGCAGCTATATTATCCTCTCAGTTTATGCAGTATAAATTGCAGCGTTGCGATTTGCCACATATCATCAAATGAACTTAGTTCTCTAATGTGAAGTCATCAAACTATATACTTCCTTTGTATCCACGAAAGTGGATGGTGGATGGTGTCAGTGGAGAAATCAAAGGCACAAGAGGAAGTGGTGCAATAGACGCAGAAAACCGACCAGTTTTTTAGCAACCCTAACTGCCAACTAACCAGGACTTTATGGCTGCTGTGGCATGATTCATGTCGCTGTTATTCATTACGCATACCAAGCCTAAGTCGCCAGCAGAACACGCCGCAGATTGATCCTGGTACAGCGTCGATCGAGTATCCTCCCATGACCAGATATAAATACCACTTTAGAACAATTAGTTAATGTGTGCTACAGCTTCAGTTGTATCCTGATATTAATGAGACATGCCAAATTCATTTGTACAGTGTACGCTGCATACCGGAATAGGAAACGGTGATTTAGGTTCCGGTTGCTTACCGCGTTAGGGAGATGAAAGATGATAATATGCACAGTAATATGTACAGCCACCCATTGCAATCGATTACATGGCACACCTTATCCACAAGAATAGGTCATAAGATAGGTTGTTCATGGATCCGTACCCTGCGAGCTGTACAAAACTTAAGTCAGTAAGGGTAAAGTCGAAATGTACGGTATTCATTCGATATGGCACTTTGGCAGTCCAATGTTTCAAAACATGTTAGAACAAACGTCACGTTCGACCAGGGAGTAATGACAACACGTTACTGCAAATACTCGTTCGCGATGTGATGGGCGTCATTTTTACATAGATGCCAATAAAAAGCATTGCATAATTGAAACATGTTGTCCGAATTGGAATATTGGAATGGTGATTGGACCAATTGAAGTTCCAGGTTAAATGCTTGAAGGATTATGAATCACGCTAATGAACAAAACCCACCGAAAAGCTGCAAACACGTCGGTTAGGAATAGGGATTCAACAGAAGTCCTACCAAGGGATGAATTGTAAATAAGCACATAAAGCGAGGAAGAGGGAATGAACAGACCGTGATTTCTTCTTAAATCTTCTAAAGCACAACCCTTTGTACACTTCAGACGTTAGATATCCAATGCTTTTTCAGGGGGGACTAATTACATTCTTTGGATATGAGCGGTGCCTTTTTCAATTCCATCGTCACTCCTTTATGCCACCAAATGGAAGATCATAAGTTAACTGATGTTACGCACTGTGCAGTCTCCATTTGAGAACCAGACAAACCATGAGTGACTCCAAGGGGAACACCAACGAACCATAGCAGTAACCCGTTATATGAATACGGTAATAAATATGTGACTGCCATATTAGAACAGGGTAGGTCGAGTGGCGAACCTCCGACGAAGGGGTTACCAAATACTAGCTGTATTTACAGTCGAGTCCTCGTGTACCCTAGGCACCACGCATTATAAATAACCATGACGGCAATTTACGTCTGAGGCTTTGGTGGCGTACGTTTTACGGTACAATAATACACGTGAAGGATGTCTCTGGGTGTATTACTGTCGCTTCCAGAGGAAATTTTGACATGTGGTATCCCAGAATATTGGGCAACACAGATAGTTTTGAACAAATAAAGTTATTCAGCAAATGTTTGTGGACCTATATAGACAGGTTTGTTGCTAAATTCCGCAAGTATTTCGTCAAGTTAACCTGATGCTGCTACGAGCAATGATATCTCTTTATCAAGATGACCTTCTCCCTGACCTGAACAAACATGGCACAGATGTTGCCATTTGTTGTCATATGGTTTTCATAAGCATAGAGCGAGGCACACTTTGGTACCACATATAAGCCGTTATCAAGAAGGGTGCAGATAACATTGCCGAGAAATGCTATTGTGCTTAGTGCATTTCGTACAAACAAATGATACAAGCATGGGCCGAGAACGCCAGCCTATTACGCCAATGGCAGCCACTCATGGCGTTGGAGTCGGAAAAGAATGCTAGGTTGATGTAGAAAATTCCTCTCGATAAATGGTTAATTAGTTTGTATGCACAGCACCATACATGGAAACAGACAGATGTTTGTGCACTGTTTAATGATTAAATAAACCCACAACTTTTGATTAAATAGTTTGTTGTACATGTTCACCTGCTGTAGATAGGCTGTTTTCTCTCCACTATTACTGCAGCACAAGCCCGCACGGATCATAGGGTACTGATGACGTCAATTCTGTAATGTTTAGTTCGACAGTTCGCCGATACTGCTTTAAATAAGTGCTACCATGATAATGATCGCTATCATGATACGTTGTGGAGTCAGATATGGAGCAAAAAATGACACTTACATCCATTTCACCGACAACATCATGGCAAATGCATGTGTTTGCAAGACAAAAACAAACACCTGCGTGTTTGAGCAAACATGAGATTAGTATCAGGTATTCACCATTTTAAATAATCGATAGCACGTACCCAAGGTATAGATTACTAACCGTAAATGTGCTGACACCAATAATGTTCGTGATCAAAATGAAATGTAACGAAAACGATTCAAAGAGTTTTATACATTATACGTACAAGTCCCCGGTTTTATTCCTTTTTTTTTATTTCAATGCCTTGGTGGGCAGTCGGGTGGGGGGAAGTGGGGGGGGGGGGGGGTATCTTGTTGAGTGTAGCGTGGTTTATTACTATGTGCACGCTCTATTAGTTTGCAGCTTATTCATGTTCCATCAAAGGAGGCTTAATTTACAAAGAACGAGAAACAAAGCTTTATTGTCACATCAGTTTAAGCGGTATGTATTGTGACGTTGTTATTTGTTGATCTTCTCACAACAGGAATGTTGCCAGGTTAACATTATCATAGGGATTTCACAGATTTTTGTCAAATGGAATTTCGTTTTTTGTGGGTATTTGTGGGTGCGTTGGTAATGTGTTATATTTATACAGAAGCCCGAAGCATACCGTGTGGAACGAATCTGCTTTTGCAAGACACGGCTTATCATCAACTTACAGCACTACAACCAATTTGTCAGGCAGGAATGTCGAAATATAGATTACGCAGTCAATGTCTGATTGGACCATCTGGATGTCTGATACTTTAGGCGGGTGTTTTCACTCCCCAACAAATGCATACATACACGCATACATATACGAACACATGCACCCTCCGTCTCTCCATCCCTCCCAAAAGGTTCAGTTAGATTTACATTTTTTTCGGCTACTTTCGGGCATGAAAACAACACCAATTACGGCAAATGAAATTCTCTCCTTCTTACTCGTACCAGATCAATTGTTGCTCAATTTACATGTTCCGAACAGGTCAGTTTCAGAATTGAATAGTCCCGGTTTAGCAAGTACATCCCTTTGAGGTAAAGATTTGAATCCCGTCATTCCCCATAACAATTAACGTAAGCCCACTTGATCTCAACATTGAAGCTCTTGGTAATTGTCGTTCATGAGACCCTCAAATTATTACACCAAGAAGACACAGAAAACATTACACCCAAAAGAGAGAGACCACGCAGATAAAATACAAAGAAAGAGCGTGCCAGACATAGAGGCAATGAAGCTAAAAAAGAACTTCATTCAAGTCTCTAGTATCTTACTACAAGCGTCTTCGAATATCTACAGTACCAAGATCAACAAGACTTATCTCTCATCACTCATCACCATCCCCGTCATAACTACGGTGACCCCTTGTCATAATTGGTGGATAATCCGCGTTATGAACACCTGCCAGCTGGTCAACACAACTACAGTAACCTCCGGTCATAGTGTCAACCAAACACCACCTGCGTGTTCGAAGCCAAAACTGCAAATCATTAACTACAACCGAAAGGCTGTATTAGGACTCTATTATCGGTTTAGATGGTGGAATCCATTATATATAGCACGTAAGTCGTGATTACTTCATCTGACATAAGCAAATAGAAAATCCAACCCTGTTTCATTGTAAACCAAGGACTGCCCGAATCTGATAGGCATCTGGTTGCGGTATAGTTAGCTGCAGCCAATTGCTGAGTCGATTGACTTCCGTCGGATTTACCGGTGGAGGTAATGAATCGCTGCAGCGATCTACATTTCCCATCATTAAATGCCAAGGCCACAGCAAGAGATCAGGTAAAATTATGATGGCATCTTTTTCTCGACTTTAGGCGCCGTTGTACAAACGATGACAGATACATCCATGCTGTAATATTGATGAGGACCTTGCAACCGTGTGGGAGCAGAGAGAGCATAAGCAGACATAGCACAGGTATCTATGTGTTCATGCAAATTGTATCTACTACAACGAAGAGTGGTTAAAGCTTGTGAAAAGAGAGCTGTGCACATACGCGCTGACGTCTCTTGAACTATTATGCAAGGCTTTTTCCGAGAGAATAGATGGTCATTATCTGTTTATACTATGTGACGTTTCATCCGATAGCAGCTGTGCTTATGTTCAATACGCTCATGCTTGTTGATACATTCTGGCGCTGTTCGGCGGCCAAACGGATAGCATACCATACCAGACATGTGATTCCTATCATCGTACCTCTCTCATCGACAGTTTAATTGTTTTACAGTTATTGTTTAACATATTCCAGAAATGATTACCAGTAAGTGGACTTCCATCTCCCGCACGAAGAAAACATTTACTGCATCAATCATGATATTGATAAATGTTCATTAAGTGTTGTTGCAATGATGTCAGCCTTATGGCAAAACTGGTATAAGCACACGAGTCGACTATAAGAACCTCGGCAGCAGCATCTTGTGCTTTTCTTGCCTGTCACAATTCGGCCTTCTTTAGCGATCACTATAAACAAGTGCTTGTTACTGTAGCAACTATGATCGGCTGGGATGTATATTTTGGAATTCATCAACAATGATAAAATACAACAAACGATGTCCGAAAGAAGTATGCTTTACAGTTCCTCTCGCTGATGTGTATGTACCAAAACGAGCAGAACACCAGGGATGGTGGGTTGAATAGCATATCGATGTGTAAAACAGATAAAATGAAGAGTCGCTCATAAATGCCCCTATATCATGACCTTTGTATTAAAGTTTATCAATAGAGCAGCTTTCTGTACTTCCTAGGAAATGACAAAATGATTGCTAGTGAAATATTATCTTGGTATTGTGGCAGTGAAGTAAGCAACACAATATTGTTTGTGCGATTAAATGACAATTGCGTCGGTGGTTTTCCTCTCACTAAGCTTAAACGATGAAGCCATATTCCTATATTGTTTATGTAGGCAAAATTGCACTTAACAGCAAGTATTAACATTATTCCTACTCCGTCACTGCCCCAAATTGCCTCGACGGTCAAAAACGACGGTAATTTCTAACTTTTCATCACATATCCTATAGCCAAGGACTGTAAAATCATATGTATGTAGCATATATATCTTATCACAATTACATTGGTTGGATTTACGGCGACTGTCGTCCATGCCGCCAAGCTATTCTTGGGATACTTGGCAAATGAACCAATCTATAAGTTGAGATAAAGACTAACGTTTATTGGTCATTAACAGTTACATTTATCTAAGTAAAGCCCAGAAAGCAAGCAATATGATAAATCATTATTTCAGATAATTCTCTGTGACCAGTAGGCGTGACTGGGAGCGTCTGACCTGATTGGAAAACACCGGCTAGTTTGGGATTCTCCATTTACTGTAAGATTGTGTTTGCCCGAGCCCTACCATATGAAAGAGCGCCACATTATTGAACGTATGACGTATTTCACCCGGTTGGATAGTTCCCTACAGTCAATTTATTTCCAAGATTTCATAAAAACCAATTAAACCATTGGTTATAAAGGGGCGCAAATGCGTTTCGCGAAACAGCCCCATTTAAATATAGGTATGGTGCGAATTGGAATGGAGATACTTTCTTCACCGATACCAGACTCATTGTAAGCGTTGGGAGTGAGATCTGATTAAATGGTTATCAGGTGTATACCACCTGGCGACGACAAGCAGACAGCCTAGAGCAGATGACATAACATTGGTCTGGTTCCCACACTCCAACGTTAATAGTACAATGCGTTGTGGTGCTTAGTCAAATGAGCGCATACGAGCGTCCGCTTGTGTGTGAGAGAGCATAAGACAAGGATTAAAGCCAGGTATTGCCTGTGTGACATATATGGAGAAGATGCTCCATTGTCCAGTTGCGTTGCAAAACACATGTGATGTGTAGGATTCATTGCGTTGTAATTTGGTCAATATACATGAATTACATCCACTGTGTACTGTAATACGTGTTGCATTAGTATTAAAATTCAGGCAATCAACACTTAATCTTCGATAAAGAAAAACATCCATTTCACCGACAACATCATGGCAAATGCATGTGTTTGCAAGACAAAAACAAACACCTGCGTGTTTGAGCAAACATGAGATTAGTATCAGGTATTCACCATTTTAAAAAATCAATAGCACGTACCCAAGGTATAGATTACTAACCGTAAATGTGCTGACACCAATAATGTTCGTGATCAAAATGGAATGTAACGAAAACGATTCAAAGAGTTTTATACATTATACGTACAAGTCCCCGGTTTTATTCCTTTTTTTTTATTTCAATGCCTTGGTGGGCAGTCGGGTGGGGGGAAGTGGGGGGGGGGCGGTATCTTGTTGAGTGTAGCGTGGTTTATTACTATGTGCACGCTCTATTAGTTTGCAGCTTATTCATGTTCCATCAAAGGAGGCTTAATTTACAAAGAACGAGAAACAAAGCTTTATTGTCACATCAGTTTAAGCGGTATGTATTGTGACGTTGTTATTTGTTGATCTTCTCACAACAGGAATGTTGCCAGGTTAACATTATCATAGGGATTTCACAGATTTTTGTCAAATGGAATTTCGTTTTTTGTGGGTATTTGTGGGTGCGTTTGTAATGTGTTATATTTATACAGAAGCCCGAAACATACTGTGTGAAACGAATCTGCTTTTGCAAGACACGGCTTATCATCAACTTACAGCAATACAACCAATTTGTCAGGCAGGAATGTCGAAATATAGATTACGCAGTCAATGTCTGATTGGACCATCTGGATGTCTGATACTTAAGGTGGGTGTTTTCACTCCCCAACAAATGCATACATACACGCATACATATACGAATGCATGCACTCACCATCTCTCCATCCCTCCCAAAAGGTTCAGCTAGATTTAGAATTTTTCGGCTACTTTCGGGCATGAAAACAACACCAATTACGGCAAATGAAATTCTCTCCTTCTTACTCGTACCAGATCAATTGTTGTTCAATTTACATGTTCCGAACAGGTCAGTTTCAGAATTGAATAGTCCCGGTTTAGCAAGTACATCCCTTTGAGGTAAAGATTTGAATCCCGTCATTCCCCATAACAATTAACGTAAGCCCACTTGATCTCAACATTGAAGCTCTTGGTAATTGTCGTTCATGAGACCCTCAAATTATTACACCAAGAAGACACAGAAAACATTACACCCAAAAGAGAGAGACCACGCAGAGAAAATACAAAGAAAGAGCGTGCCAGAGAGAGAGGCAATGAAGCTAAAAAAGAACTTCATTTAAATCTCTAGTATCTTACTACAAGCGTCTTCGAATATCTACAGTACCAGAGTCAACCAGACTTATCTCTCGTCCCTCATCACCATCCCCGTCATAACTACGGTGACCCCTTGTCACAATTGTTGTATAATCCGCGGTATGAACACCTGCCAGCTGGTCAACACAACTACAGTAACCTCCTGTCATAGTGTCAACCAAACACCACCTGCGTGTTCGAAGCCAAAACTGCAAATCATTAACTACAACCGAAAGGCTGTATTAGGACTCTATTATTGGTTTAGATGGTATATTATATATAGCACGTAAGTCGTGATTACTTCATCTGACATAAGCAAATAGAAAATCCAACCCTGCTTCATTGTAAACCAACGACTGCCCGAATCTGATAGGCATCTGGTTGCGGTATAGTTAGCTGCAGCCAATTGCTGAGTCGATTGACTTCCGTCGGATTTACCGGTGTAGGTAATGAATCGCTGCAGCGAATTTCTGTCTGTATAATATCTAATATGCTATCTGAACGGAATAATGACCAACATGAGATCGCTGATAGCACCAA
This sequence comes from Urechis unicinctus, assembly GCA_034190875.2. Classification (NCBI taxonomy): domain Eukaryota; kingdom Metazoa; phylum Annelida; class Polychaeta; order Xenopneusta; family Urechidae; genus Urechis; species Urechis unicinctus. Next base: position 75,562,619 of record CM067344.1, on the reverse strand, counting down.
CAGACCATTATCACGATTTATTCATCCCAGTTAAAATGGCGAATGCGATCATTAACGGCGCTGATTATATGCATAATGAACTTCTCGGCATGAATTGTGAACTTTGATCGCAACAGGCGTATTGGCAATAGCCCATCATTGTGTATAGACATTCATACTTTTGGTTTAACGGGAAAAAAACTATCCCTTACGCACAAGCACAGTCCATTATCATTAACGATCAGGACACAGTATTAGACTAAGGTAGGTGGAATGAGGGTATGCATGTGGTGTGATTATTTATATTCTGTTTTATGAACACCCCAAGGGGAGCGTTAGCAGCCGAGCCTAATAAAATCCCATCACCATATTGCTCATGATATACAGCAAGCAACGTGAGTGACACAATATTACAAGATGACATATCAAACCATCCACCTCAAAGTCATTGATAACAAAAATCATCGATCTAGTTTTGTCTATAGATTGAAGGTTATAATTCCAGATATAATCGTGAAAATCATTGCGCACATAACAAAATATCAAATTCCACACAGTTAATGCTTCTTTACCAAGAAGCAGAAATTGCTTCGAAAGAGCCGCTATGCAATCCTCTCAGTTTATGGGGGATGGATTGCAGCGTTGCTATTTGTAGATCGGTCCGCATCAGGAAAGTTGCTGGATGGATCGATGTCATAAGTAAAGATTGAGTCTGATGGAATTTAATCTGCAACCTCGAATCACCAAGCATTAATTGCTTTCAGGAATGTGGCGCTTTTCATCAAAAGATTTTGGTCATCAAAGTGTATATTTCCTTTGTAGAAAAACGAATGTGGATAGTGCGCTTATAAGAAAACCGACCAGTTTTTTATCACCCCTAACTGCCAACTAACCAGGACTTTATGGCTGCTGTGGCATGATACATGTCACTGTTATTCATTACGCATACCAAGCATAAGTCGCCCGCAGAACACGCCGCAGATTGATCCTGGTACAGCGTCGGTCGAGTATCCTCCCATGACCAGATATAAATACCACTTTAGAGCAACTAGTTAATGTGTGCTACAGCTTCAGTTGTATCATGATATTAATGAGACATGCCAAATTCATTTGTACAGTGTACGCTGCATACCGGAATAGGAAACGGTGATTTAGGCTCCGGTTGCTTACCGCGTTAGGGAGATGAAAGATGATAATATGTACAGTAATAGGGTAAAAGTTACATCGTAATGTCAAAGAACCAATCTCCATTTTGCATCGAATATCTCGCCCCTTAGTAGTAGGAGTATATACCCGTAACTACATCGTTTTTTTGATCTGGGGTTGACGTGGGGACTCTTTGGGGCGTTCAATGCGGCAGTATATTTTGTTGGGAATTGTACAATATATTTTTCGCTTCCGGATCGCTTCCGGATTCGGTGTGCGATATTTTGGTGAGGTCATTTTCGACGGATCTATTTTGGGAAGGAGTTGCTATTTTTGGAAGATGAGGTAAGTTGTTTATTGAAAAGGTTTAGAAAGTGTTGCTAATGATGACTTTGTGAGGGGTCTTTGAAAGGAGTTTGTAAATAGCTATTAAAAGTAATACCTCATCGTTTGCTGACCTTTGCTAAGTTAAGTTATACCTCATGTCAATACATTGGGGGTGTATATAAACTCGAGCGGGTGCTCTGGAGTAGTGAAAATGACAGGAGACTTGTCATCATATACCGAATACATTTTACTTGAAGTGTGTTCTAACTCTCATTGAGAATATAACTTGCAGGTGGGTTTAAATTTGATGATTGGATATTTCTCTAAATTGGGGTGGAGTTATGGGTTCCAAATAGCGGATGGTAACTTTACTTCAAAATAGTTTTCATCTGATATATTTCCCGAATAACAACTATGGAGCATATTCACACAAACCATTATATCTCAACCGATCCTGAAAAATCGAATTTTACAATTCGGTCTATCCTGAACTGATCGAAATGACTATAAAAGAACCCTGATGTAGAGGCCCAGTGGGGATGGAGTAAGAAAGTATTTTAAAAACTTTTCCCTTCCATCGAGTAACAGGGGAGTACCCCGGATATGTTTCAGCCCCCACCAAGTGAGTTAAAGTGATTGTGGAGGGGGTGTGTCTCGTAACGTCTTACACTGTAAAGTGAGTATTTGCTTTAAACTTCATCATAGTATAGATTCGTTTACTTTTGTATCTGTTGTAAGTATAAATGTCTTTGTGTACATCTTTTACTAGTAAACAGTGAGTACCCCCAAAAATGCTTAAGATTCTATGGAATTTTTATTTTTATTTTTTTATTTTGCTTATTCTTAGAGATTAAAATATGTTTTGCTTTGTTTGTAGGTTGAAGATAGGAGAAATTAATTAGAAATAAATATAAATAAATGTTATATACTGGTGTTTGTATTATTAATTGCACTTGATGAATCTGTGGTATAATTACACAATTGGGTAATGGGATTTACTGATCGTAGAATTCACGATGCGCTTCTATGGTCATTGTCAAATGGCTCGTGTCAAACGATTGGAGTCATTGTGAGCTGCGAATCTATACTTGTTTGCGCTAAACGCAAAGTGAAAACCACAAGTCAATCGTAAAAATCAGTAGCAAATTTAGCTTTTTAGGTTGAATTATTATATATATATATATATATATATATATATATATATATATATATATATATATATATGCTATATATATATATATATATATATATATATATATATATATATATATATATATATATATATATATATATATCTATATATATATATATATATATATATATATAGCTAACTGGCCTCCTCATTATAATCAACTGTAAACAATTGCACACCTTCATCAATGTACATAAGCAGTTTCCGGTAGGCGATTTCTAACTGGTACTTGCTAATATTATAGCCAAACCGCTGCAATCAAAGCGATGCGGAAAGCGCGTAACGCAGACCACATGTGTTATAATACCTCTTTCATGTCGCACAAAATGCCCAAAGCATATATGTCTATTTCAGTCACACAAAACTTATCTGACTTCTTGCGTGTTACTGAAGATTGCCTGTCAAAGTTTATAGATTACTTGATCCATGTTTACATGGATAAGAAAATGACGGGAGTATAGCTAAGAAATATTACAGTTACGTCAGTAACAGGATTTCCATATTTCATCATATCACCATCAGATCGCTTTCTTAAATTTCGTTCAATTTCTTATCAAGGAGCTAAAGACTGATACATAACAGCAGCGAACGAATATATTGAATTATGTCACTTGGCCATCAATGTTTAAATCAGAGAAATATGGCCGATTACGAAAAGATTGGTCTTATTCCGTGGCACCATGTACCTAATAAGTGTAAACTCCACTTTGTCCATATCATATGGAATGGCGCTGGGTGATGGAGGGGAGAAACTTTTTACGAATTAATAATTTTTCAGCGAATAGTGCCAAACTTGTTGTGTGTGTGTGTGTGTGTGTGTGTGTGTGTGTGTGTGTGTGTGTGTGTGTGTGTGTGTGTGTGTGTGTGTGTGTGTGTGTGTGTGTGTGTGTGTGTGTGTGTGTGTGTGATGCCTTTTTGCACTGAAAAGTAGTCACTGTGTGGAGAACAACTGATCAACACTCAGTTTGCTTAACGCGACATCGCAAGAAGTTACATTTCAACTTCAAACTCACTGATCAAAAAGACATCCAATGAGGTTTTTTTCCAAATACATAAGGAATTGTAACTGCTGTTTTCGTTAGTATGAAGTTTACGCAATAGGAATAGATGAGAGGTAATTATTAGACTATATATTAATCACAATCAATTACATACTATACGTGATGTAATGTGAACGTAATGATGTTGGCTATACATGGACAGCCCGTCAGTCCCTCTTTAAGCCACTTATATTGATCTAATTAACGACATTGGACATGATGTTGCTTAGCGGAACCGTCTGTCAATCATCGTCTGAGCAAATAGAAATTAAATGATTGGTCTGACATGGCCTCTATTATTAGTGCGAGGTTTTCGGCTTTCTGTTAACTTATAAAAAGATCTACATTTTCCATTATTAAATGCCAAGGCTACAGCAAGAGATCAGGTAAAATTATGATGGCAGCTTTTTCTCGACTTTAGGCCCTGTTGTACAAACGATGACAGATACATCCATGCTGTGATATTGATGAGGACCTTGCTAACCCTGTAGAAGCAGAGAGAGCATAAGCAGACATAGCAGAGGTATCAATTTGCTTATTCCAGGTGTATCTATAACAACGAAGAGTGGTTAAAGCTTGTGAAAGGAGAGCTGTCCACATGCTCTCTCACGTCACCTAAAAAATTACACAACGCTTTTTCTCGAGATCAGTGATGGTCATCATCTGTTCATGTGACGTGGCTATAGTGGCTAGTGGCTAGTGGCTATAGTGGCTATAGTGGCGGCTTATATGTCAATACAGCTTGTTGATACACTGTGGCGCTAGTCGGCGGTCAAACGGATAGCATTTGATGACGGACATTTAATTCCTATACATTGTGAAGCTCATATCTTCATCGCCCACAGTCAGCAGTTCGATTGCATCACAGTTATTGTTTTATTGTTTAACAGATGACATGACAGATCACCAGTAATTAGATACCATCTCCCACATGAAGAAAACATTTACTGCATCAAACATGCTATCGATGAATGTCCAGAAAACATTGTTTCAATGACGTCAGATTAATGATACAACCTGAATAAACAAATAAATAGATTATAAGAACCTCGGCAGCATCATCATCCTGTCTTTTTCATGTCTGTCACGAAAAGCCTGAGATAATTTTATCCTCACATTTCGGCCTTCTTTAACGATCACTACAAACATGTGTCTATTTCTGTAGCAACCATGATCATCTGGGTTGATTATTTCGGCGAACTATTAACTTAGTAGATGGCTGCAAGTGCAATATGTCACCCGTCCAAAGCCAGTAATAATAGTGCAGCCTAGTAGCATTTGTTCGAGCAAAAAAACAATTAATTCATGTAGACTTTTCCAGTGGAAAAGCATAGCTGGTGAATAATTGATTCAGTGTGCAACTAGACAGTTGCTATGGATTGCGTTAAATCAAAACACTACAGACCATCAACAAATGTACATGAAATCTAGGCCAGCAATCCAAGGAATTGATGCACTACGAAAATTACCAAGGGACAAGTTGTTAGATGCTGGGTCTAAGTAGTATGGATCTGGTAAGATAGCTTTATCACTGTGCAACTATAAACGTATGAACGAACGTGCAGCAATATGCGGTCACCACTTTACAATAATCTCTGACCACCTGCGCTTGACAATGCTGGTATACTCGGTACCTTCCTGCTCACTCCATCATCCCGCTAATGATGTAAGAATGTTATCGGAGGTATAGTGTATGGTGCTATATGGATTGGAAATACATGGGCCGTGGATACCAGACGTGGGCTCATTGTAAGCGTTGCGAGTGGGTTGTGATTAAATGGATATCAGGTGTATACCCCCTTGTAATGAGAAGCAGACAACCGCAAGCAGATGACATGTGTATCTAACTAAAGATCCGGACACCTCTTCGTTGTAAACAAACCAATGTCCGAATCTGGCCTCGGTATAATCAATGGCAGCTAATTGCTGCGCCAATTCCGTCGGCCTTACCTGTATGAGGCAAATGAGATGAAAGTGAGAGGCACTATAAGTCGGCCGTGTAGGTAATGAATCGCTGCTACGAATTTCTGTCTGTGTTATATCTTAGATGGATTCTATCGGAATGAAATAATAGCCGACATGTAATCACTGAGAGCACCAACAGACCGTTATCACGATTTATTCAACCCAGTTAAAATGGCGAATGAGACAATAAAAGGCACTGGCAATTGGCATAACGAGCATCTAGAGCACTCGTCGAGTACTTTGATACCGAGTTTCAACAAGGCGCAGCCATCCCTTCAATTGCCCATCAATTTGTATGAGACATTCGTACTGTTAGTATGACTCTCATAAGCAGAGACACAGATTCAACCCCTACTACCCCCCCCCCACTCCAGCAACAGCAGGAAGTAAACAGACTTATCATTATTATTTGTAATGAAGACAGTTGCTCACATTATTCGTCAAGTTGTTTTTCAAAACAGAAAAGGGTAGTTTCCTATAGAGAGGGATCTAGTCAACATCGTCGTTAGAAATGACGCGATTGATGTGCCACAAAAGCTGCAATGCAATCCTCAAAAATCTCGTTGGCTCTTGTAACACGCCGGTGAATCCCATGTGTTAACCCGATGATTACAGCATTTCGAATATTGTAGATGTATTGTAAGCGCTGACATTCATCGACGGGATGCGCTACCTGTTGTAGATGTATTGTAAGCGCTGACATTCATCGACGGGATGCTACCTGTTGTAGATGTTTTGTAAGCGCTGACATCATCAGTGGGATGCGCTACCCTGTTGTAGATGTATTGTAAGCGCTGACATTCATCGACGGGATGCGCTACCTGTTGTAGATGTTTTGTAAGCGCTGACATTCATCAGTGGGATGCGCTACCTGTTGTAGATGTTTTGTAAGCGCTGACATTCATCAGTGGGATGCGCTACCTGTTGTAGATGTTTTGTAAGCGCTGACATTCATCAGTGGGATGCGCTACCTGTTGTAGATGTTTTGTAAGCGCTGACATTCATCAGTGGGATGCGCTACCTGTTGTAGATGTTTTGTAAGCGCTGACATTCATCAGTGGGATGCGCTACCTGTTGTAGATGTTTTGTAAGCGCTGACATTCATCAGTGGGATGCGCTTACCTGTTGTAGATGTTTTGTAAGCGCTGACATTCATCAGTGGGATGCGCTACCTGTTGTAGATGTTTTGTAAGCGCTGACATTCATCAGTGGGATGCGCTACCTGTTGTAGATGTTTTGTAGCGCTGACATTCATCAGTGGGATGCGCTACCTGTTGTAGATGTTTTGTAAGCGCTGACATTCATCAGTGGGATGCGCTACCTGTTGTAGATGTTTTGTTGTGTAAGCGCTGACATTCATCAGTGACATTCATCATGCGATGCGCTACCTGTTGTAGATGTTTTGTAAGCGCTGACATTCATCAGTGGGATGCGCTACCTGTTGTAGATGTTTTGTAAGCGCTGACATTCATCAGTGGGATGCGCTACCTGTTGTAGATGTTTTGTAAGCGCTGACATTCATCAGTGGGATGCGCTACCTGTTGTAGATGTTTTGTAAGCGCTGACATTCATCAGTGGGATGCGCTACCTGTTGTAGATGTTTTGTAAGCGCTGACATTCATCAGTGGGATGCGCTACCTGTTGTAGATGTTTTGTAAGCGCTGACATTCATCAGTGGGATGCGCTACCTGTTGTAGATGTTTTGTAAGCGCTGACATTCATCAGTGGGATGCGCTACCTGTTGTAGATGTTTTGTAAGCGCTGACATTCATCAGTGGGATGCGCTACCTGTTGTAGATGTTTTGTAAGCGCTGACATTCATCAGTGGGATGCGCTACCTGTTGTAGATGTTTTGTAGACATTCATCAGTGGGATGCGCTACCTGTTGTAGATGTTTTTTAAGCGCTGACATTCATCAGTGGGATGCGCTACCTGTTGTAGATGTTTTGTAAGCGCTGATATTCATCATTGGGATCCACTACCTGTTATGTCTAATTGACGCATTGCATGCCAAACAATTAACTCCCAGCTTCAGCGCATCCGAGTGTGGTTTCATTCTGCAAACATGCACTATACAAATGCCTTGTACGTGTACGTATATGTATGTAGTGCACAAAGCAGTAACTGCATGATATATCTGACGTTAATTATGCATTAATTATGTGGTCATTAGATGGAAGTCGACTAGACATTTATACGACTTATCAGCAGTAACCCATGTCAGGTCATCCATTTCAACAGACTTATTACTTACCCCCCCACCCCCCGCCTCTGTGACGAACCATCGAACCACACTCCGTTGCATCATTGAGTTGCAGTCCATAGCGTTAACGACCATGACACAATATTAGGCTATGGTAGGAGGAATGAGGGGTTTGATAAGAAGACAGGGAGGGATAGGGAACAGCAGTTTTATCCTAACAGTTTAACCGTCTGCTAACAGAAATGTCTGCGTCTACCTTAACATACACAGTGGCTCTATTAAATAGAACACGATTTCGACCAGGTCTTTTCCAGCATGGTAGCCAACCCAATACAATATTCTTGTCAATATGACGACTCGTCAGCCGAGGATTCTGCCGTCACGTCGATGAAACCGATGGGACCTAAGGTGTTGCAATATTAGTGAAAGTTCCAACGCTGGCACGCATGGGGTGTGATTATTTACTAGCTGTTTTATGAAGACCCAAAGAACGCATTAATATCCTATCACCTTATTGCCTATGACATACAGCCAGGCACGTGTGAGACGCCATAGCACAAGATGACGCATTTAACCTTCCATCTCAACCTCATTGATAGCAAGAATCATCAATCAAGTTTTGTCTAAATAACGTTGGAGCTAAATAACAATGAATTAAGAAATCAAGGCAAGACAATGTGTGGTACAATGTGAACAAACGTGGGAAGGATTTACTAGAACACCTTGCATCCTACTGTTGACTCACATCTTGATTCGATTTTGTCAAATAGGCTTTTTGATATAGAACTGCTGTAGCGAGTATCGCACATACATGCTCTAATGTTTATGACGACCAGTTGGTAAGGCTTCTTTAGAACAACTAACAACACATAGAGGCAGATATGGAACAGTTTTTGGAAAATGTGCTTGAAGCGAGCCTGCTTCTACTTCTCACGATGTGTATAACCTCGATCCTTCTAGTAAACATTGTTAAGCTTGTGTCATGCGGGTCTGTACACACATGCAATGATAACGTTTTCGTTGTCAAGTAGTAGCCCGACGGAACCCGATATTACTCCTCGTGAGAGCGGCGGTGGTTCCTTTTTCTTCATCTGGTCATTACAGCGATGGTCATATTCATTACTCAAACACCCACCACTGAAACAAAATTTGCTCCAGAATAGTCAAACAAAATCTCACAAGCATCTACGGTGGGCCATCTGTTTACTATGGAATTAGTTTAGATGATCTGAGCTATTCATTTGAGGCTTAACCCATCGATCCCATCACAACAGCCGTTGTTGTTATGTAGGATGTATACTGCTATCACCACCGATTCATATCATTCCCCAGGTGATGGCCATCGCAATTCGTTTAATCAGCCGCAACCCAATAAAGAGTCAACGATGATTACAAGCGACTAGTTTTCTTTACAAACGAGTTATAGCGTGCGTAAAGTCCACCGTGAATGGTTTGCAAGGAATAATCGTGACCACCTCGGTATACCAGTGTGATCAAATCCCTTGCTAACATTGAGGGTTCACGTAACTTATCATCGCATCCGCCTTTTAGATAGGCAACAAGTGAGACGTTCATTCGTGTACCGACAAAGGACAAACCTTTTGTTATTACCCCACAATTAACTCCCCATTGTATTGTCTATTAGATGAATGTCAGAAAAATACCTTATAAAGACATACTTGTCCGTATATGCCCGGGGCTAGACACTGGGATATGCTTCACGAAGAATGTTGCATCTCATTCGACACGATCCTCTCCGCACACCCAACATGAAAATACTAACATTAACCTCTTACCATTTCGTGAATGAATCCTAATCGTGTAGCCGTCTGCAAGCAATCTTCAGTGGGGATATAGGCTTCATCCAGACAACCGTGTCCCGAATGTCCCGGCAGCACTTTCTTCGGCTAGTAAGTGTATCTATTCTGTCTGGATCACTGATGGAAGTGAGGCTGATCAGATGGCTGCTTGCATATTACAAGCGACATTTCTTTACATATCTGTTAACGGCCTGCGTTCACCGTGAATGGTTTGCCGGAACATCGTGTTCATGTATCCGTGTTCGATTATCCCCTGCAACATTGATGACAACTCAGCTCAAGGACAAACGCAGCCTTTTAGATAGCCCATGATTCGTCCCTGTGTAATAACAAAGGACATATTTGACTCTGTTCAAAGGATATATTGTATTCCTTACTAATGCACGCAATACCTTTCAAGACTCTGTTCACAGGACGTATTCGTCCCTGCTAATGCACGCAGTATTTGACTCTGGTTCACAGGACGTATTCGTCCCTGCTAATGAAAATACTAATTTGACTCTCTTACCATTTCGTGATTCGAATCCTAATGTGTAGCCGTATGCAAGCAATCTTCACCGGGGGATTATCCCTGCTAATGCACGCAGTATTTGACTCTGTTCAGCAGCACGTATTCATCGCTAATGCTGCAGTATCTGCCTGTTATCTATTCTCCCTGAATCACTGATGGAAGTGAGTCCCTGCTAATGCATCAGATGGTCTGACTTATTGTCCCTGCTAATGCACACATGTCCGCTGTATTCGTGTTAATGCACACAGTATCTGTTAACGGGACTGTATTCGTCCATTATAATGCACACAGTATCTGCCTCTGTTGTATTTCATGTATGCACCGTTTCGTCTATCACATGTTGTATTCGACAACTCAGCACAAGTACTGCCGCAGTTGGTAGCCAATGATTCGTCCCTGCTAATGCACACAGTATTTGACTCTGTTCACAGGACGTATTCGTCCTTACTAATGCACGCAGTATTTGACTCTGTTCACAGGACGTATTCGATGGTAAATTATTAAAACAATGCAGCAAACATGAGCACCCAAACACGTCTTTGTTGTTGTCGTATCTATTTAGCATCATTTACTGAGACTCATATGATTTCAATATTCAAGTGAGGTTGAATCAATGGCATTTGTAAGGCATAAACCTCTTTGATCAGTCCAAAGCTAATATGGTTGCCCAGTATTTGTATTTGCGTGGCATTTTGACGAATCATTCGGAAAACAAGTCACTGCAGTCACGGTTATCTTGTTTCGTGATAGCATTCCGTTCAATGCTTTCATCACACACGACTTGGAAAGATGCGCTAACTAATCAGTCGATCGTTATCACACAAACCTAATCTGAATATTCATGATATGTTGTGAAAATGTATATGTCAGATCCGCGAAGCTCATACGGATTATGGATAAGAATGACGTTGGGTTTATAAATAGTACAGCAGTAGGATATGAGATACCTTCATATCGAGAAACACTGATCATACAGTAATAACTGTACGCCCCAGGCAATTGCTGTCGCAGATTAATGGAAATATTGGGAGCAGCCATCTAACATTCCATACGTTCTCTAAAGCAAACACGAAACATTAGAACCGACTTCAATGTATTATAGCAATACTGATAGCTAGTTGTTCTGCCATTTAATGTCTACTCTTAGGTAAATGACCCAATTATATCTGCATTTGCTTTCATGTATGAATAATTCCTTAAGTTTATTGTTATTTGACACCGACATAGTTCCACGGCTGATAGCTATTCAGTCTCTGTGATGTCAGCTGCAACCGATAGCAAGCATCAGTTGCTGTTCGCCAGCTGATACTTACACAGCCGGGAACAATAAAGTGCCACGGAAGAACGCAATATCAGTACCGAAAAGTAGGCCATGTAATCAATGATTTACTTCGCAAATTCGACGCTGCTGAGAAATGCTTGATGCTATAGCATCACACAATGAACAGTACGAATCCTAAACGCTGAGCAACTGCCTTGTAATCTCAACTGCCTCAGCGCATCCGTGAGGCGGGAGCTACTCAGAATAGAACAAATGGTGGTTTGTCAGAATGGAAAGAATCACACAAATGGAATCGGTTTGTTAAGGAAATAAGTTTGTGTTTTAAACGAAAGCTGTATCATTATTTTCCTACGCACTGTAGTAGAAAAATGCTGGTCATACGACACATCACCGGATGGCATTTGATTCTCCTAGCGCTCCACGCCGTGCGCACGCATTCGCAATGATCTAGAGCAACAAGAATTTTCCCGAAGGTGAACACATTGGGTGTAATGGGAGCCTGACGTTAAATCTGATCAGTTTTAAGTTTCCACTAAATTCGAGATCTAATGAGCCAGTCATGATATGGATATCTAAAAGCAGCAGCAATATTATTCCTAAACTCGCACCTCTAGTGTATCGCTGTCATACGTTTCAAAATTTGAAACATATGATAACAGCAAAGCCACGAGTCTTTGAAAGAAGATGTTCATGAATATAAACGACAAACTCAATAACTCAATATGGTTAAATTATCAGAAAGATGATCTGCCTGTTTTATCAGTTGATAAGTACTTTGGCAGCCGCCCTTACGATGCTTTTATTTAATTATCACTTCAGTAGAAATGTGGAAAATACATAATTGATCAACTCCAGAATAATTATCAACAATTTGATTACATCACTCTAGTGTGTAAGCTTATGTGTATCAACGCAGATGACTCTCAGCTTCCATCTTCTTGTGATCAGCATGTAGCGATGAAGGTAAGATGAGAGGTTTACATCAACAGTTTGCCTCATTTTGCTATGATTGTTGCCTTTACAGGCCGGTGTAAGTATAAGCGTTAAAAAGATCTTGTCTTTCCCTTAAAACATTGATGTGATTGATGTTGTGTTTATGACTTACACTTGCAACAGTGCGCTTGCTCAAATTCTTAGAAGTCTTACAAGTACTTGGTTTACTGAGACAATTCACACAACATAGCGTAGTGTGAAAATTAGCCTCCGTCTGGCGAACGCTGGGGCGTAATGGATGTCGCAATCATTCACTACACCTGGTTATTTATAAATTCAACTACAGCCCGTGTACTTAAAGAATGCATCGAACTCGGTTATTACTTCTGGGAGTGTAAACCCCTTTGCGGGATACACTCATAATCTGACCTTCTTTTATGAGTCATTGAGTGCTTTGACAATATGAAGGACCTCTGTTATAATGTGTAAGACAAAGCCACCAATAAAGTCCATTTACAGGCCGTTACTGACCATCGTTACTATGAATAAAGCTAATTGTAATAACATGCCATTGGATAATAGGAACAGTCCACAGAAGTGGACATCCTAACGTTACCAAACCAATCAACATATTACGTGCCAATACTCCTTCACATTGGTTAAGCCCCAGCGTAGAGCTGCAATATATAACTATCAGTCTGTAAATAATGTTCACCAGAACGGCGTCCATACATTTTCCAGTGTGGTTAAATCACGCACTGATGCTGAGTGTTCTCTCCTGCCACTCACCACTGGATAGATGAAATGCTACTATGCAGTTCTAGCGCTCCTGATAGAATTGCATAAATATCGTTTTTCTCTGACAGCTAAACAGTTTCTTTTCTTGATGTTGCCTCGATCTAAAACTCACACCTGTATGCACCGATGTTTAGGAAATCACCCCAGTTAATATATGTCGATGCTCAAGGCTACAAGAGGTGAAACAGTAAAATTATACTGACAGCTCTTCCTCATATATAGATACCATAATGTAAACCATATGTCATGGTTCCTGAAACAAAGACAGAAGTGCACAGATGTTTTATGGTTTCTTTTGTAAACTATCAGGCCAAAAGAGGAACACTACAGATTATGTTCGGCAACAAGGGTAGTTTTCTGTCACTCACATGTTACATATATATACCTGTTGTTATTTACCTCCAGCCAATCGCCCCTGTCGTGGATACGTTTGTTGATAACGCTTTTTTTTAATGCAGACAGATCATTGCAAGCATCTCACGGACATAGTTTCATTCCAGATGTAATGTGCTTTAGATTCTAGTTAAGATTTGTTATCATGGTTATTGTCCCTCAACAATGGCGTTAATTGTATGCCTGCTAGATGGGGTTCATTAGCTGTCATACGGTAATATTTAGGGATTACTCAGAACACGAGAGCAATAAACAATTCGGAGAAAAGCTTTATTGTTGCTATTGCTATTGCTAATAAGTTGTACTATATTGATGCTGCTTAGGGCATTTAGCACCACATAACTTTTGTGTTCATGCAAGGTTCAACAGAAGATTAAGTACAACCACATTCCGACCGCACTCCATCTTCCGGGTATGTTGCGGCAACAGGTGTGACATAATCTAAGCTATCGTTTAGAAATATGTAGGGGTTGACACCATGGCAGGGTATAGAGGACAATCGCACATTTATCTAGAACCGTCTGGTGATAGAAATGTCACCAAGCTCACTTATTGTCTGTCGGGAGGTGAACTCATCTCATCTATCTAAACATACACAGTGTCATAGATAAGCGGCTGACTGTTTCTTTCAGATGATTGTAGCCGATTTGACGATTCGTTAGTAGATGACTATACAGTCATATCAATGGTAGCACGTATAGATTATTGTATCCAATGCAAATATCGCTAACCTTATTTCCTAAGTGAGACCACTCTACTGCATAAAAAGATCACCTGTATGATTGACCATTAACAGATCATACGGATAATAAAGTCACGAAAAGGTTGTTCGCGGAAATTTTACTGTAACTTCTACATATCAGAGTCGAACCGATAATGTATCAAGTGCTAAATGATATTTTGTTGATAATTAAGTATTTTCATCAACGGATTATATCACATCATAATCATATCGCTATCTAAAATGTAGATACATTTTACCAAAGAGCTTTGAGCAAAGATATAATTTTTTTGATAAAATTACCACACCACTTAATAAAGTCAATAACTGAGGAAAATTGAATGCATGTTGGCTGCTGTAGTTATTCCTTTGGGCAAATGGCGAAATGGCCTGTATCTTGTTTCAGGGTTTCTTCACACATTGTGGAGTTTCTGTGTACTTCTCGTCATTAGATGCCAATGATACAGAGAGTAAGGAAGTACAATTACATTGCAGCTTTTTGTCAAATGTAGAGATAGCTGTATAAACCATTGCTGAACCACTAAAGTGAATCGTTTCAATACATGCTCCAAATCCTTATCCAAACTAGGTCATTTGGTTATAATTGTAAACTTCAGCAACCCATAGGCGCAGATACTGATTTGTTTGGGACAACTTTGCTGAATGTGGAATATATTCCGCAGTGGTAAGCGAGAAAATAAGCTCTTTAGTGGTACAACGGCACCACAAAATGTATACCTAGCCGATCACATTCCGAATCATATCGACATTTAAATATCACCATTAGCGTTATCATCGTTAATGAGGCATAACCCGTGATTTACATGACAACTCCTGCTCTCATGTATTATAGCAAT
The DNA here is from genome assembly GCA_034190875.2 of Urechis unicinctus. Taxonomy (NCBI): domain Eukaryota; kingdom Metazoa; phylum Annelida; class Polychaeta; order Xenopneusta; family Urechidae; genus Urechis; species Urechis unicinctus. The sequence continues at coordinate 75,547,452 of CM067344.1, read as the reverse complement.
ACATTGCTGTTTTGTTTCATTGTGTTGCATGGCGCTAGCTGACAGAGAAAAATGATAGTCCTCATCTACTGATAAAACTATAGTTCCGATCGCGCATACGGAAAATATTCTAACTCTATGCGAATGTTGGCGATAGGAGTTCAAACGTGTTACATACAGTATCATGTGTGCCACTAGCTAGCCGATGGAAAAAAAACGCCATTGAAACTGATCCACAATTTGCCCTTGTTCGACAAGTTTGACTTCCATATCTAGATATACCTTTAGCATGATTACTACAGATGTGTGTGCTGAAGCCAGGTAGTAACTGGACTCGATGGTAGAATCTGGCATAGGGCATTAAATTATTTTGATTTCTACCACTGAAATGCTAATCTAATAATATTTTGTTAGCTTTTAATCACAATTGAGGTCAGCGTCCATGATTGATCAACAATTAATACAAAATGCAGCCACAGTGGTTGCATCTAACATGATGTACAAATATGCGAATAATACATTCTTTCACTGATGTGAACTTCATGACAATAAAATGATATAAAAACTTGCATGGAAGTGTGCGATATTTTATACGGAAAATCAACGACTTAATCCTGTCGCAACTGCCGTCATATACCACTCATGCATCAGTGTAACTCTTTTATTATATTGTCGACAGAGATTATATCAAATCTTGTCCTTATCACTTATATGAAAAACAGGCTTGAACGAAATGCAGCTGAATGTCTTGGATTTAATCTTAACCTTGCGGCCTTCTGCAAGGATTCTGCAGTACCCTGTTTAGTGTCAGCTGCAGCGGCATCTAACGGTTTGTTTATATAAGATGATAAAACTGAGGCTTATTAGATGGCTGCTTGTGAAATATACCAGTGGTTCCTTATAGCTGCTAACAGAGCTCTTGCATCACATGATTTTGAACACTACAATCTCTGTTTGTGTAAATGGCTCACAATGTTCCTAGACCGCGCGCTTCCGAGAAAAGTGTAGATGGAAATGACGAATTCATTGCTAAAGTGGATATATCATTTTCCATGGATAGCGGAGATGAAACATTAGACAAACGTCAACTGAATTAAGATGTGATAATAAGGTGCAGGCTGCTGAGACAATGTTGCTTAGTTGTGGATATATTGCTCATAATGAGTTAGCATCGTCATGTTTCCGCCATTCGGTCTGTATAACCTTATCTATCAGCAACCACCACGCATATGACATACACGTTTTAATGACCAGAACTCTGCTATCATATGTCACTGACTAAATTGTCGTCTTTTATATATTTACAACATCATCCAATATTTGCCACCCTGTTATTCTTATTGACGGCATCTTTTGGTGTACTGCTGTTTAAGAAAGGATAGAGAGTGTAGCAGCTTCATGCTAACAAAGAACAGTTACGTCATTTAAACACCACAGGCGATCAATTACCAGTGGCCGCTACACCAGCACAAACATCATTAGCATATCACGTATTGATCTATTACAATAGACATAACATCTACAAAGCAGCTAACTCATCATATAAATACGCGCGTATAAATACAAAAGATAAAAGCTATTGTAAGCAGGTGTAAAATTCGTGATTGGACAAATCAGTCATAAGATGAAATGCATGAATTCTATATTTAGTATTTTTGTACCAAGGGTTTTGACCGCTGAGCGAGAAAGTAAGGAGAGAGAAAACTAAGGCTGTGATTATTTTGAAATGTATTCAAACCATTGGAGAAAAAAAAAGTTCGAGACGAAACGCCAAACCTATATTACATACTTGGCTCCATTGAATCAATGTGAGTAATGCTTCAGTACGGGTATAGGCTTTTAACCCTTGAATGATATTAGTTTTGTGAATTACAATAGTATGAAAATTCAGATATTGCCATGGACATAGCTAGCAGTTTAGATAACGAATACACTGAATCTATTTTGAGGGCGCAAACCATAGGAGCCAACATTATGGAGCCAATTTCCATTTCATGTCAGAATATGACGACTCTTTGTTGCGATACAGGCTCGCAATAAAGAGGGAATATATCAATCTCTTGATGAATCTAGATTTGACAGAATCCTCATCTCAAGCGTTTTGGACATACTCCACGTAACTTTGATACCTTTATATAAACATCATTCGTTTATACTAGATTCATCAGAAGCAATCGGGTGATTCAAGGCTCGCGACAGATTATAAGAATATAGATAATAGACATCATCAGAGAGAGCATAATACCTGAGAAGCTTCTGTGAAAATATTATTCAATGTAGTTTTTATTCTGTAACATGTGTCATACCATGGTTGTTTCTTCAATGGTTAGTATTAGGCAGCCCTGCAATCATTACAGAAATAGCTCACTAATGAGATGACTTGTGTGTGTGGCCTTGGTACTACAATATCTGAAATATAGATAATCTCCAAGGTACCTCTGAACAGTAGTACTAATATTCTACCACTTCAGCTTAATAAAGTCATGTCTGATATTGTGTTCTGAAGCATGTTTTCTGTTCTAAGACGATAATGCTTGCCACATAAGTATTTGTGATAGCTTCCAATAACAACACCATGCCTTGCCTTAAGTAGTCCAGGCGACGTGATGATTGTCAAATAGACCAAGTCAAACAAGGATATCACATAAGGGCACGTGATGATTGTCAAATAGACCAAGTCAAACAAGGATATCACATAAGGGCATACCCACATGAATCGGCACAAAACACATCCTGCTGGATGCACTTTATTGGGGAAATAAAATGACACATTCTGCTCTGGTTAAATGGTCATATCCTACCTACAATTACCACGATTAAGAACGAGTTGATACGTGCAAACACAGCATAAATTAAAATGTTTAAAATAGTTACTTCAGACGAATACCACTTAATGATTATCTTCAGCTCCCATAGTTGTTCGGCTGTTGCAAACTTCGTCAAAGCTAATTCTATAAGGTGCGGTTTTGTCACCTTCTATGAGGTTCAACAAAACATTATTTGCTACACACTACTATACTCAATGAAGTGCTTGTGCTACTGTACATCTGTGTTGCAGTCTCTAAGACACATTCTTAAATGCTTCGTTGCATGTTGTTTTGAACTGTGTGATTTCTTCCTCTGTATCAAATTGACTCACATTCCCATAGAGTGACGGAAATACAAGGACACTTTGGTTAATGGAGGCCATTTGAGAGCGTATTAGTTTGGCAGAGGCTCCACTAAGGTTGAACTCAGTAGTTGGAGGATACCACACGATTCTCGATTCAGAAACGGTCTTTGGTACCATCGGATGAGTTAGAAATGTGCTCTCTCTGTACTGTCCACTAAAAGCATGATCGAAAGTCTCCAGATGCAAGTGGTGAAGAATTAGGCAAGAGGTTTTGCGTTGCTTTGGACAGATGAATCTCGGCAGGACAACAACACGATTCAGAATATGTCCCAAAGCTAGTGCATTGATAAGTGCCGCCTTCTCGTGGCTCCATGTGGACATGTGGTTCCCAAACCATAAGGGGTTGGAATAGGTTAGATACTTCCTAGATACATCCGTGTAATAGCGATCAGCTCCATCAATGAACCAGTGATGCAGCTCTCTAGCACGGTGGACCTTGGCCGCGATGGTCTTGATCCAGTTATTATGGACAACAAGACACTCTTGACATGGGTTGTCACCGGCAAAATATCGTCTTCCTTCTTCATAGTACATCTTACCACATTGATATTTATTGCCTGGAAGTTGTCGCACAACGATACCAGAATTTTTATCGGCTCTTATTGCCTCATTAAGGGCTCTTTGGTCATCTTTTTGTGTTGTTCGAGCGATCGTATCCATGCGAGTATATATAGCCATTGACCGGGGAGTGTTTCTTATGAACAGAAATCCAGCGTTGTAAGTACCACAGTCCCAGAGGGGGGCCAAATCGCACGTGTTGTTACAAATCGAGGCAATATCTGGCCGAGGATCAGCAAACATCATGTCAGCATCCGTATGCAGCACATTATATCCAAGGTGTAATGCATCCAAAATCATAAAGGTTCGCACATTCATTTTCCATTTGAACTCGGCGGTTCCATAGCGTGATGCAGCGTTCGCTTTAGTATCATTCATAAAATGAAAACATGGCAGAGATTTTTTGTCGAGGGCAATGCAGACATTTTTACTGGTAGTAACTATCAAAAAGTTGGAAATGTTGTACGGCTGTAGTGATGTAACATGGAAGTTCAAAGTCATGTTGATTGCTGCATAATCAGTAAAGATTAGTATGATTGTGTTGTTGAGAACCTGCCTGCCAATCGCTGCATTGTAAGGAAACAATGACTCAGCAAGTGCATATTTTGTCGTGCGGTTGAGGTTGGTAGTGTAGTAGCCATCAATGCGTTTGGGAAGCGATTCCAGATTGGAGGACTCATTTTCGGCTTTCCCGTCTCTTGCGTAGCCAATGGCTGTTATGCGGTGAACGTTATCCAGCATTTTGATGACCATAAGCAGCAGAGAAAAAATGAGAAGAGCCCTTGGCACCACATAGCAGCATGTTGTTTGTATTCCACGACTACGCCAGCCTTAAAACATCAACAAAATAGCTTAATCACTGATAGTTATATATTTATTATGATAAACCTTCCTGTAACAACATACATAAATCATAAGTCCGGGAAATATTTGTGATTCCAGGTGTAATATGCACAATCAGATATATTTATTACTGTCTAATGCTGTTGTTTGTAATGAGGATCTGTATTAACAACCAGAAAGGTGCCGGCCATAAAATGGATTGAGGCGACAAAATGTTGGCACCAATTAAGAAACGCAGAATCGCTGGCCATGCTCTCATTAGCACATCAAAGAGGATAATGACATGCTCTTTTGTAGCTCCAAGCCTCTTGATCTATTTGTGACAGGTTGAGTGGCAGGGGTGGTGCAAACCGCCGACGTCGACCCAACGTTAACAAAAATCATAAATTGTATGCAAACTGAAGATGTTGACAATTCCATGTAAAACCAAAAATTTTCAATTTCATAAATGGTGACGAAATTAACACATCCAGCGAGTGTGGGGAAATATTGTCAATAACAGCAACACCGCCTTCATGGTATTTCTACGATAAATACTCAACTCATAAAAGCATAAAGCAGCCTTCACAGAAAAGTGGTATTTTGCAGATGCGTGATCAACAATATAGTTCCTTGGGGCAAACAGCTAATAAACAATTCAGTGACTCAAAAGCCAAAGTACGAACCGTGTGAAAGGCTACTGCCAGTCTGAATGTTGTGATCAAAAACGGTAACAGCACGTGGCGAATTTCAGAATTTGAGAGGAGCTATCATTCGTTTTCTTCGCCATGCTATTAACTCCTTTAACATGATTCTATATATTTGGTTCCAAGAAACGGATAGGTTATATCGCAGTTAAGCCATTTAGTGACAGTTTGATCAGATGCCACACAACAGGTATTTCAGTCAGCCAAACGTCAAGGCAAAATAAATACAATTCAATACTTATACTGAATGGATCATTCATTGCGTCGTATAAAGTAATCATCAATGTTTACCTAATTCATTGCATGGATAACACCACAACGTGTTTTGGTAGTTCAGGCATTACACTGTTTTACGCCATGAAAATATTCCGCCATTAACATTATATATTTTTTCAAACGATACATCCATAGGAACCAAAAGTATTATCGTAAACGTCTAGATTGTTCTTTGTGACATAAAATATTGTTACCTCGCAACACCATTTTTGGCCAGTTTCCTCTTCCTTTTCCTCCTTTGGATATGACCTTTCTTTACAAACTGTTTGGCGCTTGGCAGCAAGGACGCTAGTTTACCAGACCTGTATCCCCCAGAGCGTGCGGCAAATACACAGGTGTGCGTCTGAAGGCCTTCGCGACCGGGATGTCACCACAGTGGCTTAAAGGAGACACTCACTTGGAGGGGTCACACGCCGACAAATGCAACTGGCAGGCAAGCACCAGAGAACTGCAGTGAATAATGATTAAAGGTTTCTGACTGCTAATTCAATGTATACAGTATATACCATATTAGGCGTCCAACTATCCTCGTGGGACGTGATTAGTCGATCGATATAGTGTATGTAGGTCATTGCTAGTAATAGACAAATTATATTTTTGCTTTATCATTCCTTTTATTAACTACTATTTGCAGTGAACTATTTATTTTAGCAGCGCGGACCCTTGTTATTAATGGCTAAACAAATGTGGCTAGCTGGACCCCTTGTTATTCATAACTTGAAACAGATTAGATTAGAGCCATGAACGTGTCAGATGGCAATCAAGCTAAAAAGTCAATAAAGTTCTCGTTCTGTTCAATAACTGATCGTGATGATTTGCAAGTTTCATCCATACATTTCAAATAGAAGTGGATGAAGTGCTCTTGTATGGCTGTTTTGTTATTTGTTTTAACCACCATATTGTCGCGCATGTGTTGCATAGGGGAAGTCCACTCTATCCATTCTACACACAGCTCCACCTCCTCTATCCCCAGTGTAGAAACATATATAGTCATCTACGGAGTGGCACGACGCTGTATACAGCATCCACTTGTATCTGGTGGTATTTGACTCGGCTTGTATCCAAAGAAGTCTTGTATGCATGCTTTATTTGTTTGTTAATTATGACATAATATTGGGAAAACATTACCAAAACGACAGCGTCCTAGGTGTTTGTTTCCTTGTCTGGATCCCATGTTACGCTTGGTCTCCTTTGTGACTTCAACTCACAATTCCCGGCAAAACAAAGTTGTCTTATATTGCGTGTTGTAAGCATAGCCGTTAAGATTGCCTCACAGGGGATACCCAATGTCAATGGGAGTCCTATTGAGAGTCAGGCCGTATGTTTTGAATGCACAAATTGTAACAGTTAGCAATAATAATGAAACCCTTTTTTGCTGTTTGAAGAGAAATATATTGACTTCTGTGCATTATATCTAGCTATATAAACGTGACAGGTTTAACATTAAGGTGTGTGATGTGACCTCGGGGTGGTGGATGAAACATATAAAAACATGAATGGTACTGGAACTCTCCACTCTGAATGATTAGGATAGCGTTAACTCTGTGCATATATCCTTCCGTCTGATTGTTGATCATGTAGTCATTTGATTCCAACCACATTCGAGTATCGGTCCGGAGTAAGCCAACCTGACTGGTGGCGTTTATTGTGTGACATTGTTTGAGGTTTTGCATTGCTTCTTATAGAAAGACCTCTTCCATTTTTCTTTCCAGACCGTTCATCATTAATATGTATCTTTAAGGCTTCTTGTGTCTCATCTGCTGACCAGTTAGTGATTTATATTGTACGTCATGTCTGAATGCTCCAACAAAATGCCTGATAGTAGACATCTTAATATAAACAACTCGTTCATTATCTATCGATCGAAATGTAGAACAATATGAAAGCACCTCTCAAACTTTTCTATGATTAATATTGTCGCCCCAAAGCTAATCAATATTAGCGATGATGTGTAGTTTATGGTAAAAGCATGCACTGATGCTGGGTGTTATTTATTGTCACTCAATAGCATCACAGGATACGCTTGTTAACACTGTGCAGTGTGTGCAGTTGCTGACAGAATCTTGTAAACATCGGTTGTATTCTGATAGCTTAACAGATGTTCAACGTAGTTTAACAGTTATTATTGATGTGGTCTACGTAACTTACACCTGTATACACACGGTTATTGCAAATCACGTCCAATTAATGATGTTGGTGCGCAAGGCAATGACAGGTGATGCAGTTAATGATACAGACAGCTCCTCCTCACATATAGACACTATTATACAAACCATATGTCATAACTCATATTGCGAAGACCAAACAGATGTGCCTGGGTGACTAATGGCTACTTATCCAAACTCTCAGCCCTAAGAAGATAGCGTACCTCCAGTCATTCATCATTGTTGTTTGTGGCTGCCAGGTTTATATGATAGACATGAGTTGTGTTTCATTCTTACTCTATTTCATGTGAGATAACTGTGAATACTTTGCTATTTTCGTCCATGATCCTCAAACAAGGACGGTTCATCACCAATCATCTTAAATCGATTATCATTCCTTAAGTGATACCACATAGTCATCTCACGTGTCACATCATGCAAGAAACTGAGTTGTACAAAAGGTAAATGCGAGTTCGAGAGAGGTTAAGGTATATCAAAGCATCCACTCAATCATTGTCTTCTATGCATGGCACAAAATTAGAGGATGAATCCCGTGCTGAAGTATATTCCGTGTTGATAGTCGCAAACAACGCTGATGTCAAGCCAGTTGATGGATTGACCAAGCGAGAGAAGTAGCATTCACCTATCATACCGTGCCGAATGGCATGGTGAAAGTGGAGACCTCCCTTACAGGAGGACGTAGTTTGCATTTATACATAAACCGACAACACACCATACTTTTAAGGTGAGTTTAGACGATATATCGTGGCACGCTACCGGCTTAACGACGTACAACATAACCTTATGACCCATTACGGTACTGGATGCCAAACATTGCTAGCAGCAAAATGGTTGACCCCCAGAGTAGCCTAAGGATTTGTCACCAAGGGGCACTTACAACACTCATTACGTTTACTTCTCTTTGAGTCAAAGCGCTGTGCCCTGAAATAATGAGTAGTAAGCTCGGAATGTACGGTAACAGGAGGTTGTTCGGCTTCTTTAAAATAGTATGTCATTGCTGGGGCTGGTAGGTTTATGAAGATTCGTGCTCATATCCACTTGCATTCAAATTCTCTTATCAAACTAACAACAAGCTTAATATAGAACAGGTAGAGATAATTGAATCTGCTATCGTATTGTATTACCATCATTAAGAAGTTCCAATCAGCATGGATTGATGTCAGGGGTGGTTGAACAAGGCCATGTGCAGGGGCATCAGCGAAAATCTGTTAGAGAGCATGGCTAGCTGTACTGGGTAATATGCTTCTCAAGGAGACGTACTTTGCAAGCGCCTTAATACACTATTGGTGCTTAAGGATCGTTTTAGTTCACTCAATCACCTCTCGTCTTTATTATTGCACTTGCATAGAATTCAAAAGCTATGAAGGAGCCAATTGTGGGACGTAGTAGATACATCGAGGTGTCAGGAGATCATCTGCATGCATAAATCAAATCGGCTAAGTATCATTACATTTAGGCGGCGGGTTGTACCGTCGGCATTGTTGGAGGATAATCGTTGCGTTGCATTAGTGAATATTGCTTGTGCTAATGGTTGCGCCGTGTTCTTATCGCTAAGCTCTGCTTGCACACATATCTCAGTTTACAGCAGCACCTCCGCACCAGTAACCAGGCAGCAGGAGGTTCGGTTATTGAATCACATGTCAATTACATTGCCAAGTTATGAGTTGAGATTAAGCCTCGATTGCTCCGGCTCCGCGAGTATTTGATACCTTCTCATTCCTTTTGATGTAACCTCGCAATGATTAAACGTGTCTCATGACTTTAAATCATTAGATATTGCCAATTTCATTTTCATTGACGACAATACGGGATATGTATTGCTGACCGAATGGGGAAAAGCAAACTATATGTCCATCACTGCTGAAGTACGCGTTATTGCACAGATAAAATGATAGAAAGCCATTATATTTTGCTTCTTTGTTCGGTAGATTGAATGCATGTCCATCTGCAAAGGGAGAGCATGGCATATAGCTCGTCCGACATGACAATGCAAGGGTTGTAGCATGTCGCTTTTGACAAGGATTTAAATCATCTTGTTACATGTAGTAGTTATACAAAGTAAAAAACTAACATTTTATGTCAGTAGTGTTCCGCACGGTTCATCAAACCTCGGCAAGACAAAGTAATCTGAACCATATGGAACAACAACTTTAATGGGTGACTACTGTTAATATTTCCTCTGACACAGATCACACTGTGCCATATTATGTCACGGCGTGTAAACCGCACGTCCCTCTCCTCCAGTGTTATCAGTTCACACCGTAATGATACATGGCACCATCTTCTTGCCTCATGACCTCCTGATGACCTGTAGCGGTAATCGCTAGGCCAGAGGTACACCAGGCAAGTTGCTTAATATCAGCGAAAGACGTTTATATTCGTTTAATTGCCGTTTGGCATCTCGCGCGGACATCTTGTGTGATTTTTGTCATTTTCAAATAGTGAAGAACGACTGAAGCCATAACAAATGTTCGTGTGATGTGACGTATTTGATTGAAATCCCTGAAACTCTCTACTACCTTACCTAGACTGACTTAAATCTTGAAGTATATGACATTATCCGACCACTGTGTCCAGTTAACATGACCCATATTACGTTTAAACCGACTACGTTTTAATAGTATAAAAGGACACCGCCCATCCTCACTCGGGGAGCATTTCGTTTTAGACGTGACATGACTTACGTAAGTCGAGAGTGTGTCATCGAGGGGTGGCAGATACAATTTTTAGGCTTCGAGATTATCAGAAAGGATTGGACTCAATTAAATTGTACGCCTCTCCGATAATTGATTTGTTAGTATTACTTAAATATGCCGGAATTAAAATGGTGTCGCTCAACTCGCTGAATAACAAAGTTGTATAAAATTCAAAAAAAGTGGCCATGAATTTTATAAAATATTTCATATTCAAATTCCGCCGACATATTTACGCCATTTTGCATTCGCCATTAATGGACATACTCTGTTGGCAATGTGAGTGTCTGACACTTCCACTTTCTAGCAACAAAGAGTGTATAGCTTCGCTAAGAGGGCTCACTTTGAGTGGCTCTGTGGCGATCACTTCGCCAACTATAATACACTGCAATCGTTTGGTGTCTTTACCGTGATATACCAGAAGCACATGCGAATACTAGGCTGGCGTCATTGCGATTGATGAGAGCGGAAATAATGTCGTTTCACAGAGCCTTTCTGCTGCCAAAACACGTCGAACACAGGCTTAAATATAGCGAAAATAACAACTACAATATGAAATAATGTCAACTTGATAAATTGTTCGGGTAGTCCCATCGTAAAACAGTTCGTCTTTCACAGCGTCCGCGCCGTTTTCTATTTTCGATCCTCAATGTAGATTGTGACATTAGATCATCACCAACCTTCAACAGCGAGGAACTGGCCGGGGGCAGACTTTAAAAAAATTGGCTGGCCAGGGACATGTGAAAATTTTGAGCATAGAGTTTATAGCTCCGCTAAGCTTTTCGGGAATTATAAAATTACATGAAATACAATGCCGTCATCAGGCGACGATACTATGCAATCAACAAAAGCACATGCGATTGTTGATCTGACGTCTCGGGGTCGGCGTCTTGAAAGTCATCTGATTGGTCGAGGCTTTCACGGCTCCGAATCAATCAGAGAATGCCACGTGGTTTTTAGGATCGATATGACAAAGTATCATTACACATCGGATTTCGTGGTTCACCATTTATACTTTATACCAGGCTAACACAGGTAACGCAAGCTACACTAAACCTACCTTTTTTGAGGAAATATGACTGCTTCTCATAATACCATGTGGATGTTGAGGCACAACCACGTTTACTGGACTACAATGATAATTGAAGATATGCATCCAACCAAACTCAAACTGATTTTGAAAAGGTTGTATGGTCTAGCTTGGTCTTATAGGCCGCACCAGCTCCGTTTTTTGAAACCACTTCCATCGTCTTAGTGCACATTTTTAATCACATTCTTAGCAGTGATGCTGATATATTTATTGCAGTTGAATGGATCATGAAAGAATGCGATGGTGGAAGCACAAATTGTCGTCAGGTGCCATGGAGAGTTGTTTGTTCTTGGTTTTGGATAGAATTATCTTTGCAACTGATGTTTTGCGATGACTTTTAGATACTGCTTGCATTATACACAAATCGTGAGGACATGCTGTTCCTACGTCGTAGCATATTGCTAGATTCTATTTCGAGGAAATGAGTTCTTTCATTTATTTTGCACGCAGATTCTGAAGGGCGCTTGATCTTGCATCTGTGGCAGACCCCCAGTACAATCAATGCCATGATTACTGCCAAGCGACATCAGCGGTACCTAGTTAATTAATATATTCGCTCTTTGCAGTGTCTCATTGACACAGGGTCGGCAAAAAATGCACAACAAGTATTTCCAGCTGTTGGGTAATATGAACCATAACATAATACCGGTAGGTTCTCATTTTCATCGAGAATATTCGTGCAACTCGCGAAAGCTGCATATGTACATTTTTTTTTTCGCCATTATCAAATGCTACTTTTAAAACTCTTCAAAAAATTATTAAACCAGTGTTAGCTTTATTCCAATGCTTCGACACGACCATAATCATTTGTTTAGTAATCCAAACAAAGAGTTATGAGATTATGTCGGGTACATCAGACCTCTGCTCTGTCGACACATATCCACAGCAAAGGCTAACCCTCCAGTATTGCTGTCGGGATACATCGTTGGCGTAATACGCTAATCCAAAGACATGTAAGCGACAACAGCTTCATGAGATTTGATTTTGCTTAAAAGATAATGGTCTGTAATCAACCACGATTTATTCGCATAACCTCAATGTTTTAGCGTATTGTATGCATTTCCGCAATTGCTATGAAACCTTACAAACAAAAGCAATTAACACATTCGCTGCTGCAGTTGAATCACCATGGGCAACGGAACCGCATTCGAGTCAATTTGTCATCCAGCTCCGCTGCAACCAATAGCAAACATCAAATCATCGTCACCAATAGATTGATAAACTCGCCGATTGGAGTGTTATGCAATGCCAATGTAGAGCGATATCGACCCCCGGACAATACGTTGTCGGTATGCATTTGTTACGTTTTATTATTACTGACGGACAATATATATCATATATATATATATATACAGATCCAAATACCGGTCTTGATGAAAGCATTTAAAACTGAACCTTATTACCTTATACTGAGAATATCATACATTTGATGAGCGCTATATATCGTTCTGGTGCTCTGACCGACAGGTCACTAACTTACCCCACTTCAACAACAAGAAATATTCCATACTGACGTCAACGAAGGCCGATTCTTGATTGATTGATTGTATACCATTTAAAATCATATAAGCCACGTTTTATCTTCGTAAAAATATAATAATGATTGTATGATGCATCAACTGTTCATCAAGCCGAAGTAATAAAGGTATAATCTCAACTCAAGCGCTGCCATTATAATTGATATATGATTCAATAAGGCAATCTCCTGCTGTTTTGTTGACCATGCCAACGTTAAATGTCCACCTGGGTAATTAAATTTGAAAGCCAACAACAAACACTGACGCCAAAGAATACTGTTTCTTTTTTGCACATACATATGAGCCTATCCGTTACTTAACAGGACGCTCTATTTTGAAGTTGCCGATTCTGATTTTGTGAATACCATGATACACTTCCTTTATTCTTAATTTAACCACACCGAAGTAGATCGTTTTGTCCGTGAATCGAATAAGATTGCATCTCAACGACGCTGAATCGGATCAGTAAATGACTTTCATCAATTTTATGCTTCAATGTCATACAGTCATACATCGCGTTATTTCCTTGCCATTATGAAAGACGCATGACCAGACCGAACATTGATCCCGGGTAATTTCCCCTCGGTCTGTATAACCAGTTGTGCGTGACTTGACCCCCGCTAAACCGATGTCAAAGAGTGAATGAGAGTCATGAACATAGGTGGGTATTCACACATACCACATAACTGGCTGAAAAAACACGCATTCACCATGGGAGCTAGTTCAGCGGAAATGTGAGCGGATTAGTTGTGACGGAGTAATTTTGCATTTTGTACAAAATAGTTTTACGCTTGTTTGGTTTTATCAAACAGAGTTGAAGGAAAGCGCATCGTTCCTGAGCAATAATAAGTTGATATTTGACTTAATTGATCTTTCTTAACACCATGCCTTTTTATTGTCTCATGACCAGTATTATAACATTGTAGAATGACATACGATATACACATATACAACGAAGCTCAAACATAACGAATAATGAAATAACTGTTTTGCGGCAAGCATTGTAATGACGGGATACAAGTACACAAGCTCAATAATAAGTGAAATACCTACAACCATCACTAAGCAAGTTGTACATACACCGACATTCGAAAGCAGTTTAAACGACATTCGAAACGTGTTTAAATTGTTGGTGATTTATTCTATACATTCCTTAACTTTGGGTAAGAAAGCCAAAGTCTTTGCGCTGAAAACGGGTTCATATTTTATAATCGGTTCATCATGAACAATACCAATCGCATTTTACGAAATTACGAGACTTAATTGATTATTGTACCCTACAAACACGCCTGGGAAATCGGGCACCTTGATCAACGTTTGCTTGAGAAAACAAAATACTGTAATAAAATTAAATCGGCTGTATTAGACATGCATGCCTACCCCGCAACAGCGACGAATGGGCTGAATATATTCTCATCACGGTGGTAATTGGACGGCGCGCTTTTCTAGCCTCGGCTCCCGAATAAAGCCTATATTGCATACTATATTACCCAGTGGCTATATATTGCTGTCACGTGTTTGTAAGGCTGCTACAAAATGGGGCAATTTTCATTCGTCGCCATATTCTCACTGATTAATTTTATTTTTGAAAGACACAACGCTGGTTGTCGGGCATTAACTGTTATACAGTCAACTATGATAGCCGATTGAATATTAATTGACGCTAATGTGAGATGCGTCTTGTCGACCAAAATAGGAAAAGCAAACATACTGTTCATTAGTGCTTCAAAGCGATAAACCGGGCCCGGAATTATACTGCCTTTATGTTGCTTTCATGCTCGCTAATGCACAGTTTGGGTGCATGACATATATTGCTTCCGAAAGGTAACGCATGGCCGGCTATATATCATTTGGGACAGGGATATATGCGTTTGGCATTGAGAAGCATTTATGATTGTGATTGAGCTCCGATAGTTCAGCAATGACGTCCATCTTTTGGCATCTTTGAATGAAAATGAGGTTGAGCTCAAATCAGAGTAAACATCATTTTGTATTAATAAATCTCTTTCCTTTTCAGAACGGCAAACAATCAATTTAAGTCGGCCACCATCGATCCTCGCCTAGTTATTTCTGTTGGACCACTCAACCATAACAATTTGAGAGCAGAATTAACATAATCTTTGTGGCACAAGACGATACTGTGCTCTCAAGCATTCAGTAGTTTTATAGCAAAGGCTGCCGATACCGCAATGCTAAATCACACCAATTGCGCAAAGGCATCATGTATCCCTATCTACAAATGCCGTACCAAATCACTAAGCCATTCGAACTGCGTTCAGAGATGGCAGATTCCTGGAATTCCCTTGGGCTAATAGACGTTTCAGTTTTACTGAATATCTAAATTGCTTTCAATTAAGCAACTAAACAAAGGCTTAATGAAACACCATGTGGAGCCATCAGACACACGGTGCATTATTTGTTTCACGGCATGATTAGTAACGGCTGCATAGGAAACGTCAGTATAAGTGGTTTGGATTCATATCTCCCTCACTGCGCGACGGTCGGCAATCACAAGATTGAACTTGGTGTTGCTTATTGATGCTATACAAACGCTGTAAATATGAGCCACATCAATGGCTCCGGAAGATGACCGATGTTGATAGTCACAGATCCAATGCAAGTGGAGCTTATCACGCAATACAGGGCACTCTCTGTTCCCATGACGAAATTAGAGCCATATAAAGGCAGCGGTTCGGGCTTATTCCATGCCAGTGTGTACAGTCAGGTTTGGCATGCTGCACACAAATCATAGCTATTCCTCTTTTGATGGTCGGCGCACCATCATGTAAAACACAGCTTTAGTTTTTTGCATTAAAACGGGAAAAAATGAATATAGCGGTTATGTTTTTTTTTATTGCTAAATGGATACTAAATATATTGCGATAATAGATTTTTTGTTGAAATACACTTATAACACTTAGTTATAAATACACTTTAGTCCTAAACATCCTGTACAGCGCACAGTTTGCTGCCCTGAAGGCTGTGTCTTGATCTTGCTTGTATGATCATTATCTTGTGTGGTGTGCAAGGGAAATATATAGACAAGCTTGATGATTGTAAACGATAAGAAAACTTGTGAAGGCGACACTGGATGACATATTTTTCGACATAAATCATGTCATTGCAGAGTTTAGTATGTCAAAACGAGATGAAACTTGTATTCGGTCTGATGTATACAAAATACCATACCCTTATGAATAGCAATAATTGCTGCCGACAGTGTTTATAAGAAAAGAACGATGATAGAGACGAATGCAAAAGACACTTAAAGGTGTCTCACTCCCAACTAATAGATTCCTGCAGAATCGGGATGGACTCGCCCACTTTATTAATGTTTGTCACATACTTCAAAATTAGCAACTAGTAGATTTCAGTTACCTATAGCTGATAATCACAGCACAACACTGAGAATAGAAGTTACACAGGGTGTACATTACATTACTTTTATACTTTTGAATTGTTTAGGTTTAGGGTGAAGTCCCTATGCAATATTTTACTCACATAATTGACACTACCAGTAATATATTTTATATCGTTTGAGGTACACTTAATTCAGCAGCATCTGTTATGACTGTTTTTAGGTTTTTTAGCACAAAACTGCATCCATCTATTTTTAAGATAGTTTATAGCATAGACTCTTATTATCGTTCAAGCCTAAGTACATATAAGGATGGAGCTTTTGTGAAACAAATTCATGGTGAGTTTTAAAAATCGACTCATTTGATTACAGATGCAAAGTGAATAAGGTAGGTTCGTCGGTGTGGTATATGAAGGCCGATAAAAGGGAGATATAATTTAGCTAACAGAATTTCACTAAAACATTTATTTTGAAAGTGTGATTTTTATTATGCATTTGATTGAGTAGCATTTAATTACAGATGCTGGCCACAGCCTGAAATACCTGTCGAGATCTGTGTACTATCTAAAGACTCCACACATAATGCAATGTGACGTGTGTAAATAAAGCTGAATAAAAGCATATCAATACTGATGCATTCATTGCCTGGTTGTGGTTTTACAAACCGAATGTATTTTGTGTTTATAACGATCAGTAAAATCAGTAAAATGTATAGGAGAATGTGCATATCAGTTTTACACGCCAGATTCCAATTTATCAAAATTAGAATGAATTGCCAACATGGTTGAACTATTGTTAAAGTTTAGATTGATACATCCTTCTTGATTGGCTACAAAGCGGTAAATGCTAATCTCGACAAAATGCTATTGTCAAGGCAGCCATCCTATCGTTTATCGTCCTATGATTTAGTACCTGACAGTTATTTAACTTCGCTGGATGTATATCCACAATAACCATAGCATTATACGTCAATTGAAATTCCTGCATGTGCTTTTGGGAGAAATATATGATGGCTCTGGTAAATCCCATTCGTTAACCGTATTGAGGACAGTCAAAAGTATGTGCTCTGTGTAAACGAACAAGGCTCACATATAATGTCATTATCGTTACAGATATGTGCAAACGGCCTGCCAGATAATGATAACGACGCTCTATGTCCCTTTAACGAATGAAATAGAATGGACAGCGCCGACCGAAGTGTAATTAATTACTTTCCATTTTCAAAAATAAGACCAATTCGCGTTCCAACAAAACATAAGACCGCTGCATCAGCTTGCATTAATATGATCTGACCATGCGCCATGTCCGGCCAAATAATTGCGACACCATTTCTCAAACAGCATTACTTGCTCCACTATGTGCTCAACATCGACAACCGAGTCGGACCAAGTCTGCAATCTATAAATCTTGTGATCAGCACCAGCTCCTCTTCACTAATTGATTGATACCCTACACCTACTGCAGTGCCTCAGCCGGAAACATACAAGTAACACAACCCGCTCACTGACCTGTCTGGAACTTTAATTAGTTGTAGGCATGTTTACCTGAGCATCAGCACCACCTCGCACGAATGGGCTAAACGGTAATGTGGACAACAGATGACTTATTAATCTATGCCAAATAAACGCTAGTAAGTGCATCTCGAAATGACACACTGTTTATTGCGTCGCACATTACGTTTATCGAATAAATTCCAAATTTCTGGCACTTTGCACGAGGTCGAGAACACAATTCTTATTGTATTGCAATATGGCAATCCACATTTTTGTTATACAATACATACTCAACGTCACCAATATGTAAGTTCTGTTGGCTCGAAACATTTATTTGTGCTAAATTGGTTGCGTTTACACAGGTTCATCTAGGATCACAGGATCATGCTATCATAGCCTGGGTGGTAACCTTCTTTGGTCAATGCCAATGTATCTTTCACAAAAACGAGTAACCAAATTAAACTTGATAGATATATAACAGGGAGACGAATCTGACACAAAGAGTAAAAAGAAGCAAACATAAAAATATATAAGGATAGATCCAATAATAATTGGTGTCTAAGTGACGCAACTTTAATACCACTGTCACACAAAACGAAATTGTTACATCATTCAAAGCAGCATGATAGTGTATGGTTGTTGATATCACTGCAGAATATATATATATATATATATATATATATATATATATATATATATATATATATATATATATATATATATATATATATATATATATATATATATATATATATATATATATATATATATATATATATATATATATATATATATATATATATATATATATATATATATATATATGCATATATAGTTTCATTTTATGGCTATATCTCGTTTCCATCAACTACGCAACTTTATGCATTAACTACTGACTATATGCTATGAGGGGCAGTTTCATTTTAGCTATAGATCTCGTGCAGGCATCAATACGCACTTTTGCATTACTACTGAACGCTGGGAGGCCATAGCTTCGTGCATCAATTATTTGCAGCTGAACTCCCGAATGAATTATATTTACTGGCAGTAAGTGAATGCTTGTCAATACGTCATGTAGATAAAAACATAATGTATTTCTGTGGGCAAAAAACAATGCTTAGAGCCTAATTATTTGGAAAGCACCACAAGGAAATGCAACATTAATCATTCAATGGTATTAAGATGTTATTTCTCGAATGCATGCTTGATATGGTTTTCATTCATAAAAACAGGAGTTGACTGATTAATCACCTCCGCTTGCATCCTCCTCTACATTGTAAATGTAAATGGATTCCGGCTTTTTAGCGCTGTTATGTGCGCATTGGTTCTGTGCTCAATCATAATGAAGTTATGCAGACGAATAACATCTAAATTTTATTAATTGGCATTAAATTGAATATATGAGTGATAAGTGTGCATTTCCAAATCAGTCTTGTTTTAGAAGCAATTTCCCTGTAGGGACAGGGAAATATCATCATCTGATTCTGCTGTCTGTATAATGATAGGATGGCATGCTAGGTGCTTCCTTCTCATTCATGTTCCTAGCTTGAAGTGATATGGGTGCGGAATGTCATCATGACTGATGCTACGTCAAACGTTAATGTTATGTGCTCTTTAGTCAATCCATTGATTTGTTTACTTTGAAAACGTCTTTTAATGTGACAGGCCAATTTCGGGGTATAGATGCTATCATATGTAGCAAACTGTGACAACGATATGTATACGGAGCATCTTTACCCTCGGGTTAGTGTAAATGTCACTGTTATGCAAACCATTTTGCTTTCAAAGTCAGGTTAGAAAAGCCTAAGTTTATAAATGTTTGTCACAAAAGTATTCAAAAGTAATGGAATCGATTATGTCAATGTCTACTGGTAAATTGACTTATCCGATGTGGCAAGCCAGATCACTCCCCACACCAACACACCGCAATGCACACTGGTAAAGGAGAAACAAGGCGCGTCGTAGATATCCCATTTGGTCCAAAATATACCCCCTGTGTTTTACATCAATACATTGTACCCCATGATATTCGACATATTTCGAGAGAGACTATTGTGGGCGGGTAAACTCGATAATACGATCTCGAGAAGCAGAATGATATTCGACATATTGGACCACATGCCTCATATTCAAGTGTAGGGCCAGTATGGGTATACAGAGGGCTCTACACAGTAAGCGTTTCAGCTCCGAAATATTCATGATATATGAATCTATTTGCAGGTCCATCGGTCAGAGACCCACAGTGTAATCAAAAGGTTGGCCACCAGAAATAGTGGTAGCTGTGATCTCGTTTGGCGTATTCACGTATACATGTTGTTTAAACGGGAGTAATATAAATGACTGTAATTTAGCTTGCTTGGATTATGTGTGTCCTTATTAGAAAGCGCTTTGGCAAACAGTGCGCTGGTGCATGTACGTTACCACATCTCAAACTCTGCGGGTACTAAGACAGCCTGGTAAAAAAAAAATACAACGGGATCGATCTGCGGGCCAATTAGCTTACCAATTATGTGTGTCCTTATTAGAACCCCTTGATGTCATTTGTCGTTCTTTTACTTTCCACATTTACGAATCGTGTCATATAGAGATTCGGATGACTCAGAATATCGCTTGACCAAAACGCATCGGCAGCCTTTCATTTTGCTACGATGCAGGCCGAGCTCTTATCTTCATAGTATTTATTGGATGAAAACACTTCCCCATTTCTTCATCTGTGCATAGATACTAACTTTTAACCGCTGCTTATATGACAATTAATATGCGCCCGTCTGTCCTAAATATTGGAAAAATGGCAAAAAAAGCGCGATATTACAGCTACTATACGATAACTTATGTGATGCAGGGCTATATTTGCTATACTACTGTCGGTGTAAATGATATGCAAATGCTGTATATGTTAAACCATTAATGTATATGGAGATCATGTCCAAGTTATTTGTTAAAATAGAGATACACAACATCGTTATACAACGGTAATTCAATCACAACAAACGTGATTGTAAACCAGCTTTCGAGACATGTAGCATACTGACGGTCAGCTTATCTGCTCAGTCTGCAATCACACAGCGGCTTGCACAGATCAGCTCGCCAACTTTGGCTATTTGCGTACCGGTGAGAGAAATGCGGCCAATATTAAAGATGATCTCAGGTGCCGTCAAGGGTACAATACTACCATTATCTAATTAATATGGACGCTAGTTTGTGGATAGGTTGATATACGATGTACATGAGCATGCACAGTAATATAACAGTCAAACAGCGACATCTTGATGTGACCGCGCTTATGCATTCCAGCACATCGTTGTGGCTTAAGACTGTGAGGGCATCTTTGTGGCTATGGTTACCTCGTTATCATTAACTGTAACATTATACATGTATGCAATACTGTCTACACCATCAGACCGTAACAATTATGTGTAGTGGTGCGGCCAAAAGGGAGCATGTTTACATGCATGCTACTCAATACATCCTTCACTCTCAGTTGGGTGAAAATGAAATGTATTCCTTGAAGCAAAAGATAGTTCTTAGGACAATACTATTTTGTAAGCACCACATTAATTTTGTAAATAGTAAGATATCATTCCGTACACACATGCCATGAAATATACGGCATAGGAGCAAATGCAACTTTGATTAATGATTGAGTGTTTATTAGCTATCGTTCGTTTGCATAGTTCGTTTGCATGTCCATGGTAGTTATTATTCCTGCAAACATAACTGCTGCTATTAATACACTTCCATTCTTCTCGTATCTGTTATGTAAATGGAGCTTGTTGATTTGTAATTCTCGCATTTGCATGCGCGTTATTAAAATGTTTATTCAAGATAGAATTATGTGTACCTTAGTGAGATGCCTACATAAGATTAACGTGCATCAAAGAACATATATGGACGATTTGTGTTCATATCCAAATCGCTTTCGTTTAAAGAAGCAGCGTTATTGCAGATGTAATGACAGGCATCTATTTAGTGATAGACTTTCATTCGCTGCGAACTAATTGTAAGCACTCAAATATAGTTAAGTTTCCCATTGCTATGTGTTATAAGTGACGCTGTGCAGAGTGTTATGGCTATGCAAAACGGTCATTTTATATTTGCTTGTGTTGCAAATGCGAGCATTTATCTGGTAATGATTTAGACTACCTAATGCGTACTTATATCTGATGAGTGATATATGTGCATGTGCCCAAAACATTACATAATGCGTATAAATGGTGATAGGTTGTACTACACGTAATATAACGAGCGTGGCTGGTGACTATTTTGGCACTGTAAAAAAGTCACACTAGTTGGCTCAAGTCTTGGCTTATCTTTTGAATACGAAGCTCTTGCAGCAAGGTACTTTAATAAATACATTATGGCCATTGCTCTATCCGAACATTCCATTATCATGCGCCACTTAAAGTGTCAAAACTGAATTCCATCAGCCACAAGCAATTCCTGCACGGCCATTACTTATTTTCACCATCAAACAATTCATTTGTTGAATGTTAAAGCTTTACTAAAAGCTTCACATCTCAAGACTCGGGAATCTGCTGATTCTTACTTAATGGAAGTAATGGAAACTATACTTACTATGAATGCACAAAGTGATAAGATGCCTTGATGTAGATATCGTTCTGTTATCTCCGAACAGCAAGGCTTGAACTAACCCACCCCTGTATAATGCATAGATACATTTGATTGATTCTGGCTAAGCTAAAGCAATTTACTTTCGAGTTTCTCAATACATTGATATTGTAATGCAACACCAATCAATGCACTACTTACAATACACAGAATTTCGGTATGTATTTAGCCACAATCAGTAAAACACATCAGTAACCACTTTCCAGAACACCTGACATAAACTTGTGTTTGCATAATAAAACTGATTTATGATTCAGTACCACCTATCAAGGTAGTCAAAATCTAGTTAATTTGATGATGTTATCAGACTTTGACCGCTGGAGCGTATCATTCTATTATAGTTTCTTCCAACAACTAACCATTAGTATCACTGGTGGTCGTGAATGCAGTATTAAGACTATTGTATGGATGATGGTAACAATATGTACCATATGGTTTTGTTAAGTTCTGATCTTACCTCTGGTAGCGTGTTTCGGAGCAGGATTTCTTCTGCTTGTTTGCGAAGCTATCGATAGAAATACATTCCTGCTCACTGTGCACTTAGCCAAGTCGTTACATGTGAGTGAGTGCAAGTGATGCTCTGATTAAGAACACATCCATCTCAACAAGACAGTTGCTGATTCCGAATAGTGAGAGGCGCGGTACTAATAGCATCATTGCATAACAGCGTCACTGTGTGTAATAGACGCCATTGCGTATTGCATACATCGATAAATGTTTGATCAATGGCATTTTCGTGGTAATATAAGAACATGGCTTCATGTAGCTACAAGCGGAGAGTTCGCTGTTGCACAGATGAGCTTTAATGATCCTAGCACAACATTACAAAGCGATTATTCATATTCTTGGTATTCTCAAAGTTTCATATATGTTCGTTTGTGTGCGATGTACTTACTTTTATTTAATAATTAATATATATACTTCACATCAAATGCATCTTATCACTGTCCAATAAGAGGAACATTTATATTCAGTCAAAGACGTAAGTAGCAAATCTTTTGTGTCAGCGTTCCTGATAGGTTGAATGTTTGGCATGCTGTCGTATAAATATGAACATATGTAAAGGCTTATACAAATATTGAAAAGCACCAAAAACGCAACTATTTATCCTATTGCACAATGAAAGTTGATTTATCAAATATGTATCACTGCTCATTTTTGGGTCACACAAGGGTCGTTCAAGTTGTGGGTCCCATCCTTGATGGGTCCAATACGCAATCGGTCCCACGTGATGGTCTTCAAATATCCATCCCCGAAATATATAAGCTTGTCGCTGAATGTACAATCTCTTCCTCTAAGCAGACTTTTTGCCGTATAAATTGGGCTCGTAGGTTTGATCTACGAACATGAATACATCAAATCATCCGATTACAATGGACGCAACTGCAAAGGCTTGGGAAATTCAGTCGTACATTTCTATTCCATTGACCGAACCCATATTTATATCAGACTAAGTTAATGTTATCCTGTCATCCTTTGTAAATGAATAAGGCACGGCAGTTACATAAGAAATATCACGAGGCGGTTTCCGATAGAACATTATGACTGATATGTACAGTGTGGAACTGTAAGTTAATGTCAGTAGACAAAATATTTGTTCAATTACGCGCGAAACAAAATGGGGTTGGGGGGGGGGATGGTTACTCAATGTCTGAATGTAAGATTTGTATGTCCAGCGGATCAACACATCGTAAGAGCACTAAGTGGAACTTGCGCAGCCTTGTGCTTGCTTCTGTAGAATATGCAGATGCAACGTCGCTGTTCCCTGTGTCACTGCCACCAAATTTAACCATTGTCCATTTGCATATGCCAATAACAATTTCATGGAAGCTCGGTTTCACACGTAAAAGGCGGCTTACGCTGGATAAACTTACACTTTGTCTATCGCAACATACCATTATTTATTCTTTACTGAAGCGATGTATGTTGTGACTGTTCTCGTTGATGTGATCGGTCGCACAAATCATCGTATTTAAGGTGCAGATCAGTACAACGTTCCGTTAAATCCGGATAAGGTACAACCAAACCGGGATCAGTATCGCTGATTATATGACAAAGTTGGTGTGTCAGTCGAATTCGGATGTCGGATAAAAGACGAGACCGAGTTGCAAATATGACATGAGGGAATTCGATATCTCATCAAGTATTAATGATCCTGACAAAGTTGAAAAAGTTGACCATACTTTCTCACGTAAAAGGGCGACACTCAATTGTTGGTCGTCTCTTGGTGATATGCAGATTATTCACCCATATATGCAATATGATGCTGGGTCATACAATTTTGACATATTGTTTATGTCCATTTAATTCCAGTACGCATGAAATAACAATACTAACCAGCGATATTTACAATACAGATACGGGAAGAATGGCGGTGGGCATGCAAGCCAAAAAGAGCTCCTTAGAAATCCATGAATGATTAATGCTGCATTTGAACCAAAGCCATAGCTCGCATAGCATATGGTGACGGAATCAAATTTTGTCTCTACTGTAATCGTTTATCAATGATGAGAAATTCCGTTTCCTTTTGGATTATGCAATGGGATGTTTCACCCAATCATGACGTTTTACACAAAATGGGCCAAAGTCTATTTTGTAACCACGTCAAGTGTTGTTATGGGAATAGCTGTAGACACATATACTATTTTATTCCGTTTGCCTATGCTTAATCAAGCGGCCTAGCGACAGGAACTCAGTGGATATCTGCCTGTTACGGAAAATTTACCTCTTTACGTTACTTGCGTATCCGTTTATCGGTAAGCATGGCAGTTTGGGTAAGACATACCCAATGCATGTAGTCCTCACCAGTAAGCGTATACATGCTTGTAGGAATAAGAACTTAGGAACAGGATTGCTATTGTAGAAAATAGCACGTAAATAAGCATACAACATCTAATGTCAAAAGACCTACAATCTTACTCATGTGTGTTATCGGCGCAATCACAAACATTAATAAGAGATACGCTCGTCCACTGAGGCACTGAGCATTGGAGAGATATTTTGGTTGAATGCCAGGCAAAATGTATTGATTCAAGTAATCATTACTTCCGGTATAACAAGATTAGTTACATAGTTTATGAAAAAACAGAACGGCAAAGCGCTGTCAATTAATATGGTATCTGTTCGGATTTACTTTTCCCAACAGGATACAGCACACCGTTGAATTAAATAACTGTGGTGCTACCGGGTTTGAAGGGAAAATAATCGGCTCCAGCAATCAGCACATCGTTAATTACACAAGCTGTAAAGAAAAATGCAAGATATATGTGAAGACCCATACTTTAAAGCGAACCAATCCAGCGATGTGTTATTAA
The DNA here is from genome assembly GCA_034190875.2 of Urechis unicinctus. Lineage (NCBI taxonomy): Eukaryota > Metazoa > Annelida > Polychaeta > Xenopneusta > Urechidae > Urechis > Urechis unicinctus. The sequence goes on along the minus strand of CM067344.1, from coordinate 75,521,679 downwards.
ACTCTTTGGTTGGTATTCTTGAAATAACAGTGTCATGTACATAACCAAGAAACTGTCCATGAGGACAGATGAATACAGCTAAGATGGTGTTATGAACAGCTTCTTTGACTTCAGCCTGAATGACTAAAGAGTGACCGAAGGTGAGGGCTACAAAAGCAACATAACTAATCAAAGATAAATGTCCATCTGCCGATGATATACGTTGTCATCATCTAGCGGCTCAATACGATTCAATGAACGTTATGGGTGGCTACTATCCATAACAAGGACCGGTTGCAATATTTAACCGTGCTTTCAACGATACGTCGTTTGAGAAAGTGATATTTTGATACCTATCTAACAAGAGATATCATTAAGCTTTAGACTCCTTCAACACGAAAAGTCCAGGCCATATTCTCATGCGCGTTTGCGTTGTTCATGTAACCAAGCGCCCAATTTATGATCGCAGTATTACGCCTTGTTACATCATCGCTAGAACGGTGATATACTCAAAGTGAGCCATGAGCGTAGCTTAAATCTCTTTGGTATCGTTGCCTGATGACTAGGATGTATTTCGTGTCATTTCATAATCACCACACAGATTAGCGTAGCTATGAACGCTTTGATCGAGGCCTTGACTAATCCCTAACAAGCCAACAAATGTCAAAGTCAGTTCCTTCGCTCCAGACAGTTAGATAATCACAAATCCCAATCCACAGCTCGGGCATAGACGGTCGAGAATCGTAAACTGCGCGGACGCTGTTAGAGACGAACTGTTTTCCATAATTTATCAAATTGCTATTTTCGCTATTTTGAAGCCTATTGTGCGACGTGTTTTGGCAGTGGCAAGGCTCTGTGAAAAGATATTTTTCACGATCTCAACAATCGCAGTGACGTCAGCCCAGTATTCCCATGTGCTTTTGTTTGTGTCACGGTAGCGCCACCTTACGATTGCAATGTATTATAATTAGGGAAGCGATCACCGCAGAACCACTCGAAGTGAGCCCGCTTAGCGTAGCTATAAACTCTTTGATAAAACCACCAGGATTTAGAGACTGCTCAATCATCTTCAGCCCACAAGGCAAGAGCAACTCTGTCTGGAATCGTTTTTGTGCTGATTACAGGTACAACCTGTCTGCGCGCTGTTTAGAACACTATTGCAGATAACGGGTATTGCAACTAAGTGTTTCTGCTATAATACGTAACATTTTACTGCCAATATTATATTGAACCCAACAAACATTAGAAACGTTATTAAGTGTGTATATGTATTGTTGTAGCAGACCAGCCATCTAAATTATGGCGATGCATCAAACACCGTTTGGCAGGAGTAACTGTGAGATACAATGATATGTGAGGACATTGAGTAATCCATAATGTAGCACGATACAACAGGGACACATATAGCTCCCCATCGCTCCATGTCACACATCATCGTACATCACCACAGCCAGTGAAACATGGAGTAATGCAAATAATATTGCAAAGGATGACAATATGTCACATTGTGGCACTATGCAACCTGCTTGATGAACCTTATTTACTGATTCATTTATTTCAATTGAACGTATTTGACAAATATATCTACCGTGCCTATTGTTTTGTCTTCAGTGGTTTAGCAAGCAAATAATGTAATATACTACCAGGGTAACACGTATGTGACTGAAGTGTATAGAATGCATGTTAGACGTAATTGATCAATCGAAAGAATCGCAAGACAATGATTCCTGTCTCATTAGTTGGAACATTAGTTGGAAGCATCTTGAAAGGTCAGGATAGATCGGACATCTGTCTATTGCATAAGAGCATAACACCGTATAGCATCACATCTTCAAATCTTGACGTTTGGAATGTTTACAACTTGAACATTTCGACACATATATATGTAACGCAAAAGCATTCGCTTTTATGTTCATCAATACAACAACAAAATTATACATAAATATTAAATACCCTACTACAGCTTAATTATTGACATTTGTGGACTTCTCGTCGGACAAAGTACACAACCCCGGGTAATGTCCTACTTTAAGACACCAACAACGAGACACTATAAGGTTTTAATGTTAACGTGGTAGATGAACGGTGTCATACCAGTAACCTTGATCTGCCGTTTGAATACCTAACATTTGCAGCCAAGCAGATGATGGCGCTTCTAGCAATCTGAGAGAAACCCTCGGACTAACGCCCATTTCTGGTGGTGCATATAGTCACAGGTTGTGATCAAATAACTATAGAAGTAAAATAATGAGGAACTATCGTTCTCCACCAAATTGGATTGACCTAGCTGGATGCGGGAAAAATTTTCTATCCTCTAAGACTAATTGGAGGATTGAAATCGCGCTTTGGAATTGATTGGGGTCTGCATCGAGGTCACATTAGGAGCGTTTAAGGGTATTCGTTTCTAGGCGTACAAGGCGTTAGGCTTCTGATCGATGAATCAGTATCTTATGTAGTTTCGGGGGGTCAGTGTGACGCAGTGGGTGCACTAAATATTGATTCACTATTCATATGTAAGCATAAAATGTTTGCGGCTGCTGGTGAGTAAGAGGATTGACAAAATATGTTAGCGGATTCCAAGCAGCGTTTCCCACGACCTTCGCTCCACTACCGTATAATGTAAAGGTCTGACTTTGAACCGTCCCCTGGATGGCAGTTTACCAACCGGTCAAGGAAACCAGCATGTGCCATTCGGGCCGAGACTCATCAGGCAGGATGACCAGTAACCATGCCTCAGCGTCGAAATACCACCTCAGTAGCCCAACAGACCCACAGTCGATCGGGTACTCCCTTGTTGGTCTAACAGGAAAACCCACTTTTATCGGTAGATTGACAAACTGTTAAACTTAACATCGCTTATCACGTTACATATACAAACTGAGAAGAATTTAAAGCCACCAATATTGAGAATATTGACTGAATTTCATAGATATTTTTTTAACAAATCTCTGGGCGAACATTTGAAACAGTTCCATTTGAAATAACCCAGATACTACTCACTACTGACGATGTATCAAATTCATTGATGAAAGCAGTTAAATCAATATTTTTGCCGTTCACAAACTACCACATGCTGATGAGAAAAAATAATGTGACGTTGCTGTCTGTTTCGCAATCAAACGTTGGTGCTCTCTGTCAAACAATCACAAAGAAGGTCGGACTATACAAGATTTGGGTAAAGTTAACCTAATAATAATGACAATAAAGGGCAAATTGAGTGAGAATATATGTAGCCGACGGGCGCATTCAGAGACGTTCCAAGATTGTAATTCAACAAACATACTTGGCATCATACATTACTAATCTTCAACGTCTTCGGATCAACAGCTCGAGGTTGTTAGATAGGTTATCCTGAGGAGAAAGAAATTCACATTCGAAGATCATCATCAACTGCGAGACTTTATGAGCCACGTAGAACAACTGCCGATTCCATAAATTCCAGCAAACGAGCAATTTTGAATGATATCACGCCCATCCGTTGTATTTTGTTTGCCTGGAAAGATTATCGCACAGCCAGAAGTTGTCACTTCATAGCAGACCTTGTTTCTCCAGGCAGCACTTCTCGTGGGTAGATTACATGATTACAGCTATTGACTAAAGTGTTAATGTCTGATTGTCTATATTGTGTCATGTGCGGAAACTGCCACAACTGCAACAAGCATCAGACACAAGTTATCCATCTTTATTAGTATTCTTCCTACCTTAATCTCTTTTCTTGAACTATGCAATAGGGAGCATATCCGCATTTAAAATTCCTACCTCTCCTGCCAGAGAATGCGAAACCAAGGCATTCCACGCTAATTTATTATGTGGATGCCTCCAGCTGTGTTCGATTCATGTAGCACTAATTGGAGCATCGTCCAAGTGCTGTTATATGCAACCTTGGGAATGTAACAGACACTTAGCCAGGTCTTAACGCCGACTCTGATATGTTAACTGATAAGACACAATTATTTGACAGCACCAGCTGAGGATGTTGCCAACGGTAAAGGAGAGCTGCAAAACATAGCACTCACAGCTCTACAATTAATATCGTGTTGTCTGATACCGTGTAGGTGTCGACTTGGTCTCAGGTATCCCAAACAATGCGTGTTGCTGGCGTTGGTATGTCTATGACATGTATTCACATGTACAGATAGCATCAGAGAGTATGGCCACAGCATATTACAAGATTCAAAATGAATATCGATGGCTACCTAAACATAGAACAAATATTGTCGCTGTCAGCTGTTGTTTGGCGCAGTGATTGTGTGGTGTATCATGCCGGTGTTAAAACTGCTTTCGTTGCCACGCGTCTGTGCACTGCCAACACTAATAAGTTTTCTTGAATCGTCCAATATGAGCCTGTCATTGTCTCTTCTTTTCAGTGAAAATGGATTTTTACCAATTGGTTTATTTGCGACTGTCGCTGGGGAGCATTAGTTTGATATTTAGTTGACTTAATCTTAAATAATAAAAAAGTCGTATTACACCGTTATCAGTCGTCAAATGTATTGATCGCATATAACTGGTATCGGTGCAGATAAAATAGCTTTTCATTGTTATCAAAGCAATATCAAAGTAAAGCATTTGGAACAATTTAACATATTCCCTACTTGGCCACTTGTTATTTATCGAGCCACAGCAGAGGTCCACGGCAGCGCACCTTGCAGCTGAGCATGGTACCAGCAAAGTGGTTCTTTTGTTCAGCTGTTTATACTAACCTTCATCAGCTTACAAGCAGGTAAGAACATAAAGGCTCGCGAAATGTAAACTTGGGTCACTCCCCGATATTGTTATGCTGGTACAACGCGGTGTCAGTTTGTTGTCATTACATATTAATTGGCTTGCTACTACGTACCTAATGGGATTATCGCTCAATATTCTACGGAATGTTTGATAGAAGAGCGCTAGAGTAATCTAATTATTATAGGTCTCGATGTAAGTCAAAATACGTGTGTTCCAAAATTATGTGGCAATGATTCAAGTTAAGAACCCTTGAAAATTCCAGATACTGTGGTAGTGTATATTAGGCTGAATTACCAATGTCTATCAGTGGATATATCATAAACTACAGCTGTTCCAATTGTCAAGGGAGCGTTATAAAGTCAAAATGTAGTATACAATGTTGATTTGCGGATCTTGTTTCTGGCAAATGCAGAGAACTTTACAACATGCGATCTGATGATTAGCTGTCAATCAGCGCTGATGATGCAAATTGCATTCTTATCTCCTCTCGGCACTGACAGACTTTTGCAAACTCAGAAGTTTTTGGATTGAATTACCTAATGTCAACGGCAGTGGCTTAATATTCACTGTTAATGACACAGTTGAATACAGCATTGATTGCTTTACAGCTGATTATGCTGTCTATCATTCTTCGTGTGGCCATATACATCAAGTATTATATGTATACAGTCTGCATTACAATTCTCATCAGTCGATATGAAGAAAACGTAAGGCCCAAATACACAATATGAATCACTCTGGAAGATGTCTCCCTCACCTGTTTTTACCTGTTTTGCTAGAAATAAACCAACCCGGGACCACCAAAGTACTCTGTGTCCTTCACCTCAGCATCAGGCTGTGTCAAATGACGCAATTCATCTGCTCAACATAAATCTCAGATCTCTAAGTTGCGCCTAACAGGCAGGGAAACCACCAGTCAGCAGCTTCTATATCCCAGGCCTATGTTTAATGCTCGCGTTAATTCCTGTGTCATCTTTGTTTCACATCATCTGCAGGCACAGCAATAAATAATGGCGATCTTTGCTGATGCAATCTCAAGTCATATATCGGCATGTATTTGGGTTTAACGTCACTTTCACAACGAGGTGATATCGTAACGGTGATGGTTGAGGATGATTGTGATGTTTTGACAGCCCCCCTTCGGTGCCAGCGCCCCCTTGACACAAACCCGTTGACCAGACCGGGCTGCGAAACCCACACCGCTGGGACGAAGGTCCACCACTTCTCCTGAGCTACTGGGTCGGGTGCATCACCTTTCGAGATGGGACCGCCATTTAACGTGATCATCCGAGTTACGGGGAACCAGTCAAGTTTTCACACAATGGTATTGAACCCGCAACCTGCTGGTCGAGAGACGGCGAAGCACACCGCTATGCAAAGGCCACCGGCTGTGAAAGTATATGTATTAGAATTAATTGACCAAAAACATTTTTTAATAATTTGTGAATAAATGATTTTGTTTGCTCCGTAACATGATTGACTGTCTACAAATCGTTCATGTTAAGAGGATTTTACCTTTAGCGCCATGTTACCTTAGCAATAGCCACAGGACTATGACGCATAAACATTATCTGCGTTATCAAATAATCAGGTTAGTCGAGTTCTACTTCTTTAATTGGACCAGGCTAAACTCAAAACGTGTGGTTCATGCACATATAGTTCACTTATTATAGCTTGATGATCTTAATCTAATATAATAAAAAAGTCAGATTACACAGCAGCGCCCGCTTCCCAATACAACCGTTACTAATCATCAATTTTACAAACAGTGTGTTACTACGATTCTGCTTTTGTGGGCGTCGCAGTGGTATTCGATTAATGTCAGCTGATATTCGGAGCAGCAGTTAGTTGCCAGATCAACGAACGATTGCAGGGTCATCTATTATTTTAAAAGCACATGTCGAGACAGATAAGTACGTATTGTGCAGCACTTCATAACATATTCAGGCTCGCTCTGTAGACAATACGTTGCATCAAGTTAAGGAAATACTACACAGGTTATCTTGATGGGTTCATGTCTTAAAGTTGAAAAACACCAAGACCTCGATATAATGTAACCTTGCCTAAGACCTGGTGTCAGGATATGGCAGGCGTATTTTTACTTCGTTTTACATGAATCTAACGTCTCCACTTACAATTTGTTCTCATGACCAGGAAACACACCTGTCGAAAGTTAATGTTAGGCAATTGATGGAAGCCTAATAAGGGAATTAAATAATATATGCGCTTCACAGCTCACGCTCTAGTAAATTTTACACTTTATGTGTGACTAGTTGTATGACAAAAACATGTGAAGCTCTGCTGATGCATGTGTTGTGCGCTTACATATGTATGGCAAAATAATTCACCTTTTCCCACTTCTATAATCTTCTGGTTGGTTAACCTATTTTAAGTGTTTTGGGGTATAATCAAATACCGTTGGTATCTGATATCGATCAATATTTAATCCCTGTCAGCTAATGTATAGCAGTAACTTGTGTATAAAGCATTTTCGTCACGACATACGGGGATCTCACTGAATACCTTCTCACCAGGTCTGAATTGATGGTTTTAACAATAGGTGCAAACGTGTAAAGGTGTCTCGCTGAAAACATATACCTCCTGGCCCATTTGATCCAAAGAAACCATATGACCTCCAGACTCATTTCACCTTCTTGGTTTTCTGTAGATTAGTTCTGTCTAAGCTGCAACTTATTTGATCACCTGTCTGACTTAATTACGTGATGATCAGGAACGACTAGCATTTAAAGTTTTCAATCGCACATAAAATACCATTAGCCGTGTTACACGAAGGTATAAACTTACTCAGTGTACCGACTAATTATTCTGAATTTGGTGTCGCATAACATATAGGAATATCAGTTGTTTTGTTTCGCAATTCATATTAACATGTAAACTTCCATACCCTATTGTGAAAGCGATAGCGTACCGTACGGATACTAAAGTTTACATAATACTTGTTCCTCACTTCCACCCTGGCAAATGACAATATGGCTACTTGGTACTATGCTCCGTTTGATGTCATTCACCGCACAACGGAGACACATGACATGTTATTTGTGTCTATATCGAGGTAGCAACGAAGGTGCTCTGATATATATATTTACCAGCAGATGATGTAGTATAAGCGAGCATACTGCAAGAGGAAGCGATAAATGGCTACACGTACGCCTTGCAAATACTGGGAAGCGCTGACTGATTTTTTTATTACAATTAGACCGATCGAAGCCATCGGTTTATTGTTTTGGCCTTGTGTGGTGCATCATTCGATCGGGCCTGTTGTTGGGATGAAGGCCGTGAGCATCTGGGTGGTCCCCGGTGGACATCTTATCAACAGAACAAGTAAATTTAAGACACATAAATAAGCAATATATGGATTGCAGTGGTTTACATTAAAACTAATGCGTAAGTCACATGAGACCTACAGGTGTTTATGGGCTCCGTACGGAGTTGTGGTCACATACCTTGAGGGCCGTGTGGGGCCGTGGCCCGACCGAAGCCCGAAATATATCATCCCTGGACGAAGTTGGTGGTCACATACTTTACGAGTCGCCTGCGGGTGTTCTACGGGTTTTCTACTGGGGGCTGGGGTTTCATGTTTTGTGTTATGTCCCGTGTGATCTCGAAAGGGGTCAAGGGGACCCAAAAATCTGCGAACCCTTGCGGGACCCTCATGGGTTTCTTACGGGCGCCCGTACACGGCCAAAATCGAAAGGGCCCCGCGCAGGACAGCACAACATACAGTATGGCATGGACTGTGGTATTGACTCGTATGGGGCCAGTAGACATCCCGTAAGTCTCATGTGACTTAGGCGTTACATGTAGTGATTGCTCCATTCCACAGTACAGCAATTAAGTTGGTCATTCAATGCATTTGAATGCCAAATACTTATGCTGAATATTACTTTATGCCGTATTCTTGATCACTACAGAGGTATAAATCAACGGCAAATACACTTTTGAAATGAAGGGTCATGGAAATAGTCAATATATATACGTTCTCTGACATACACAGGTACAATACCACTCTAATAGCTCATGCTTTGTAACGCGCTTCGTTGTGCGCACAATTTTGGTCATAACATTTGCTGTAGCATAGTATCACAATATACATTGGTTACATTATGTAAGCGTTCACTTTAAATCATACAAAATTTTAAGAAATATTTCCTGATATACACTCAAATGAACTGTCACAGAGGGGTACACATTGCCAATTAGAACCAGTAAGATCAACTGCTATCTCGTTTAAACAGCCGAACAATCTTGAGGTGGTACACAAGTTTATGCCCGGCGAGTTCTAACTCAGGACACTTGGGAAGGTAAGTAGTAGACCAAATATCAGCTGTAACGTGCGCTACCATGCAATTCTGATATGGCTGGAAATAGCAAGACCCTGACCACGTAACTGCTCTCGGAAATTTACTGAACGTAGAATGATTTGCCATGTCATGATATTACTGGGAAATTGTATTACATAGCTGGAACTTATTTAGATTGGCTTGTTATAATAACCGCTAGTATAATAATAATAATAATAAATAATAATAATAATAATAATAATAATAAATAATAATAATCGATTTTGTAACTCTTTCACGAGCCCATTAATAATCGTCACTGAATCAGATGTAGCATAAATTGTAGAGAAAAAGCACAAAAGAAATTTATTTTATTAGGTTGTAAGTGCGACCCTTGCTTGTGGCCGAGCAGCAGTGAAAGTTGTGTTATTTCGGTAGTATATACTTGTGCTGTAAGTGCAGACGTTATGCAGATGTTCCAAGATTCTGTGAAAAGCTAATAACGTCCACAATGCGCGTTCATGCCATAAGTTTACCGACGCAAGCGCAAACATAACATGATGTACATGAGACCTAGCCTCTAAATTTCGGACTGTTTATGCGATTGTGGTAACTCACTTTGTTCATTTAGAGACACCCAATATTCGATCAGGTAGGGGTATCATAGCATCCGTTGCTGAGTATGTCAGTACTGCGTTAGGGGTGATTACATCGGAAAGTCCATTACATCGGAAATCGCAACATCAGTTGAATTTGGGTAATGACCGACAATAGACAGCTGCTGGTGAGAAGGCTGGGTTCTGCGTCCATCATTTGTGTTTAGGTTTTTGTTATACTGGGACTTCGGTGGTTGAAAAGGTTTTTGGCAATCCTTGAACCATGTTAGCAAAGATAATAAATCAATTACGGAGGCTTACGCGTACTTGTATATTGTTAGATAAATGCATTTCGTTCTAAAACAGACATCAAAAACTAAAACGGCTAGAGGTTGCATAACATGACGAATAAATACAAACCAATATTTCTGCTGATATATCTAGCGTAATGTAACAACGTAATCTTTATAAACACAATTTCAACGTGCGAATAAAAAATATCGCTTATATGCTATAGCATTACGCATGCCGGGGACAGAAGTGAGTTGTTGAGACATATATAGTGTAAGGCAGTGAAAGTAGCTCACTCTGGAGGCAGAACTCAATAACATACACGGCCAAGCATGAAATACATCATTTCTTTAGACACTAGTTTTATTCAATAATCTACGACTCATTCCTCACTCATTCACACGAAGCAATAGAGCCACGTCCAGCCTAGCGCAGCAACAATGGGCAAGTAAGGGATTTGTGATAGCTTCTCGGACACGTTGTATGCATTGTGTCAACGTTACTTAACTTTTCTGAACATTTTCATCAGTTAGTGTATAGCCTTTGTTACCCAATCGTTCTTGGATGATGCCCCATGCTCTCTATTAGCATGGTTTTGGCAATGGGCTCGGCAAAAATTTTGATGAGGACAGATTGCATGCGTCAGATGCTTATTGCCACTGTGGCGGTTGGGCGTCGATTTTACTCAGTAGAGAGGTAAGCATACTGGTGCTTGACCTAAGCTTACTGACACATGAGTGAACTCGTGCTATGTACTCACAGACTGTACTTTGGGGAGCGAACCCTGTTGCCTAATGCTGACCGTGTGGAAAAACCTTGCTTCATGGGAAAAGCAACGGCCGAAACCTACTTTACCCGGAACGTGGGCTTGATCTCGTCCAAGCTTGTCGCACTACAATAATTGCCACTTATGTTAATGCTGAATACTTCGCATAAGTCAGCAGTCTCATGCAATCTCACAGTGGGGGTTATTCTTCACCTCAGCATAACCACGTCAACAACATCTTGTTTATGCTCACGGGATTTTAAGGACTATGACTGTTCTCCACAATTTTCATTAGATATTATATGATTTAACTTTAAACAAGAACTTAACATTAGGCCCAACGTTTTCGTCACCTCTAAACAAATATATATATTCAATAAAGTCTTATTAGTAATGCTCAACACTTGGACCGATGCTGATAATTTCAATGCTTTGACATCACTCCTGAAATGCCAAAGCCTGCAGGCTCGTTCAGTTTTGACGCTAATGCAGGGCATGGTTGGTTGAACAAATAATTTGTCTGAGTTCTCCGACATAGCGCCGGACATATACTCTTTGATGATCCTTGGTCGAACCCGACTATGGTGAAGCTTGCGGGCAACTATTGACCGAGGATCATAAAGGGATACACAAGGGCCATCAACAGCTGCGACTGTAACGCGCTGGCTGCGAATCCACCGTGTATTAACATCTGTATTATGTAGCAATGCTGAGTGACTTGTTTACACGTCGCCAGGGTGTGTGCTTCTCTCAGCTCTATAGTGGGATAAGTGCTATTGTAAACAGCTGCTCAAAAGTAATCCATATGTGATGTCACATTGAAGCTATGCCATTACTGATGCTGAAATAGCCAAAGCTGTTATCTATTCCTTTCAGAAAAAAACCTTATCCAGCACCGTCTTTGTTACCTTGTGCAGACTCTACTCTCATCCTCCCGCGGGATTGGTTTTATTTCAACAACTAGTCAATCACAAATACCGATTTCGATTTGCAAGCCAGGTCTGTTATAATGAATAACGATGGCTATGCAATCCTTAACTCAATCAATTATATACGATATGATCAAGCACACTATCGTGATGCTTGGAAAACCCCTGAAATGCCACTGCTAGTATGTCATAAGTCTGTTACCTTGAATGTTATATATCATGATGCTCAGGTCCTCAAATTGTCGGATACTCAGGTGCACATATTTGATGCAACTAAAGGTTGTATCAAGACTGACTGGCGTTGAAATAAGTGATCCTATTCATTTATCACGTATACTCCCGTTTATCGTATCATCCTGGTGCTTAAGGGTACAATACTGCGACATTACAGTTCCCCTAAGCATGTAAATAACCTTTCTACATGTCTGGTAAGGAAGGTAGACAGAAATAGAAATTATACTTGTGAATGATTTAGCAGTTAATTTCTTTTCAGTGGTAGTCATAACCAATACAAAATGTATTCAAGGCTCTCTGAATTTCTATATCGATGCTCGACAGAGCAACCCCGTTTCTGAACCCTGCCTTATAAATTGAGTCACTTACCATGATGTACCGCGGCACGTACTGATCTTGCAGTTGTTCGATGAATCGGTCTGGGGAACCACCAAAGCATACTTACTGGTACTCAGTATGTGTATTATGAACTTGAATGCAAGCGTTCACATGAGAATGTAGACCACATTTGCCTTGCTGTCTGATAACCGTACAGTTTCGTATCGGCCAGCCCAGGCAAACTGTAGGCACCCATATCACTGCTATAAAAGAAAGCATGATGGTCACATTTCTCAATGATTCACTACAGAAATAATGTCTGTGTTTGAGTTTATAGGAACGGTGTGGAAAACGTCCAGCCAAAGTATCAATCATGACAAATATGCATATTTCATAACTACAAACTTAACACCAAAACATCATTTAGGTATGTTGATGGTATAGCATAATTAATTACGGATCGAAAAGCATTCTAGTTAATGCTGTAGTGTAGAATTAGCGAAATATGAATGTCAAAATAATGGTTTCAACAAACAAGTGTCCATGTTTGGTTTGTCCTATTCCTACATATAATTATTTTCTGCCGCATTTAGTACTCGTGTGGTCAGATGTGGGGAAGCAATGTAACATTGGTAATGACGTTTATAAGGTCAAATAAAACTTGGCCTCGCAACATTTAAGATGTTGTTTACTTAATGACATAATGCTACCAGGAACGAACAACATCTTGATGCAGCGTTAAGCTGCTAGATCAAGACTACTTAACCACAATTGAACCTACTTGTGTGTGTTTGAATTGGTATTTTGCAGTATTTCCATTATCAATCTGTTCCAATCAGTTATTGTTTAATACAGTTCATTTGTCTGTATACATCATTCAAAACTTATGGAGTTCATCAAGTTGGCTTAACATTTATATTGAGAGATAACGTTCGACGTCATCAAAAACGATAGTAGGACTGCTCGTGTGTGACATCGTGAGAGCTCGGCGGAGAGTGTTGATCAAAGCAGGCTCAATACAAAGAAAATACGTGTTGCATCACAGCATATCATATCACGAAGCAAAGTAATAATTAAGTATCTCATTAATGCCAAGTATCACTACATATCAATGCACATACACCCAGTTTGTGATGGCTTGTTACAGCGTTGACATCTGCATTTGTAGCTATGGGCGAAATAAAATAACTATGGGTGGCAGACGAAGCTCCGTGGCAAACGAAAATGCTTGTTTGTTTACGAGATCACAGCATGAGGCAATGTATATATTTAGATAATTGCATTTGAGTTTAGGCTCTGCTTAACAGCCAGGCATATTGCTGACTTTAATTTTGGCTATATAAGCGAAATTCTGTAGTAATACAGCTTCTATCCAAATCATCATTTCTGCTTGACACGTATAAACGAATTAATAACGTGAAATTCAGCGAGCAAATGTAGTGAGACGCGCCTCTTGTCAATGATGATGTACCATAACTATGCTCCAGCTATGTATTGTCATGTCAGGATAATCTGCAATAGCGTCATTTTGTATTTACCGCTCCAAAATCAATGTAAGTGGCCCATGGTCACATAGAGTGGTGATAGCTAAGCAAAGCGGATCACATACAATGATGCCTATATTAGGTTTAGATAAAGAAAGGTATATCGTGTTGTAAAATACGGTAATTGTAACAAATTTGCCCCGGGTTGCTTTCAATGTGGTACACCGTGAACAGAGCATTACTGTGGTATGGTGAAGTTATGAGTTAAGTTGCATTGAATGTAGTTTTTATACCCAGCCAGGGTTAAATAAAACTAGAAATCTCGATGTTGGGAGCGAATTTCATATACAAATGAATATATACCAACTATACAACTACTCCTCTACTTCATCCGTGCAAAGCAACACGGCTATGGTTGGGTCATCATTATATGACGTGATTAAGGATATTCCAGCGTAGTGAAAAAGGTTTAATCGTGAGTAATTAGAGTCAGTAGCATACGAATACTGGTATGTTCCGGAAGCTAGATTAAGAAATGCCACACAGTTGTATCGAGATGGTCTGCGTCAACAAATTTATGCAGTTACTAAACATTACTGCTATGTAAGTATTTATAAACAAGTGTGTTGTTAAGTACAGAAGGCAATGCTTCTATAACCAGACTGTTCAACTCATAAAAACCCAACTCGGGACCACCTAGGAGGTATTTCCTTCACCCCAGCTATATATCCTAGGCCTTCGTTTTTTGCGCAGCCATCAAAAGCTTTCCTCGTGTAAATCATTGTGCATCATTAGCGGGTACACTATGTGATACAGTGATTCAAAATCCCATTGCCTATGTGGCGAAACTCTCAATGCAATTAATGCATTGCTGACGGTATTGCGTTAGATTATGTATTACTATTTCCCTAAGCGGAATGGGTCAACAATGGAACAAGGATGAAATGGTTCCTTATTTGGAAACATAATAACCACCATTGTGCAGCATCCGCCTCTCCGAACCACTAAACACCATCCAGCCCATACGGACCGGTTGATTACACGCCAACCTTTGTATACTAATCGAGCCATCATGACGAATCTACCACTTATCAATCAGACGTTCAATTATTATCATCACAACCTACAAAGAACTCATATAAAGCAGACAATATGTGGGCCGATGTCAGACTGGCCATCAGGCGCTCGTCGTCTCAATGACGAATGGACCACCGACTTGATTTAACAGCGTTTTGGTTGTGATTTGTGTCGGGGAGTCACAAACGAATGACGGGCTTTACCTCTTACGTCTTTCTGCAAAAAATAACGGCAACCGGACTTGATGTTTTGCCAAGAATGAGCCTTTAGCTGTTCGTTGATGTGCCTTATTATAATTATTATTATATTATTCACCTAATATTATTTATATAACTAAGCCAAATGCAGATACTCGATGCCCATTGGTTCATACCATCAACGCCACCAGTTGGTTGCTTTTTAATGCTCTGCCCTGAGACCGACACGCAGACAATGAGTATGGTACTGTCATCCATTAACGACGCATACAAAGCACCTTAATATAACAGATTTGGTGATGTGAGCAACGCAATTACAGGTTTGATTGTGAGGACTGACAGAGCTATCACTGCTCATTAGTTAGACGTGACCGGACGCAGAAAATTGGTTTTACTGATTTATTTATTGGGGGACTGTAAAAGTTCCCGTGAGAACAGTATTAGGGTCTGCATGAGGGCATATATAAATTCAGTTAGAAATGACCTTATCTGAAAGGAAAATTTTAAGTGTTGGCTTACTGAAGCATTTCCGAGTGCCGTTATGGACAGCGAATATTTGCCTTGACTGGTGCAGTCATTCATGTACTGTGATGTATTTTGCAAACTCAATCAGGATTCACTATTTAGCACTTAGAAAGGTAGCACGGTACGCAGGCTTTTTGCCCGTTTTATCCAAAGCGAGTAAGATAAAGCTTACATGCAGTGACATTGTTTGTGTGATACTTTTGTCAAGGTGTGTACATGACCAGAGTGTCAGTTGCAGCATATATTCACTGTGCGTATAAACACATGCCACTTATCATCACCACGGTATGAATGCGTTGAAACTGGCAGTTCATATGAGACCAATATCTCGCAAACAGAACGTTGCTCTAAAAGGCTATCATTGAATCACAGTAGGCGGTTGATTATACACTTCGTTGTAGGCGGTTGCTTAGCTCTTTCCGTGGTTCAGAAGTGAAGTCAGACCTCAAGTTCATTTCCAACATCAAACTCAAACGAAACGCTTATACGACCTACATCCAAATGATGTGCCTTTTGATTTATAACTACATTTAGCCCATATTTGATTTGTGTTATGACAGGACCTCATAATGTAGTCATTATGATTGGCTGTTCAAGATGCTTTAAACTGGAGAGATCAAAGGTCATCGTCATGATGACAGGTTAAGTATGGCGGGCACTTTATCGAGTTGATGGACGGGACAGCTGTTTGTGCTTATCCGTATAATTGCTGGTTGGAGTAGGCTGCCACGAATGCCAGAGGCAGCACAACCCCTCAGTTCCAGAGACCCACGCGGACAACATAGCTATTTATGTACAATACTCTCAACCATTGGTTGTCTTGGCTCATTAAAACTATAATTACCGAAATACAGCCCGAGCCAGGTTTGTGTGACAATTGTTGTAGCATCCCCTCCATGGTTTCGCCCCATTGTCGATCGCGTACAACGCGCTGTTCACTTTGTGTAAATGCATACTCGAAAATAATATATTTCCACCCACTTTATCCGAATATACTGAATTCTATCAAATCCTTAAACACCGATACATGGTTAGCTAACGGAGACTAATGATACCGATTGGTTTAGGTCTCAATTGGTTAATTGCGGCAAACCGCGATCTCCAGCCCGAGGAGCGTGAAATTCACAGACCACCGATATATCGCTCATCCTGCGTTACTGAGTCATGCGAACGAAATACAATACTGTGGCCAAGCACATATGGGTTGAATGCCAACATTTGACATGGAATATATCCAGGCAGCAGCAACAGCCTAACCTATTTCAACCCATTGGTATGCAAACCACAGTCATTTATATTTTAGGAGGTAAACACCGGACAGGTTTATTGTGCCCAGTCCGGAAAAGAACAAGTTTGGTTTCCAATCCTGCTTCAATCTTATCTATGATGGTTTAAGTTCTTGCATTTGCTAGGCTGCAACATTTACATTAATCGGAAAATATCGACAGTTGTTATGTGACATAAATGAACTTTCGTGCCAATGCAGTCTTACAATACTTACAATAATTCGCTTTATGGATATTTGAAATAAGTGGATTTAGATACACTACCGTGTGGTCTAGTAATTGTAAATCGTAAATTTCTTGTATGGTTAGGCCTCTTTACAATTAGGATGTTCATGATTCGACGATCAATTTAGGCCAGTGACGCGTCTCGATCAACCCATGTTCCCATGTACATGTACATCATCGACACCATCTCTGTAAACCAGGTAAGCAACTGACGCAAGCAATGTGTCCTTATCACGATGCCGTCATATTCTATTCCTCGAACTGTGCTAACGGGCGGCAATTGGTCTGTTCATATTCAGCAACTCTGCATTCGTAAATTCCTTAGAATATATACTCATACCCTTAAGTGCAATGTAGACCACATCATTTGTGTGTAGATCAGTTCAGCTGCGTCTGTTTCATGCAGAACTAGTTGGGGCATTACCCGTGACAAATTAGGCAATAAAATCATTGGTTCGATATTTGCGCTTAGCAAGGTAATCTCATGAATTGGTTGAGAATGAGTTTTAATAACTGTAAACTCTGCACGAACGTCATGTAAAAGTGATGCGCATTGATATTGAACATGTATAGATCACATTTGAATATTATTTCTAGTCACTGCAAAGCTTTGGTTCGATTTCAATTATCCTACAACCAAGGCACGAATTGCAATCATCAGAAACACACGCCTTTGATAATATGAATGCAATGGTGTAAGGTTTGAGTCTATGGCTGCCGTCGAAGAGTGATTGGGTAGTCCAACATCTACTTCAGCCAAGCCACTTCTTATAGATAAAGTGACTAACCTGTCTAGTGCGCCATCGAATAGAGTAGTTTCATTAAAATAGATACGAAAAGGAATCCTACAATTGCTCGTTTTAAGATATATAAAGCAACTAGCAAGCTGTACGGATAGATTACAACTGCCAACTGTGATACACTGCAAACCAATGTCGTGGGTTTAGTAACATCTCTAGGGTACAAAACTATTTCGGACAATGTTACGGTGACGGATGCAAGTGGAACAAATATATGAGCCACATAACAAACGCCGACTTGGCCAATGGGAATAGCCCTAATGAACAAAACCCATCTAACAAAAAACAAAAACCAATTATCGCAGAGGACACGAAACTAAAACCCATATCGATAGTTATTGAGGCTTGTTAATATATTCCGAACCCATGAATCAGACTCATCCGCTGAATCTCTGTTGCTGGTTTTAGTTCATGATTTTCTACTGGTACCAGAAAAGTGAGTTAAGATTTTCTATTATCCGTTATTCGTCGATTAGGTGTGGCAACATAAGTCAGTTTCCTTAGCAAATTATGGGAATCATTTAATAATATGTCATGTACCCAATTTGCTTACAGGTTACGTTCTCTACTTGTATTCTATTTATATAGAACATGCTTTCTATTGCATTGTGGTTGGCCTGGTATTATTTGTGTCCTGAGGAGCATTTGATAATGCAATCTGGTTTTATCCGAAACAGAGCAGTATCTGAGCATTGTTGTAGTGTTTTTCGTCCGTGTCAATGCTAATATGATTGGTAAGCCGTTGCAGCCAGCCAGTTAAGTAACCGCGACATAGTTATGCTGAGAGGTACTGTTAAGCTATCAACGCCAAAACGCGTCCTGCGCATCCTCTTCGTCCCTTAGCCAATCAGACCTCATGGAAATTTACAATCTTACTAATGTTTTGCCAAATAAAGTCAGTTGAGGTATGACATAAGTATATGCCCTTTTTCCTTCATTGAATGGAGTAATGGTCTATGGAGTAAGGCTCATAAGAAGCAGATGAGATGCTGATGAAGTTCAAACTGACCATCAAAAGCTCGTCGGTTTACTGACTTACTGACCAACAACGTGCTTCTATAGCGTTATAAGAGTAACTTTTACGGCCAAGTCAGTAATGTATAACCCACATTACCCCCATGAATGAGTGAGAGATATAAGTAACCTATTACCTGATTACTTATAAATGATCAAACTTGTCAACATTTTGCTAAGCGTGTGACAAATTGTCATGCCCCATATTTCACAGAGCCTCTAACGCTTATGAGGGAAAGCATGAGCGTATACCATCAACACTAACCGTAGATTTCTTCTTACTTAGCTGCCATGGCTAACACACTCTCGATAGATTGCCCTGATAAATGGATTAAGGCGGTACCCCATTACTTACAAAGTGGTTATTCGCGCGGGAGAATGGCGGGGTATTTAGGGAACAACATGTCGTTGTATCATTCGCAACAAGCGCTTTTAAAACATCCTCTCTCCTTTAAAACACGCATTCACTTCCGTTAAATCACTGTGTTAGCATCGACCAAATTGCTTTCAATTCTGGTCTGGCGTACATCCTCCATTAGGTATTGCTAACAACTCACAAGGCCCATGAATCACGTTCGACATCAAGTGAATATTTATGACCAATCAGATGTGAAATATACTCACATCATGTGCCCGTTTTGTCCTGCGTCCTGTTATGTGTTCAACACACACCGGGTTTGGGATATTGTTTCTGATATTTTTGTTGTAACTCAATTGACATAATTTTTGAATCGAGAGATGGCTTTAGTAACCGTTTGGGTTGAATATAGACAGCAACAGGGACTTCTATTATTAGAATTATAACCATGAGGAGCTCTGATTAATAGTCATGGATATGTAAGGCTATAGCCATTGATATTAAGAGCAATAAACGTATATAAGGTTTATTGTGCTTCGGGGTCCTATGGAGAACTGTAATCCATATTCTCAACCAATATGATTCAAATCATTTCCTTTACGATCATTAATAAATCACTAGAATATTCGGGCACTGCGTTAATTACTCTGTTGACCCCTACATTTCGGCTCGTCCCATTTACGGGACGCATACTTTCTCAAAGCAATATCATGCTATGGAAAACCAGCCTGCGCATAAAATCCTCCCCAAGAGTGTCTTTTTGGAACTTCGGCCTAAATACGCTGCTGCCTCTGGTATCCGTACCACTGTTCAACGGCTTACACTCTGTTCGTTTACATGGTTAGAACACTTGATCCTACTCAGTGTAAATAAAGCTTCCACCAACGGATAGCTATGTTGAAACTTGGCAGATTTAGATGAGCTGTCCAGATCCAATCAGCTGCTTTTCAACCTGCCTGCCGACTACAGCTCCTTTGTCTGTAAATAAAGAGCAGGAGAAAATAATGCGCATGATTACTATCAACGTAGGGTGAGCAAAAGTGTGAAGAATGTCGTTCAGAGAGGACGTAAGACCCCAATAATGAGAGCGTCTACATCGCAATCAGAGGAGTCTTTACACAAACATGAGGGAAATTACTGTGATGTGGTACTGTGATGGTAAATTGTCGATAAATGGTCGCTGGACAGTGCTTTCTTGAATTTCTTGAATTTTGGTTGAATCATTATCAAAGAGCTCAAGGCTAAGCATAGCGGACTTCCACCGAGTATTGTCCTAAGTGATAGAATTTTTTAGCTGCAGATACCATTGGTTTGAAGCTCGCTCAACAGGAAAAGATTAGAGTTAATTATTAGACCCACTCACAATCAGTTGTAGTCCAAGCATTAATGTCTATGCGTGATATAATGTGAGCGGACTGCTGTTGGTTATACATAGGCAGCCCGTCAGTCCCTCTTTAAGCCACTTATATTGCTCTCATTAACAACATTGGACATGATGGTGCTTAGCGGAATCGTCTGTCACCCAACGTATGAGCAAATGG
Organism: Urechis unicinctus; assembly: GCA_034190875.2. Taxonomy (NCBI): domain Eukaryota; kingdom Metazoa; phylum Annelida; class Polychaeta; order Xenopneusta; family Urechidae; genus Urechis; species Urechis unicinctus. Next base: position 75,501,030 of record CM067344.1, on the reverse strand, counting down.
TACTTGTATGATTGGTCGGAAATGGCCTCTATCATTTGTGCGAGTTTTCAATTTGCTGTCAACTTATGAAAAGATCTACATTTCTCATTATTAAATGCCTAGGCCACAGCAAGAGATCAGATAAAATTATGATGGCAGCTTTTTCTCGACCATAAGCACTGTTGTACAAACGATGAAAGATACATCCATGCTGTAATATTAACGAAGACCTTGCAACCGACGGTAATTTGTAACCTTTCGTCACATATCCTATGGCCAAGGACTGTAAAATCATATGTATGCAGCATATATATCTTGTCACAATTACAATGGTTGGTTTTACTGCGACAAGCTATTCTTGGGATACTTGGTAAATGAAACAATCTAGAAGTTGTGGTAAAGGCTAACGTTTATTGGTCATTGATACATTTATTTAAGTAATAGCCCAGAAAAGCGAGCAATATGATTAATCATTATTTCAGATAATTCTCTGTGACCAGTAGTCGCGACTGGGAGCGTCCGACCTGATTGGAAAACACCGGCTAGATTGGGATTCTCTATTTACTGTAAGATTGTGTTTGCCCGAGCCCTACCATATGAAAGAGCGCCACATTATTGAACGTAAGACGTATTTCATCAAGTTTGTGTGGAATTGCTCCTAATTACAGAGCCCTACAGTCAATCTATTTCCAAGATTCCATAAAAACCAATTAAACCATTGGCTATAAAGGAGAGCAACTGCGTGTTTCGAAACAGCACCATTTAAATATAAGTATGGTGCGAATTGGTCATCGATACCAGACTCATAGTAAGCGTTGGGAGTGAGATCTGATTGAATGGATATCAGGTATATACCTCCTGGCGACGACAAGCAGACAGCCTAGAGCAGATGACATAACATTGGTCTGGTTCCCACACTCCAACGTAAATAGTACAATGCGTTGTGGTGCGTAGTCAAATGAGCGCATATGAGCGTCCGCTTGTGTGTGAGAGAGCATAAGACAAGGATTAAAGCCAGGTATTGCCTGTGTGACATATATGGAGAGGATGCTCCATTGTCCAGTTGCGTTGCAAAACACATGTGATGTGTAGGATTCATTGCCTTGTAATTTGGTCAATATACATGAATTGCATCCACTGTGTACGTGAATTACATCCACTATACGTGTTGTATTAGTATTAATATTCAGGCATTCAACGTTTAATCTTCAATAATAAAACATCCATTTCACCGACAACATCATAGCAAATGCATCTGTTTGCAAGACAAAAACAAACACCTGCGAGTTTGAGCAAACATGAGATTAGTATCAGGTATTCACCATTTTAAATAATCGGCAGCACGTACCAAGGTATAGATTACTAACCGTAAATGTGCTGACGTCCGTGACCACAATGAAATAAAACGAAAACTTTTTATTCAGTTTTTTTGTTTTAATGCCTTGGTGGGCAGTCGGGTGGGAGGAAGTGTGGGGGGGGGAGTATTTAGTCGAGTGTAGCGTGGTTTCTTACTATGTTCCCGCTCTATTAGTTTGCATCTTATTCATGTTCAATCAAAGGAGGCTTGATTTACAAAGAACGAGAAACAAAGCTTTATTGTCACATCAGTTTAAGCGGTATGTATTGTGACGTTGCTATTTGTTGATCTTCTCACAACAGTAATGTTGCCAGGTTAACATTATCATAGGGATTTCACAGATTTTTGTCAAATGGAATTTCGTTTTTTGTGGGTATTTGTGGGTGCGTTTGTAAAGTGTTATATATATACAGAAGCCCGAAACATACTGTGTGCAAGAATCTGCTTTTGCAAGACACGGCTTATCATCAACTTACAGCAATACAACCAATTTGTCAGGCAGGAATGTCGAAATATAGATTACGCAGTCAACGTCTGATTGGACCATCTGAATGCCTGCACTGACGATTCTTCAGACGATTGTTTTCACTACCCAACAAATGCATACATACACGCATACATATACGAACACATGCACCCTCCGTCTCTCCATCCCTCCCAAAAGGTTCAGTTAGATTTACAACTTTTGGGATACTCGGAACATGAAAACCACACCAATTTAGGCTAATGAAATTCACTACTTGCCACTCGTACCAGATTAATTGTTACATAAACTTTTGAATTCTTTCAAGTCGATGTTCATAACATGTCGGTTTCAAAATTAAATAGTCCCGCAAGTACAGCCCTTTGAGATGAACATTCGAATCCCGTCAATTCCCATAACAAGCAACGCAAGCCCGTTTGATCTCAATATTAAGGCTCTTAGTAATTGTACTACAGCCCGAATGACCCCAAGCACCCGATAGTCAATCACAGCTCATCACATCAAGTCACCCCCATTGTTCACTATACACACTGCTACATGAGACACACAAATTATTACACCAAGAAGACAGAAAACATTACACCATGAAGCTACACAGAAGACACACAGAGAGAGACACGCAGAGAAAATTTAGAGAAAGAGCGTGCCAGACAGAGAGACAATGAAGCTCAAATAGAACTTCATTCAAGTCTCGAGTATCTTACTACAAGCGTGTACGAATATCTACAGTGCCAGAGTCAACCAGATTAATCTCTCGTCCCTCATCACTATCCCCGTCATAACTACGACGACCCCTTGTCATAAATGGTGGAGAATCCGCGGTTTGAACACTTGCCAGCTGGTCAACACGACTACAGTAACCTCTTGTCATAGGGTCAAAATCAGAAAATATATCGAATGTCGTCATGATTACTTCATCTGACATAAGCTAATGGAACATCCCACACCGCTTCATTGTAAACTGTCGACTGCCCGAGTCTGATAGCCATCTGGTCGCAGTATAGTAAGCTTCAACCTACTGCTGCGTCAATTGGTACGATGGAAATGAGATGAACGAGAGAGGTTCGATAAGCGGGTCGTGTGAGTAATGAATCGCTGCTGCAAATTTCGGTCCATGGAATAATGGCCTACATGTGATCACTAATAGCACAAACAGACCGTTATCACGATTTATTCAACCGAATTCAAAATAGTGAATGTGACAATTAACGGCGCTGAATCACCAGGCGTATCTCAATTGCCCATTATTTTGTATGAGACATTTGTACTAGTAGTTTAACGGAAAGTAAATATCCCTTACGCACAAGCACACCGTACACAATATTAGACTAAGGTAGGTGGAATGAGGGTATTCATGTGGTGTGATTATTTATATTCTGTTTTATGAAGATCCCAAGGAGAGCGTTAGAAACAGAACCGAATAAAATCCAATCAACATATTGCTCATGATATACAGCCATCAACGTGTGTGACACAATATTACAAGATGACATATCAAACCATCCACCTCAAATTCATTGATAACAAAATCATCAATCCAGTTTTGTCTAAATAGAAAGAAGGTTATAATACCAGATAGATAACTCACAGTTAATGCTTCTTTACCAAGAACCAGAAATTGATTCGAAAGAGCGGACATACAATCCTCTCATTTTATGGGGGATGGATTGCAGCGCTGCTATTTGTTGATTGGTTTACAGCAGGAAAGTTGCTAGATGGGTCGATGTCATAAGTGGTTTACAAGGAAAGATTGATTCTGATGGAATTTCATCTGAAACCTCGAATCACCAAGCATTACAAATTGCTTTCAGGAATGTGGCGCTTTTCATCAAACGAATTTAGTCGTCAAAGTGTACATTTTCATTTCTAGAAAGAACGCTCACGAATGTGGATAGTGCGCTTATAGGAAAACAGACCAGTTTTTATCAACCCTAACTGACAACTTATCGGGTCTTTATGGCTGCTGTGGCATGATTCATATCGCGTTATTCACTGCACATACCAAGCATAAGTCGCCCGCAGAACGCGCCGAAGATTGATCCTGGTACAGCGTCGGTCGAGTATCCTACCATGACCAGATACAAATACCACTTTAGAACAATTAGTTAATGTGTGCTACAGCTTCAGTTGTATCGTGATATTAATGAGACGTGCCAAAATGGGGATTTGGGCTCCGGTTGCTTGCCGCGTTAAGGAGATGAAACATGTACAGTAATAGTGTAACAGTCACTCACTGCAATCGATTCCAGTGTGTCACCCTGGCTTTTGATCACCGGAGGAAATATATCCATAATGGTCGAGTAAAAAGTAAGAATTCCCTATGATAGAAGAGTGCTCTCGGTAAGGTATAATGACTGGGCAGCTGGGGAAATAACCAGATCAGGATGCCTCATTTGACCGTAGGTTTTGATTGCAGGTGCATATCTGGTAGGAATTCTTACGATAAACAGGGCTAAAGCTGCACTCTGAATGACTACATTTACTTCGATGGAGTAAAATATTCATTACATGATTTTAATCAAGGCAGTGTGTTCGATAGCATATGTGAACGACCCCAGTAATATTTACACTGTCGTTCGTGAACCTAAACTCAAACTCTATCTAGAGCGATGATGAATTAGTTCTTTCATCCGATTACTAACGTGATAAAAGCAGGCACTGCTGCTGAGTGCTATTACGTGTCACTCATTAGCACCACAGGATTGTTACTGTGAAGCGATAGAATTTCATAAACTTTGTTTTACTATGACAACAAAACAGATTCTCAAAGTATTTTGAGACTTCGGTTCTTGATGTGGCCTCGCATGTTTAGCCAAACTTCCAGCTAATAAATGCTCTAGGTGACAAAAAATGAAACAGTGAAATGATACTGGCATATGCAGGCACTTTCAAGCACACTATGTGTTATATTTCGTGTAACAGGCAGCTTCAAGCTAGGGCATAATATTACCGCACCATTAGATCACTTCATTTCTCGCGTGAAAATCCATTTCTGAAGAATATTGGTAGAATGCAACCCATTGTAAAGTTGGGCATTGACGTCTCGACCTTCACGAATGTTCTTGTGTAACGGCCGGCGTTGGTGGTCCGTCCTTGTGAGTACAAGGTGACAAGTTACTCAACTCTTAACGCTGACGTCAATGTCCTACTTTATCATAAATTAGTGAATAGCGTGAGATACTCCACTGATGGCGTGTCGAGGAGTATTTGGCGAGTAATATCACGCCGAAATCCCTCTAATGTAGCCGACCCTATATTGTTCGATTTCGCCCTGGTCGTAAAGGACAATTATTTCCAAAATGCCAATTTTGTCGTAAAACTTCCAGGTGCGAAACTGTGACGTATATGGGTTGGCCCCATGCCAAGTTGAAATCCTTTATAAGGAGCTCCCTTCTGGAACTCCTCACTCACTCCTCCGGACGGACTCACTCCTCCGGACGGACTCACTCCTCCGGACGGACTCACTCCTCCGGACGGACTCACTCCTCCGGACGGACTCACTCCTCCGGACGGACTCACTCCTCCGGACGGACTCACTCCTCCGGACGGACTCCCTCCTCCGGACTCACTCGCCCACCATCTTGAAGGAAACGTACGGAGTGCAGTCATTTGTTTAGAGTTTGGATTATAGTTGGAAACGTAATACGAAACTTGAATTGGAAACCTCGACATTATTTGAAGGACTTGGAACTAATAAAAATATACTCTGTGGCGAACTCTCGATTTAAATTTATTGAACATCATCAAGACGGGGAGTACAATTGCCCCGCCGAACTCGATCTACGAATTTGTAAAGATTAACTCCAAACAAGAAGGAGACATCAATTTTACAACTGGCGACCCGAACGAGACTTTGAAGTAAGTATGAATCAACAGCAGTTCCATGAATATACCCAGGCCCTCATTGCCACGGAAACCCGGACAATGGAGGAACGCGCCGCACGTGAAGAGCGGCACTGTTCGCGCATCGCATCTCAGTCAGCACCGTCACAGGCTACACACCTTATTTTCTAATGTACGGTAGACGGGCTAGGGCACCCCTTACTAAGGCGTTAAAGACTAACTTTGCCAACCCATTTGGTAATCGTCTAGACGACCTCAGTAACTCCCTACAGCAAGCCCGTGCATTGACAGAACGCAGCCGACTATACAACCGAGAGAGACTGCAGAAAAGATCAAACGCCGCTGATATCAAGGTTGGAGATTGTGTGCTGTTATTAGCAAATGAACCTCTCACGCTTACGTCACGATGGGACCCTCAATATACTGTCACACGAGTTAGAGGTCAAGTCGTTTGGCTTCGTCATCAAACCAGCGGCAAGACCAAGGTTGTAAATCGCTGTAAAGTTAAAATTGTGGACCCTAACATTATATGGGATGACGTGAATCCCCGCCCGGTGAGGAACTGTCGTCGGTCTGCTATACCTGAGAGAACCGTTGACCCCACCCCAGTTCCTTCCGCAGTCAGCGTGACTGAGGACCCTCCAGCGACCCCCATAAAACTTATAAGCCCAGATCCTCCAGCAGCCCGCCAGAGTCTACCGAAGAAAAGGCGAAGAGTAGACAGCGGAGCGCACTCAAGTCCATCTCCCGACAACTCAGCTAACAACGACAGGCGATATAACTTGAGAAAATGAAACTTAGAGCACGCACCCTCCGACGTTGAACAGAAGCGGGCACGCATTAACGCAATATGCTGCGTGCGATCATTCTTTACATCCTCCTTCTAATCAATTTAGATGGAATACAGACATCAACAATTATTGACAGTGTACCTGACGGTATCCTAGTTACCGGCGGGAAAGGCTTGCGCGCTCAGGTAGCGCAATGGAACGTCATTGTTTCCTTGGAAGGGCCCCCAAGGTTATCAAGATGGCGCTCCCTGATCGCGCAGATCCGAAATGCTGTCGATACTTACACCACCATCGACCACCTCAATAGCACCATGCCATCATGGGATTACAGGCTCGCAGTACTCGAGGATCTCCCACATCTCCGAAAGAAGAGAGGAGCAGTGGATTTCATCGGCCATATTAAAACTCTGGGAGATGTCGGATTTGACACCACAAGGGGAGGCATATTCGAGCCACATGCCTGCATCGGAAAGGATCCGGTAGTGTGTCGGACCGGACCCGTATACGACGAAGCAAGAATGTTGTGTCCCCGGGGATTGCTTACCGGAGACCAGCGACAGCGCGAGGCGTGCACGGTTACTCTAAAGCTAAGTGAACCGACGACTCAATTAGCGGAACTTGAACAAGGCGAATTTATTATTGTCACCTGGGGTGAACAATATTTAATAATGTGTGCGGGCGAGAACGAAGAAAAGGGTTCACTAACAGCCGGCGTGTATATAATTCAAGTGCCAGGTACGTGTTCCATGGTGGGACACGGCTGGCGTCTCAATGGAGTAACCCAAAAGAACGTAAACGCATCCATCAAGACGACTACGATACAATTGCCGACCTCAGTGGATCTACCATCAATAATGACACAAAATTCCGTCATAGAGCTGTTCCAAAGGAAACTACGCCAAGAGGTTAAAGACCTATCTCCTCTTGGGGTATTGGAACATATTTCATTGAAACCTTTGAAACCTCTATCGTACGGCAATGATCGGGACACCCTTGACTCGGACTTCCATATTCATAAAATTATGTCATTTTCCACTATTTCTATTGTCGTAGTGATTGCTATTGCGTTGGGTATTTTGTATTGTTGGTGGCGCCGTTCGCGAATTATCAGGTATCGTTGTGAATCGGCCCCTGATGAAATGGTAACGTTCAAAATTGAAAGTATCGAACCTACCACCGTCAAAGCTGTAGACGAATAATGTTATCATGTAGATGTTTATCTCATTGCGGGTATGATAAATGTCTAGGATATTCTATGTAAAGAGTATATTGGTAGCGTTCGTATTTGTATTTGCATATTATTTTATTTTTGTCGTAAGCTTTTGTTTGTACCCGTATTTGATTATGTGTTCTTTTAGATTTGTCAGGACGAAACATTACTACTTTATCTGATGTTTATTGTGCCTTAGTGAACAATTGTTAGTAATATTAGATTAGTTTAATGATACATTTAACTGGAAAGTGGGGGACGAATGTAAAGTTGGGCATTGACGTCTCGACCTTCACGAATGTTCTTGTGTAACGGCCGGCGTTGGTGGTCTGTCCTTGTGAGTACAAGGTGACAAGTTACTCAACTCTTAACGCTGACGTCAATGTCCTACTTTATCATAAATTAGTGAATAGCGTGAGATACTCCACTGATGGCGTGTCGAGGAGTATTTGGCGAGTAATATCACGCCGAAATCCCTCTAATGTAGCCGACCCTATATTGTTCGATTTCGCCCTGGTCGTAAAGGACAATTATTTCCAAAATGCCAATTTTGTCGTAAAACTTCCAGGTGCGAAACTGTGACGTATATGGGTTGGCCCCATGCCAAGTTGAAATCCTTTATAAGGAGCTCCCTTCTGGAACTCCTCACTCACTTATACTCTGTGGCGACCTTCAGTAAGGTGTATAAATATTGGCAAGAAATGCCAATGTATGTGTATTTGATGAGATTATGTTTATGCTGTTTTACGGAGACCCCGATAGAATCATTAGAAACAGAACACGATAAAAACTGATCAACATATTGCCAATGATATACATGTGTGTAACACGGTACTACAATATATCGCATCCCACCTTCAACCTCATACTCATAGTCAGTCAAATTGTCATCCGAGTTCTAAATCGATGGGAAGTTTATATGGTGCATTGATGTCAGCTTCATGATAGAATGAGCGTATGTGTAAAGATAGTTTATCCAAAATATCGATATTGCCGTAATGTGACATTGGTAAGCCGCAGCATTATGCTCGTCAGAAAACCCTCATGGTATGTCTCTTTGCGACATCCTATAACGATAACTCATTCGCAATTTATGAATAAGTGTCTACCGCAGCTCTGACCACCATGGGCTGGCTTGTGTCGACGTCAATGACAGTATCGGGGCTGATTAGATCGCTGCAAGTGAAATCTGAAATAAGTGTGTAGTCAATGTTAAAATACCTGTCCGCTAATAATATGATTAGTAAGCACGAATTCATTCATGTAAGCGAAGCAGTAATTTAAATCAGTCGGCTGACAGCAAATATGTACTCCAGAGGCTGGCAAAGGAAATAATTCCTCAAACCACGCATTACTAAGTGTATATTTTCACAATTATTTATTCGCAAAAGTATGAACCTGGGGTTGGGAAAACAAAACGTCTACACCCGGAACTGAGGACTGAAAAATAATAGATAAATAGACATTAAAATAAATAATGCAAAACTCTTAATTACGCTCAATGAATGCTTCGTAATATCCAGAGATTTGGGGAAAATCCATTTTGTTTACGCACATCAGTTTAGTCTGAAACCAGGCATAACGCTTTTGGTTTATTACGAAGTTATTGCACTTAGCAGCTGCTATGTTTATGTTCAAACACATGTTGCCCGAACATTATTGGCAGAAGGAAAATTATCATGGGCATTTAGCAAGAAGAAGAAAATGTGGGATGGAATTTTGTTCTGTATCAATCTTAGCAAGAATTTGGTAGCGCATAAAATTAATTAGCATCCCCACAGCATCCACAAACGAGCACATTTGATGTCAGCCCATCAAGCCTATTTCTCTGAAAGAAGGCCCAAAAAATTAGTGGAACCAGAACTTACGTAATTAGGCCATACATAACTACAGCGTATGGAAAAATATGTGTCTGATACGCCTGATATGATACCTATACTTGTACGCCATTCATTACTGCCAGTACATACTTATTGATCAATCTTATATAATCGCAGGCGTTGAAGTGTTACGATCTTTTGTACAAAAGATTTATACTGTTGTTAGGTATTATGCAGAATATCATAACTAAAACCTGCTTTTATGCCATTTAAAAGGCTTTGAAAGAAGCCTCTACTTGATCCTGTCCTCACGTCCAACAAGAAAATGCTACCACTAATCATATCAGATGGTTGCTTGTGATATATGCCAGCTGTTCTTTATAGGTGTAAACGGGCCCGCCCACTACCATTATAGAGAACACAAATCTGTATGTTTATGGAAACGTTTTGTAATGAATCACGACAGCTCAAAGACAAACGCAGTTGAAAGCACATAACTTTTCCCGGGGATGCAAATAGTACTTGCGTATGTAAACAGAGCGTATTCATGAATTTTTTCAATCGTTCAATGATAAATTGCTCAATCTATCAATGAATTAAAATGTAAACTGGGCCCAGGCAAGAACATTGATAAACTGACGGACCTTTTTGTGAATACAGTCAGCTTATGACATCTTAGACGCTAACTTGCTGGTGAGCAAATACGTTACACCATCGTTTCATACACTGTAAATACCTTTCTATAGTGCATGTTACTTATTCAACCTAGTATCATCCAACTAATACAATAAGAAACTACAAAACATTGCAGATGTTGTAACAGACTGCGTACACATGTGTTGAGGCAAAAGCATCAGAAGCCTTCACTGATAAATAAAACACTAATGTCGATTTAGCCAACGCAAAAATAGCAGAAAACAAAGTGACCATTGGCAATAGAATAGAATCATAACACCGTACAGAATAGGTAACAAGTTCTTACAATGGGATGTTTGTTACAAATAGAATATTGCAAACGGCATTTCTATGATTTGATTCCAAAGAACACTGATCTATAAAAAACATCTTGTAAGCTTTTGGTCAACGTACGTGTCCATACACAACATTTTGAGATCGGTCATATACCATAATTCTCACCATTAAGTAAAGTTGCAGCTTCAGATGCTGCATAAAGCACGATGTATATAGATATTCATCAAATACCCTCACAGTGATGTGAACTTGATGATTAAATTGGTATGGAGGCGTGCATTCAATCTGCGCTACTGCCAACTGTGATACAGAACGACCTTGTTATGACGCAGCATCATAAATACGGAACAGCTCTGACCTCAAAAGAGCTTCTCATACACCCCTGCTATTTCGCTTCATCGAGGCTCACGAGAGAGATTGAGTAGATTGCAACATAATCCTGTACTTCTCTCATCTATCAAAACTACGACCCACACGAAAACCTACTGTAGGTCTCAGATCCGCTGCTTCAAGGATTCCACAGCTACAGTGTAAGGCCCCGACCAGGGTCTGCTGCAGCAGCGATCATCATCGACTGGATTGTGTATAAAAACTGTCTACATTGATTATTAAAATGAAGCTGATGAAATAACTTTTTGTGACGCACGCCAGCTGTTTCTGATAGTCGCCAACAGACTTGAACACACATTTTTCTACTTGTATAAATGGTTCTGAAGTGGTTATGCAGTTTACCGATTGCGTAATGAATAATGACACAAACGTTTACAGAGGAACATAAAAACCAGGGGCTTCTGCCAAGAAAACGAAGAAAGAATGAAAATCATCAGTTGATTTTTTATGACCAGTGGCAGAAAATGATTGCGTAAATTGATCAAAAGAGTCGGGCAAAATGTTTCGTAGTTGTAAATCTATTGTACATCCACAGTTAGTCCGAATAACTATACCTGTTAACCGCCATCACATCTAAGACATTTAGGAGCTACTGACAAGCATTCTTTTTTAATAAAACCTTGTCTAAATGGTTGACGTTTTTATATTATCAAATGAGTGAGACCGCACCTAATGCCAACCTTCCTAGTATTTGCCATGGTTCGCATGGCGCATATCGCCTCTCAGCCCTCCATTGATATTTCCTATGATACGAAAATTGGCTCGATCATTCCCGACTGTTTACACTGCATTCATTTTGAGGGCACGCGTGATTCTCATATCAGCTTCATTGTAATAGGATTTCAAATAAACATGACAGGGATAATCCACCCAGAGGAGATAGCATCCCAGTACTGTAGAACAAATTTCCATTTTATGTCACAATATCACGCCTCTTCGTGTTAATGAAAATAATATATAAATAAATCCCTTGATTAATATAAGTTTGACAGTATTATCACGGAAAGCGTTTGGGACATATTGCCCGGGACACTGATACCTTTATTTTGAGAACAATTGATCGTAAAAGATTTACCACAAGTGATTGGGTGCTTCAAGGCAGATCAAGTATGCGATTCATAACAATACGCCTAAAGTAATTGCGGTTGCAAATGCGGAAAAAATAGATTTGGGACAGCAAACACGAAACAGACGCTTCTTCAGTGTATTATAGCGATACTCTTTTCAATGGCCGTTTAATGTTGACTATTTGATAAATGATCCGATGATATATGCATTTACTTTCTTACACGAATATTTTTTTTTCCGAAAGTAAAACGAACACAGGCCCAAGTTTGATTGCTATCTAGCCTGCGTGTAATCAGCTGCAACCAATGGCAAGCTCAAGCTACTGCCAATAATTACTTAAATAGCAGTTGACAATAAAAAATGCCCCACATCAACGTGACAAGAATTATCAATACCGAAAAATAGGCGAGTGAGCTCACTCGCCTACTTTTCGGTATTGATATTTCATTGTCACAATTGAACAAATGGTGGTTTTATCAATGGAAAGAAGCACATAATTTAAATCGGTTAGCTAAAGTACCAATATTGTGTATTGAACGAAGGTAATATCGTTATTTCCACAAGCAGTGTAGCAGTAAACGCTGACCATATGCCACATCACCCGATTGAATACGGTTACCCCTCCCCCACCCCCAATGTGCGCACGTGTTTGTAATGATCGAGCGCCACAAGAATGTGCCTGAAAGTGAAAGCATTCGAGTTTCATAAGATGGAAAGCAGAGTTTTTATAGAAAATGCCTTACTGACCTCTCAATAAGTGCGCTATAAATTCAGCTTGATTCAATATGAAGATATGTTTCAAGAGATAATATTGGCTGCAGGAATTTGTGATAGCGATTTTGCATGGTACTGTTCTGTCTGATGATACTTTATTCAAGGGAATTCATGCAAAATCATCAGGAGACCCAAAATATGTTGCTTTCGCGCAAAGTGACGCATCACATCATGGTGTCGAATCAGAAAGAGATTTTTTATTCGTTGATAACGCTTGTCTTTGGCTCCCACAGTCAAGTTAACGCCATCACTATGCCTTCTTCTGCTTTGACCGTTAAAAGCGATGAATGAGCTTGTCTTTACTCTTCACAATGTACCTGGATTTTACAGTCACTTTAGTGTGATTAATGTTTTGTTCATTCACAACACCTGCACATGTTATCACTTATGCATGATCATCGTACTCTTACCAGAACTTGTTTCGTTAAGGACAAAAGCGTCCGCTGCTTGACGATCATTGTGGCGTGATTGATGGCGCTGTCGTTCACTGAATATGGATCATGATCTTAACTGCCCGTAGAATGCGTTGTACGGGGAAGATATCATATGTTGAGAGCAAAATATCTCTGTTTCGGGATATACTAACTGAAGTTGCTAAAGCGTCATTATAAGTCAAAACCAATCTTATTTGTATTATGAAAAAGAAAAGAAACCTTCCTTACAATGTGATATCGAACTCATTCTAAGTTTCATAAGACACAACATTGGAATTTCTTATATTCTGCATGTGTCATGCATTCTGCAACCTAGCAATGGTTTCGAAGAAAAAGCCACCAATATACAGATACAGCTGTGCAATCATTCCTAGATCAGAGTCGATGAGTAGTACTACTCATCTTCCGGGGTATGAAGCAGCAACAGGTGTGCCTATGAAATAAGACATATGTCTGAACTGGAACACTATCCTTTCCCTTCTCGCTATTGCTGTAAAGGTGCGCGTGTTCACAATGATCGAACGCCACAGAAATATTGACTGAATATTGGGTTGATTTAGCAAACGGGCACCGCTCATTGGTATTTGTAATGAAGATTGCGGTCCCTATTTCTTGTCTGGGCTCGTATTCATAAAGAATCTTAACTTGAGTCGTCTTAACTTGAGTTGGCGAGCTTGAGTCCGCGAACTCAGGCGTATCCACAAAACAAATTGTTAGCGAACTCGGTCCGCCAGCTCAGTCCGCCAGCTCAAGGCTGGCTGCAGCGAACAAATATTAGTGGCTATAATTTCACACATGAACCAGCACGATCATAGTTTGTGTCTTACAGGAAAAGGGAACAGTATGTTTTTTTTGTGTTCATCAGACAGAAAATGGAATAAAATGATGAAGAATGATCGATTTAGACGAAAGGGAATGATTATACATAATATAGCTCTTTCAAACTAAGTACGGGTAGTGCTGCCTGCATGAGGTTCTATTTAGCACGGGAGTCTATTAGGCTAGTTGTCTAGTCTGACTCTTTATATATTATAGTGTACATGTACCGTCGTTATCGTTTATCAAAACAAAGTAAAATAGAAAAAAATAGCCTTAAAACTGGTTGCTTTTAAATATGTCACTCACATTTATTCAATCAGACTGTACAATATTATATGATATCAAGTATTATATACGGTACAACCCTTTGCCACGAGTTTCAATAACACATATTCTCAGCACTCCGATTTACGGCATTGTTATCCATGAACGTGACCACACGGCACAACGACAAAGGCACG